>OY979674.1:2412500-3012500 GCA_963855955.1 Luperina nickerlii
ATGTAAATCTATTTATATAATATAAAATAAATTTGGGTTATTTACACGATTTATAACTCCAAAACGGCTGGACCGATTATTATGATTATTAATTTGTTGGATTTGTCTCCGCAACGAAGAGCAGAATAACTATTAAAACATGGGAAAATTTCGCAAAAAAAATTATAATGGAGATAATTAATTTTCTCATATCGACGGCGAAGTGCCAATAACACCTAACTGACAAAGTCAATGATTTACAAAAAAAACGTTCTAAAATAGACACTTCGCGTTGGTTTAGCTGGGAAGTACTTCCACATTTTAATTTAATGCTGTTGCAACTAAAAATACACTTAGGAGATTTCACTAAAACATGCGAAAAAAGTGGTCAAAACGATAAACAAGTGAATTTCTCGAAAAATGTTAGTTAAGAGGTATTGGCACTTCGCCGTCGATATATTCTTTCTTATTGATTCGCCGGGTCAGCTAGTATATAATAAATATATCCAATATTTTAATGTCACTATAATTTATGTTGCTAGCAAGACCCATAGTCGTCCCATCTCTGAATTTGTTTCGACATTTCTTCTCAAAGTAGGAAACACCGATCGCATAAAACATAATTTATTATTGACGTGTAAAAGTGTGTTTATATCCTATTTACAAAAATTTATCATTTATCAATACTATTTTGTTTCATCATTATCATGACTAACCGCCCTGTATGGCCCAACATTGTTAACTCTTAAGATACAGGATTACCTAGTTTAGGAGACAGGGTTATATGATTTATGGAGATATTCCATGTTATTTTTGTACTTGTGCTCTTGTGTATGTATGTGTATCATAATAAAGATTATTATTATCACCATTTCAGTCCGGACTACCACTGCCAGCGGTGGGTGATTCCGATGATCAAAGGAGAGGCTTATACCTGGTTACAGGCCTCCCCTTTCCGTGACTTTAAGGATAATCATTATCAACCAAACGCGCTTGTAGACGGGCCTGGTTACTATTTAGTTTTTTCAATCAAGAAAAAAAAACTGTTTTTTTATTCGTTGTTAAGCTTTCATCATCAGTTCAACAGTGTTTTCATTTATGGTCGTATTGATGTCTCCCATTGTATAATAATTTATCAGATATAGTTAGATGATAAAACTATCTCTTCAACCAACCCAGCGCACCGGAAACCGAACAAAACTAAAAACTGGAGCTGACTATGTCTCCTTGCATTTGTTTTTTCTCTGTTTATATAACTAGTTCGAACGAGCAAGTTTCAGTTTTTCCCTCTCGAAAGCTGCCCGTCGAGGCGGTGATTTATACACCAAGTTGTTCTGCTTGTTCTAAGTTGGCTATAGATATAACTTGATCATTGTTAGAACAATATCTTAGGGTATTATTGTCTGTGGATAGTTGGTAGTTGTTGACGGCATTTGGGGTTATTTTTTCTTTTGTTAATTTGGAATTAGAATGAATATGTATGGTCAGTTCATGACGTGCTCGTGGGTCTTATTTCTGTAGATTATTGTAGGGCAAATGGATTGGCCTACCTAGTTCTAACTCAGGGTGTCATAAAGGTTAATTCAAATACTCGGTATTAATATCGATAAGAACCGGTTCTTCCAGACAGGTATTTCTGGAACCTTTATGAAAAGGCCCATATTTACCAGAAGACATAGGGTGGCACGGAAATCAACGCACAAACTGTAAACATGAATCAGTACATAATTCTGAACCCAACTGCGTTAAAATTTTTTGTCGGTTATAAAAAAAAACATTCTGTTTCATGGAAACGTGCAATACCTACGCGGTCAAAATGTATGGAACAGCACAGAAACCCGCACGAAATGTTAGCAAAAAGGCGTTCGGTAAATTTGACTAAAATTTTAGTACCTACAGTAAAGCCTGTAAACGTGCTGATTGAAAGTTAAAATGGACGCAAAAAAAATAATGGCCAGTTTTAGAGATTTTGCCATTTTTCTGTTCAAGTCAGGAAGATGATTTTTATATAAAAAAAAACTTTAATACAAAAAAAAAACAACCGAAAAAATTTGCAAATCCGTCTATATATGAGGGAGTTATGCCCGAACAAACATAAAAAAAATTAGAAACATACGAATTGAGAACCTTTTTTGAAGTCGGTAAAAAAAAGCATTCACATCAACCACAACAAGTTTCAATTCATATTATGTTAAAGTTTAAAACATATTGCTGCATCTAATATACCGTGGGTGGGCAAAGATGTTTAACCATAGATAATATGTGAAACAAGTGTTTAACACACATTTAGAATAGTAGGCAAGTCGTCTGTCTGACTTTGTTTAAACTTTGGGATCTTGTATTAAAAGTCTTTTTTTCATGGAGTATTTTCTTTTTAATAATGTTTACAGCAATACCTAATATTTACAAAAAAATAAAAAAAAGATAAATACAATATATAAAACAAAGTTGTTTTACATGTCTGTCTGTGTGATCTGTAGCCACAATGGACTTCATCAACACCGCATTTCGTGCGGGGTTCTTTTTTTTAAGATCCGACTAAAAATTTCAATTGAATTGATAGTTACAGTTTGCGCGTTGTCCATGCCATCCTGTATTTATGCCGAGTGATGATAAATTATTTTATTTTTGTAAGTACCTAGGTTTGCACAAACACTTTCACACGTCAATCATATTTTTCTTAAACTAGATGAGGTCGGCGTTTCCGATCTAACTACTCTGAGAAGAAATACCGAAACAAACTCAGAGGTCACAGTTTCTTTTAAAGTCCAGACACAGGTAGTGGTAACAAAACCAGTGTATTATACGCTGGCTTTTAATTCTATTGAAACTCCGTACTGTGCTAGGTCAGCTCAAAGTCAAAATGCAAGTGATACCTAGCGACGTGCAGTCGACAGTGCCCAAGCAAAACATGGATCTCAGTCATTCACTAAACGTATTGAAACTCAACACAAATAAAAACTAGCTTGTGTATTCTACATAACAACATTATCTGGCCAATCTCGTCTTTACAAGGTCCATTTGGAAACTTAAATGTTTTGAAGACAATAAGAACGTTTGCATTGGCCCGTATGTACTCGCCGCCAATCTAATCAGAGTTGAATTGTGGTTTAAATAAAATATATTGGCGTTAAACTTGCAACGTTCTTTTTTTTTGTTTTTTTTTTTTAAATATTCAAATATATTTTCGTAGGTACATTGAGTTAGATGGATGGGCTGTGTGAAAGATGATATGGCTGAAAAGGTGGTGACTACAGAGATAGCGACTAATAGATAAGTATAGAAGAAAAAGACAGGTGGCGTTGACTTAAATAGTAGACTGTTTTGGGTAACTGGAAGTGTTGGCAACACCAACATCAATATTTTTAACGTAAATTTTGACGTTTATATTAACTGTGGAGCACTGTATTTCGCTCTCTTCCAACCACGAACTGTGCAATAAATGGACGTGTCTGTAACTCCAGAGTTTTTACTTCACCAAATATTGAAGCCCTCCTGCCCTACCAGCAGCCTAGCAACATCCCCACAGTCCACTGCTAACGACCCTCGTACATGGTCCTTCGAGCCGGATTACAGGAAGTTTTATTGTAACTTTAACATTATAGCTTGATTTCGATGAAACAAAATAAAGCTCTGGTCAAATTGAGCTGGGATGTAGGACAAAATGCGCTGGCACCGATTGTGTCAACTAACTTGTATGGAAGTGTTCAAACTGGCGCCAATAGTCGCATGCCTTCATCACTAAAACAATTGACGAGCGCAGACGCGTTCCTATTTTTAAATTTGTACGCCGCTGGCAAAACATAGACGGCCTTATTACAAAACAAGTTCTATCTTTAGTCCAAGCTTAAACAATCGAGCCTGTTATTGTATTTTAAACTTTGTTCCAGAGTAAAGTTCTTAATACAAAACTGACAACTTAGACTCGATTTTAACGTCAATATTTGTAATTCAAACTATAGTTTTGTCGGAATTAGTGTTTCGTAGTAGTCGGAATTGTGTGAATTCCGACAAAACTAGCTTCATATTTTCTGACTGACCGACTTCTTGACAATTCAAAAGTGCCTGTAAATGGTTTAATTGGAATAAATGCTTTGAGTTTTGAACTTATATTTACACAGATTTTTTGAAAAGATGTCTATATCTTCGATGTACAGACGTCAGCACATCAAAGATACTACAATCTGTCTTCATTTAATAAATTTTCAACTTTATCTCTAAAGTTTAAGGTTCAAAGTTCATTGGGAAAATTGGACAGTTTCGGATAGCTTGATGTGCTGGCGTCTGTACATAATGAGGCATTGTACTGCTGGGTCGTCTTGGAAACCGGATAATAATAATGTAAAATACCCTGACTTTACGAAATATTCGGTAGCTCAAAAATCTTGTAACTTGCACCAACCACCGCAAGTTTCTCTGGACTATGTCCAAGTGCTTGGTTGGCTACCTCAGAAGTTAAACGTAAAACGTATATAAAATTGCTGTATACTTTACTGATTGCAGACGCTATTGGTTAAAATGCTACCAAGTACCGATATAGTGCACTCGATTGCTGTCGATAAAAATTTGTTGCCGAGTTGTGGTTGTGTTCATAAATGTTTGTAGGGCGTTTTCAAAAAATATGTTTTTGTTTTGGTTTTGTTGCTTTCGTAAAATATTGTGGTGCAGAAATTCTATTTAGTAGGATAGTAGGACAGTGGTGGGGTGGGTCGGTCACACCTGACAAGCTCGAAGCTAACACAAAAATATATTCTGTACAAGAAATTATAAGAAAAGGGAAAGAGCTCATTAGGCATCAGAAAATGCGTCCGCATCGCAGTCAGTAGGAAAAGTGCCTCAAGCGCTGGTAGCATTGCCACGTTGAATGGCAATGCTGGTTCTTTGGCCCTAAAAACAGGCCGGCCCTCATGGCCTCCGCAGCCTCCTCAGTCGACTCTTCACATAATAATATTGCAATATGCAATGAGCACCTGGACCCTGTGTTTCAACGAAGTCAGTAGGTACAGTGAACTGTAGGAACTTAATTTTTCTATAAAAAAAAATATAATAAAAAAACAATAATTTAAAAAAATAAAATAACTAACTTAATTTTTCTATGTTTTTATTTTTTATTGTAAGAGTAACAGTTAAATTAAATGAAAAGTAAAACAATATTTGGACGTTCAATAAGATATTTCGGGCTTACATTTTTTGAATTGGAGATCCGTGCAGATTAAAATATTAAGTGCCGTTAATGCCACCCTCCTACTTATGGTAACAATTAAAAAAGAAGTTATCGAATGCTTCATCTTCTTCTTCCTGTCGCTGGCACGACTGTATTTTAAATCTTGTTTCCCAAAACTTTGCCACTTCCACGGCGTTGTCGGTGGCAGCGCAGAGGACACTTTGACTGCATGTTTTGGGACACATTTGGACTTACAAAAAACATATAATTTTCCTTTTTTAAAAAAATTCCGAATATTTGAATTATCAAAATATATTAAAGAGAAATGTTACCATGAAAAAAAAATCCATGTGACGTATAAACGATTCATAATTTAAAAATAACAGATAGAATTTTCTGGTTAAGCCATGTATTAAAAATGAGGTTGAATATCAACTTCAAGAAGGATTGATGACAAACAAATATCATGCAGGATTTGTTTATACTACAATACGTATAGTTACGAGCTTTTGTACCGTGTTCGCAGTCTGTACCGTGTGATATATCAAATGAAGGGATTTACTGTGAGGATCTCAAATATAATTGACCATTCCCGCTCCTTGTCTCCGAAACTACTAAGACTAAAATTTGGAAAAAAAATACAGAAAATAGTTTTATACCTATTACAGGAAAACCTATAAGTCTATGGTCTTAAAACAACACGTGCTGCGTCTCCCATACTACGCGTGTTGACCGCTCTAAATAAGCTCGTGGAGGCCAACCCGGATTGCGATCTTATATGTATATACTTTGATTTATGTAATTGATTTTTTAAGCCGTGTAAATCAAATAAATAAATAGCGTGATCTTAGTATACCTATAGCCTTTCTCAAGAATTGGGCTATCAAATGAAAAAACAATATTTAAATCTGACTGGTGGTTCCAGAGATTAGCGCGTGCAAACAAACACAGCAGTTCTACAGTTTTATTATTAGTGTAGATAGACATAGTCATAGATTTAACAAGAAATTACCTTCCCGTGGTCGCATGCCGCTGTATTAACATACTTATAAGCTATGGTTGCATGCGACCACGGGAAAGTACTTTTTGTTTCATCTTTTCCAGTAGTCGGGTTTTAGTTTTAAAACTTATTTTTTATTTAATTATTTTGGGGCTTATTTTAGTAAAATTTATATTTTTGAAATTTGCTAATTAAGCCCTTTCATTTGATACCCAAACAAGGCATGATCGCCAAATATTTATTTTTAAATTCATTACTTTAATGTCCTCTAGAGGGCGCCATATTGAATTTAGTGTGACTTCACACAGCCTATAACCAGCAGATGGTCAAGACGCTTCTGACGATTCCTTATTTTGTCAAATTATTATAAGTACTTTTGAAGTTATGAGGGGAATATAGATGAACATACATACATACATACTGGTTAAAATCGTATACATAGTCCGGGAAAAAAGAGATCCTCTGTTATCAGAAACAGCAGGACTCCTAAGATATTATCTCAACAATACGAGCCGTATCGAGGAGAACCGCCTTCTGAATCAGCCACTTTCGTATTTCAGCATTAAATTCTGAATAAAATGTTTTGTTCTGTCTATCTACAGAAGTATAGCTTTCTAAAGCTCTGTTCCTGATTCTGGGAAACAAAAGCACAACATTGTTCAGTAACATGTTTTGTGTTGCGGTAATCATAATTATTACTGCCAACACGTCAAAGCCCCGTATTCATGATATCAGAGAGTAGTAACTTGCGAGTTGTAGGTTGGAACCCAGTCAGGCGCTTTACTTTGTGTAAATTATTTCATCAGCACTGCCCTCAAAACGGTGAAAGAAAACATCGTGAAGAAACCGGTATGTCCTAGAACCAAAAGTTCAAAGACATGTGACATCTACCAACCCGCACTGGACCCGCGTGGCAAATTATAGCCCACTCCCTCTCTTCACTGCTGGGGCTGTGGGAACATTATAGGCTGATTGGGCATTCTTGTTATCTAAACAGAACAACTGCCGTTCTATGTAGTCTGAAAAACTATTACAATAGTGTCAACCGTCAGGTAAGACGACTGCTCACTTCACCAAAGTTTTCACGCTGAGATTTTAACAGAATAGTCCGACTGTTCTGAACTTTTTTTCTCATGAATTTGCTCATACCACGGAATTAATTCGCTGCAAAGATAAGTAGGTACCTCGTATTATGTATCTTCCTATGTTGTTATCGCTTCAAGGAACGATTGCTATCTAAAGTAAAGCTCCGAGCATGGGTTGGTAATGCATACAAATATCATTAAGCGGATTGAGCGCTTTTTCATGCTGATTATAAAATAATGGAATACTGTTTTAAGATAAATAGATTGTAATTATTAATAGATCGATGTTGGAGATATATACATATGCAATGTGAATACAACAATACGATAATAAATGAAAACACTGGAAATAAAAATGCTTAGGAGTATTGAGTTGAGACAAACCCATGTGCCGAATAAAATAGTAGACCTGTTTGAATATTGGTATAACAATCAAAGTAAGCAAGTCAGATGGGATAATACCTTGTCGGAGACGTATACGCTAACCAGTGACGTGAGACAGGGTGGTCTGACGTCCCTGGTACTGTTTAATATATTATGTCAACGACCTGATCGAGGACCTTAGCAGCACCAGAGTCGGATGCCATATTGGCGGTAAATGTTTAAATAACCTCAGTTATGCAGATGACATAGTTCTGCTCAGCCCCTCTGTCAATGGCCTCAGAAAACTCATTTCCTTTTGTGAGAATCATGCAGCTCGACACTAACTAACCTATAATGTCAAAAAGACAGAAGTAATGATTTTCAAATATGGCAATGGCCCTGATCAAGTCTTGCCAATTACTTTGTGTGGCACAAAATTAAAAATTGTTAGACAATTTAAGTATCTTAGACACAGCTTAATGGACAACTTAAAAGATGACGATGTACAGACGATGCCAGCACATCAAGCTATTACAATCTGTCAAATTTCTTTAATAGATTTTCAACTTTATCGCTAAAGCATAAGGTTCAAAGTTGATTGGGAAAATTTGACAGTTTCGGGTAGCTTGATGTGCTGGTGTCTGTACAAGTAACATGCTAAATAGACGTTTCTTCCATCGCTCGAAGCAAGTAAAAGTAACCCTGTTCCAGGCTTACTGTCAGTCGTTGTACACCAGTCAACTTTGGTACAAGTACACGAAGAGTGCATACAATATTCTTTGTGTACAATATACGTGTTTCGGGGCATGCAACCTGCCCTGGCGGCGCGGCGTAGTGCGACTGAGATGTTTGCTGAGAGCGGAGCTACCGACTTCTTTGCGCTCATGAGGAAGCTCAGTGCGTCGTTCTTTTCACGTGTGGTGGCAAGTAATAATGTTATTGTAAAAACTGTGTTTTTTACGGAGCATGTACAGTGAGCAACAAAAGCCGATTAACACTTCAGTTTTTTTTATCTCAGTTATTGAGCAAAATATTTGTTCAAAAATACAGCAGAAGTACAATGCAATTTTAAACAAATATTTTGCTCAATAACTGAGATAAAAAAAACTGAAGTGTTAATCGACTTATGTTCTTTTGTTGCTGACTGTACTGAGGGAGACAAAATAATTGTACTCACGTCCCGTAACATTTTACGGGGTGCGTTTGTTTTGACTTCTCTGGTGTGCAATGTTTGTGTGTTTAGCAAGTTTAATTTTTAGTGTAATTTTTCAATTATAATTTTAATTATATGGGTGCTAATGCCAGAAATATATGATTATTATTTTAGGAACTATGGAATACATCCTAACATTTAAAGGTAAAAAAAATGTTTTTTTTTTAACTTTCACCTCTTTGATTGATTTTTTGTGTGCAGACTGGGACCGTCATTAGAAATACGCATTTTAATTATATTTGTAGTATTATCGTCTCCACCTTGTATACCTACGTTGTAATTATTTCCGATATCCAATAGAATCTTTTATTTTTAAAGCTCCATAGAAGCAATATGACGTGCCTACGCCGTAGTCAACTGTCTACGACATAGTCAACTGTCTACGACGTAGTCAATTGTCTACGCCGTAGTCGACTGACCACGCCGTAGTTACTCAAAAACTAAAAGATTTACCAAATTCTATCTGTATGTTTTGTGTTTCTATGTATTGTACAAAGTAACATAGTTACAATGTACTGCGCCCATTCGCACCACGATATACAAACGACAGACATCAAAGTGTCCTTCGGCAAAGAACTGAGTATACACTTGCGAGCAGAAACATATATGGCGCTTTCTTAACCAATGTTACAGATAAATAATAGCTTCATTATGAGGTAGAATTTAATTTGTTATAGTTATTGTAAAAATCTTCATGAGGATACAGGCATGTCCTGGGACCAAAAAATTCGAAGACATGTGATATCTACCAATCCGCACTGGCCTGCGTGGTAGATTACAGCCCACTCCTTCTTGAAGAGAGGAGGCCTGTTTCCCAGCAGGGGAAATAATATAGGCTGATTTACACTATTGTATTTGTAAGTTATCCAATTATCATCCCTTAAACCGCAAATACTCACAGTGCCTATTTCCAATTGAAGTTCAGCCAACCTTAAAACTATAACAAGATAAATCTAATTCTCTACATTTAAGACAATATTGATTAATTAATACCAATCAAGTCCAACTCAGATCATTTACAAAGCTTTTTTACTGTCAATAGCAGATTCATTCAAAAGCATTACTTACTTTTAAAAAAGGCATGAAGAAAATTCATCTGCATTTAATTAAAAGTAAACAACTGACACTAAATTTTAAAAATACATCATTACATTTATTTCCTAATGAAATTCAAAGTAAACTTTAACTTAAACTTTCAATATTCTGCTGGGAATGCACGCGAAGTTTTAAATTTACGAGGATTCTTGGATTTTTACCTTTCATCGGCCTCAAGTGTAACTGAATTCTTTGATCTGCGTCACAGTAAGTAAAAAGCGTTTAAAGAGAGAAAAAAGTTCCGCGGAAAAATCGTTTTCGCGCCTTCAAAGGAGAAAACTATTAAAGTCTTTTTTGTTCTTTGTTATGTAGATGCAAACAGAATAGTGGAGTTATGCGAGTGTTTAATTTTGCAACAGTATTTAGCTCAGTGGGTCAAGAACAGTGGCGCTATGTGTACATAGTGGGGTGGATTTGGGTTGTTTTTAAAACGACTTCTGAAAAAGGAGGAGGTTCTTAATTCGGTTGTATTTTTTTAATTTTTTTTTAATGTTTTAACAAGGTTTTTTTACAACACGGTGGCCAGAAGTTACGTAAATATAAGATTAGAGTTAAACCCTGTATCCTTTTCATAGGTAGGTAAAGAGTCTATATTTATGTAGGTTAACAGTAAACAACATTACTTTACTTTATAAAAAGCATAATCAGCCTAAAATGTTCCCAATGCTGGGACACAGGCCTCCTCTCAGTGAGAAGGAGTGGGCCGTGATCCACCACGCGGGCCCAGTGCGGGTTGGTAGATGTCACATGTCTTGGCATTTTTGGTTCTAGGACATGCCGGTTTCCTCACGAAGTTTTCCTTGACCGTTTTGAGAGCAGTGGTGATGAAATAGTTTACATAAAGTTGAGTGCCTGTCCGGGTTTGAACCCACGACCCACATAAGTCGCGGGCGTTACCACTGGGCCACCAGTGCACTTAATAGTACTTTAATTTGACCAGGTGATAATTGACGGGAAGGTCATTATAAAGGTTGACATTTTACGTCGCTGAATAAAATAAATCGATTGAAGACCTTGTATTTTATAGCTATTTATTCCGTATATTGCACCTGACATATTTTACCTAAGCTGCATTACCGTAAGGTTGAGTGGTAGAAAATGCCTCAGGCATTAAATCCGCCTTTGTACAGTAAGATTTTTTTAATTGCGCATAAAGTTTTAATAAAAAAAGTCCCTTTGCCATAGTTTAAATTTCACTAACACACTTTAGAAGATCTTGATTTAATCACCTTTTAAATCACTCGTCTACACATAATATAACGAATAACTCATTCTTTATCTCACAGACCACTAACACGTGAAGGCCAAAGACGTAAGATACGGGAAGAAGGGAGCACTAACAATATTTCTCGCAAATTCACCGCGAATACAACATTTACCTCTACAAGATAATCTAATTAACATACAAGTTCGAACGCTAGTTGCGAGCTTAGTTTATGCCACGGAGTAATCAAGGAATGGAAAATTCATTTTTAATGTGGACGCCTGCGTCTCAGAATATGATGGTTTAAAGAGATCACTCGATTCATTTAACAGTGCAGTACTTTTCAGTGACAGTGACATTATTTTTTAATTTCTACAGTCGAAATGGAATGGAAAATTCATTATTAATGAGGACGCCTGCGACTCAGAATCTGATGGTTTAAAGAGATCACTCGATTCATTTAACAGTGAAGTAGCTTTTAGTGACAGTGACATAATTTTTTAATTTCTACAGTCGAATTATTGACGTACGATCATGTTAAATAATCGTATAAAGTTTTATTTGATGACAATCAAAGTAAATATTGTAATGAGACTCGTCGCGACTACGAGACATTTATTGAGCTTATTAAATTTTACAATACAAGTGCGTTGTTTGCTTTCCTATGACCGTGACTAGAAACAAAGTGCCATGAAAGACGTTGCAAGCGATGACCTCATTCAGCGCGCTTGATCACCGCTGCTCCGATAATTTGAAGAAAGTAGCCTAAGGACTTAGGCTACTTTGAGGAGTGATAATGTGTGAGAGAACACTTGTTCTCTCACTCCATTCACTACCAATTCCGTGTTTTATAGTCTTTATCGTGTCTTCAGCAGACTACCTTGTATATTTAGCTACAGGTTGAGTTAGCACAATGCCTGCGAGCTACTTACATAATGTTATATACTAAACGGGAATGTAGGTAACTTGCATACGTTTCATGGTAAATTTTGAAGTTTAATGTAGGCCAGCTCAGCTGTGAAATTGGGGTAGATATTGCTTACATCAAGATTGATACTTAATAAGGAACCAAGTCCCCATGGCTTCTCCTAAAGATTTCTGTTGGTTGTCTTATAGAGGTAAGTCAACAGGATGTACAGCAAAATCTAAATGTGCATACACTCGAGCGACACGGCGCACTCAAATACACGAGCGACACGTTCTCGACGACAGTCGCTGTCACGCTTGCAGTTGCCTGTGTCGTCGATGCATGTCGCTCGTATGTATGCACACTTAAAAGTTTAACATGAACTGGAATCAAAAATCCGTATATGTATTACTGTTAATTCACAAAGCGTCTTTTCATCCAGCCTTTGATTATATATAGGAAAGTGGGAAGGGATTTATACAATATCATCTCTTAAAATTATATAGGCGTCAACTCATCATCTGCCTGCCGTTTCCCAACTATGTTGGGGTCAGCTTCCAGTCTAACAGGATGCAGCTGAATACTAGCATTTTACATGGAGCGACTGCCTATCTGACCTCCACAGCCCAGTTCCAGGGTAATACGATACCCCTTGGTAAGACTGGTTGTCAGACTTTTGGGCTTTTACCAGTAACGACTGTCAAAGATCCACGGATGACAGCCGGGACCAACGGCTTAATGTGCTTTTCAAGGCACGGAGAGGTTTCGGTATGTAAATATGGTCACCCATCCACAGACCAACCGCGGCAAGCGTAGCTTAACCTAATCGATCGACCTGTGCGGCTGTTATTATTTAACCACGGGCCCCTCTATAGGTGTCTATAATCCTATATAATTTATGTCTTTATATTCATATAGATATTATAGAAAAAGCTGTTTTACAGATAGTCTACTAATCGGTCTACTTGTATAAATCTTGCTTTACAACATGTGTAGACAGCTCTGAAGTGTGCTACTTACTGCTCAGTACCGCACCCCTCACCCCCGCTGACACGTCGTGGAGTATTTACTGCGCATCAACTCGCCTCATTTTCCGGGCCGCCATAAAGTTTGCATCTGGCTGTATTGTATTCAAACGTTATAATATTTATCAAATACAATAATAATGATTACACTTCCATTCATAAAACGACAAATAAATCCACGCACCTACAGTAAACCAGTAACTGGTAGATAACGTAATAAGCGCCACCAATTTTAAAGTTCTAAATCACGTAAGTATGACCGCAACCCCGGCATGATTTATAGCATGGAGGAAGGTTAAAATATTAGGGGGAAATCATGTGACTATGGTACTGTGTACTTGGTGTGTGTGTGTACGGTAATGTGGGGAATTTCAGATAGTTTTTAGTATAGGTATTCGTGACCCTTTTAAGTTATGAATTGAGCTGAACTTCAAGGGTAATCGAGATTTTCTATTGAGTAGAACCTTGCTCGTTTTATTTACAGTACCCGGCGATAAATATTGCACATCGACATTTGGAAAGAGACAATCGGCTAATTTCGGCTTCGTAGAGCGTTATCTCTGTCGCACGAAATACAAACAGTCCGGTATCTATTAGGAGCTGTTAAAACAATTATGTCTTGCTTCTTTTGATAATTATTTTTATTCTTTGTTTAAAATGGTTTTGTGTAAAAAGGTCGATGTGCAATATTTATCGCCGGGTACTGTACAGGCAATTGAAGGCAGGTCAAAGTATTTATAACACATTAAAGGGAAGCATTTCAAATGCGATTTTGTTTTATAATGAAAATTCATAATTCAGTTATATCTATTCTATGAGTGGAGAATCAAATAGGGAGCAAAGTGATTTCTTTTAATTTAATTTTAAATTATTTTTCTCATGATCATCATTTCATCTAAACGACGTATTTTGCCTCCCTCAAATGTGTCCTCAACGACCGTTCTGTATAATGTATCTGTTATTTTGGTTCTGCGTATCTATGACCACTGAATAATTACCTTTAATAGCATTTCTTCTTTTATAACACCGAACAGTGTTACCCCAATGGTAATGGCCTGGACTTAAGATTTTCAGGTCGTGGGTTCAAAACCAGACAGGCGTTTTACTTTGTGTAAATAATTTAATCACCACTGCTCTCAAAACGATGAAGGAAAATATCGTGAGGAAACCGGCATGACCTAGAACCAAAAATTCGAAGATATGTGACATGTACCAACCCGCACTGGGCCCGCGTGGTGGATTAAGGCCCACTCCCTTTTGAACAGAGGAGGCCTGTGTCCCACCACTGGGGACAATATAAACTGATTAATCTTATAACAGTAACAACAAGTACAGCGAGCGATATCTAATCCTGAGATTGCTGTCTCTGCAATAAACGTCGGGTTTGTAAATACATCCCAACGATCAAAACGGCTTCGTTCCGAGTCTAGCCCTACAAACGAACTTGGCGACTTTAAGGAGGAAATACGAGCTATGCTCACAAAGTGGAACACCGATCAGGAAGCCAACTTGAAAAACTTTACGACTAAAATAACAATGGAACTGGCAGAATTGAAATTACAGAATGATAAACTGCAAAACATCAGATCAGAAATTGAGGAATCAGCAAGTCTCATGAACGAAAAATATGAGGAAATCAAGACAAAAATGACAAAGTTGGAATGTGAAAGGTCTGAGCAGCGAAAACACATAAATAACCTGGAGAAACAAATACAGGATATGCAGGAACACCGACGATCTGCCGTTATCGAGCTACGAAATATTCCTCCCAGGGAACAAGAGAACGGCAACGATCTGGTCAAAACGGTAATTGATGTCTGTAAACCATTAGAAATATCCGTACAACCGACACAGATACGTGATATTTACAGAGTGCAAGGTAAACAAGGCCCCTCTAAACAAATAGTTGCGGAATTCCACTCAGTTATGATGAAAAATAATATCCTTCATGCTGCGCGTAACTTTAATAAGGGAAAGCCTACCACGGAGAAACTAAATAGTGGCCACATTGGCATAACAGGTGAACGCGTGCCTCTTTATATTGCTGATCGTCTACCAGCGAGGTCAAGGCAACTCTTTTATGAAGCTCGGAAATTTGCCAAATCTCAGGAGTTTCAATACTGCTGGTCGGCTGACGGGAAGATTTTTCTTCGTAAAAAAGAAGGTGACAAGCCTATCCGTATTCAGTCTGAAAAATGTTTTCTCGAAATATTGCATGCACAAGAGTAATCTTTTTTTTGTAATAATTATTCGTTTTTTAGTTCCGGTTTTATTATTACAGTTTTCTTTCATTCTTTTTGAATTAGTTTGTAAAAATCTTTATAATTTAGACTATGCCCTCTTGCAACACAACAGACACACAACACACAGACCATTTCTCAAACACAAAACACGCCCAGTTACAATTTCTCTTCTATATAATATACTTGTACAAAAGCAGGAAAGATGTAATATTCTTTTTCTCAGATGTCAAACAGCCCGGTTCCGGAATAATGTATGGTTTTTAAATGTGATACTTAGTAGTGTATCTTCGTTTATTAATAAAAATGCATGACATTGACGAAATTATGAATCATCTGGATACGTATGGGACAAATGAATTTTATAACTGCCCGCCAGATAAATGCCTTCAACTATTGGGTAACCACAAAGAAATGATTAAAATACTGCATTTTAATATACGTAGCATTAATAAAAACTTTAATAACGTCCTAGTCTTATTATCCACATTGCAAACTAGGTGTGACGTTATAATTTTCTCAGAGTGTTGGCTAAGTAAAACTATGTCTATTCCGCAACTTCAAGGATATTCAGCTTATTCTACAAGTAACACTATTAACCAGAATGATGGCTTAGTAATCTACATAAGCTCGGATTTGCAACACAATGTCATGGAGCCACAATTTATGGAGGCAAACTGTCTTGTTTGTAAAATAAATTCCGATACAATTATTGTAGCAGTATACCGACCACCATCCTTTAGACATACAGATAACTTTTTAAATAGCTTAAATAACATATTAGCTACAGTGTATACGTATAAAAATATAATTCTGGTGGGAGACATGAACATCAATATAAGCCCAAGTAATAATGATCCACATTACAGTGAATACATGAACTTGACTGCATCACATGGGCTGCTACCGGCGTATACATATCCCACTAGGGAAAACAACTGTTTGGATCATACTATGATAAAAGTGAAAGGTTCATTGGTCTCATTTATATTGGATACTCACATTACCGACCACGCACCAATATTAGTATGTTTAAAAAATAATCAGAGTGCAAAAAAAAGGCCCAAATTAGTCACAAAAATCGATCATTGTACAGTAGCCACAGAAATATCTAAAACAGATTTTAGTCCCGTCATATTAACCAATGATCCGAATGAAGCTACTGATATTCTTATAAATACACTTAGCGCAATTGTACAAAAAAACACTAAAATCAGTACTGTGCCCTCTAGGCTGCAAATAATTAAGCCCTGGATCACACAGGGGCTACTTAGATGTATTCGAAATAGGGATAGGATGCATAGGAAACATAAAAAATCACCAGAAAATTACATTTTGAAAATCACATATCTCCGTTATCGTAACTTCTGTAACAAATTACTAAACCGACTTAAAACTAATTATGAGAAAAATGAATTTATTAATGCAAAAAATAATACTAAAGCGACCTGGAAAGTAATAAATTGCATTCTAGGTAAACAAGTTTCGAAATCTCCCCCTACAGACCTCTTGAACATTCCTGGTCATGATGAGAAATCCTCAATAAATGAGGTCAATAAATTTTTCGCAAGTGTTGGCAAAAATCTTGCGGACAGACACATAAATACGTACTCTAAGCATGTTCCGTTTCTCCGGGATGATGTACAGCCGAACTCTCTCGCGCTTCTTGCTACGGATTTTGATGAAGTCGAGAGAGTCATAATGAGTCTTCGTATTGATTCTGCTGCAGGGTGGGATGGAATTTCAACCAAAATGATAAGAGTGAGCCGCCAGTTCCTCGTGCCCCCTATAACGCACATATGTGACCTGTGTATTTCTAAGGGAGTATTTCCGAGGTCTCTGAAGAAAGCGATTGTGCATCCCATTCACAAGGGTGGAGACAGAGGCAGTGTCAATAACTACAGACCTATATCTGTCCTTCCGGCGCTGTCAAAGATTTTAGAAAAGGTCTTAAATAGTCGCCTGGTTAACTTTGTGGAAGCACATGGCATTTTATCGGCCAATCAGTACGGTTTTCGTAGAAACATATCCTGCGAGGACGCTGTTGCTGCCTTTGTTGATAGTGCTGTAAAGGTACTTGATGTAAAGTCTAAATGTCTGGGTGTTTTCATAGACTTATCTAAGGCATTTGACACTGTCTCTGTCCCTATCCTGTTGTCAAAATTAGAGAGAGTGGGAGTGAGGGGTCCAGCGCTGGAGATCTTTAAGAGCTACCTCTCTGAAAGGACACAATGTGTCAAAATTGGCTCATACGTCAGTGACGATCAATTATTGTCATTTGGTGTTCCTCAAGGCTCAATTTTGGGACCTACTCTCTTCTTGATATATGTTAACAGCCTCTGTAACTTATCCATCCCATACTGTAGCATATATACTTACGCGGACGATACGGCTTTGCTCGTGCAGGGTCTGGACTGGATAGAGGTTCGGAAGCGAGCAGAGTTTGCGCTGAGCATCGTGGTGTCGTGGTTGGGAGCTAATATTCTTACATTAAACATAGATAAAACTAAATATATCCCGTTTTCAATTAGATCTTGTACGCAGCCAGAAGACTCATTTGTTGTCAGAGCCCATACTTGTGATGAACAGTTAGACCAATGCCTCTGTCCTCCCCTAGTCAGAACAACACAAGTCAGGTACCTCGGTATCATAATAGACAACCTGATGTCCTGGAAAGTGCAAATTGATGGAGCGTCCGGCAGAGTGAGGAAACTCATAGCTATTTTTAAGAGTCTGAGACATAGTGCAGACTTAGGTACACTTCGGATGGTCTACTTCTCACTCTGTCAGTCAATACTCTCATTTGGGATAACAACTTGGGGAGGTGCTCCAAAAACTTGTTTCCTTAAACTGGAAAGAGCGCAACGAGCTGTACTCAAGGTCATGACTTTTAAACATTTCCGGTATAGTACCATACAATTGTATAAAGACTGTAAAGTTATGACTGTTAGACAGCTCTTTGTGCTCAATACCATCTTGCGTAGGCACGGTTCTCTGAAATGCAGTACTGGTCGTCTGGCAAATATGAGATCAAAATATGTCTGTCCTATAGAACGTTACAAAACTAAATTAGCCGAAAGACACTTTCGAGTTTTAGGTAGTCGAATTTATAATACAGTAAACAAACAATGCGATATTTATGGCTTAAATAAATTCGAATGTAAAAAGAAAGTGAATCAATGGCTCACAACTCTTACCTACGAGGAGACTGAAAAGTTACTTGGAAAGCTTTTCTAAAAGGTTTCTGCTTTTTCAAACAACTCTAACATATTACAAGCGCATATATCACACACACGACACATATACGTAAAACATACACACGACACATACACATGACACATACAGTCATACACTTACACTTTACACCACAAACCTCACCTAATTTCACACTAGAGAGAGGCTATAGATTTTTATTTATCATTTATATTTAATATTTTCTTTCGTTTGTTTTATAACTTTGTTTCCTTTTTGTACTCAATTTGATAGCTACTTACCCATTGTAACTCCGTACTAGTTTTGTATAAATTGAAAAATGTATTAACAGAGAGTCCTGGCACCCATAACACAAGTTTAATCTTAGCTTGGGTGCCAGTGGAGCAATCAGTAATTTATGCAATTTTAAAAGTATATTCTCATTGTCATAGAATTAACTTATTGCCACAGGCAAATTGTAAAATTGGAAAAATAAAGTTATTATTATTATATTATTATTATTATTATAACATTTATTTTTTCACGCATGACTCATTACAAGATGGAACAAGATTAGTAAAGCTTCGCAGAGTTCAAAGCTATAATTTATCAGCATGTTAACGATCTACTAAACCTACTGAAGTATCCGACAGTAAGTGTTAAACTCGTAAATGTTAGCAACAGGTAATTTCACAGGTCATTACTCGCATCTTTTTTATATCTTTAGTTTTAGATTATATTATTTATGGATGCTGATCTTCTTATAAATGAACAAAAGGTAGGTAATATGAAAATATATTTAAGGTTTAGAAACTACGATATGATCTATTGTCGTGTGCATGCATGATGCTGTGCTGTGCTGTGTGCTGTGGGTCCCCTGTAGCACAGCACCATGCTGAGTGGAAGGCTTCTTGTCACACTCGTGACTTGCAGCTTCCGACCATTTCTGTTTTGTTATCATCATCATCAGCCTATAATTTCCTTCTGCTGAGACACAGGCCTCCTCTCTGCGAGAGGGAGTGGCCTATAATCTACCACGCGGGCCCAGTGCGGGTTGGTCTTCGGATTGGCACTGGAACATGCTCGTTTCCTCACGATGTTTCCTTCACCGTTTTGAGAGAAGTGGTTTTTTTTACTCTTCTGTGGTAATCCGCGATCAGTTTTATACTATTAGTGGATGAGTTAGAGGTAAACATTGGCGGGAAGAGCGTGACTCCAGCCAGCCATCTACTCCGTATCTGTGCTTACGCCCACACAGGTGTAGATGGGCTACACGATGTCTTTCTTTTGAAGTAATTTCCTGTAACTTTTTGTTTTCAGTGCGGCAGCCAGATCATTGGGGTACCTTTCCAGCCTTTCCTGGTACCTTTTTGTGTTGTTCTTGATCTCGTCCATGGTGGTGATATTATTTGAACAAAGTATAAAACGCCTGCCTGGCTTCAAACCCACGATCTACAACTCGTAAGTCGGGGCCGTTACAACCGAGCCACCACTGCCCTTTTATTAAAATTAGTTTACATATGTTTTTTTGTGTGCGTGTTACTGTGACAAATAGACCTATTTTTCTTTCTTAATATACTACCTAGCACGGAATCACCGCGTCTGCAGCCACTGAGGAATGTACATAAAAAATATATAATTTATTTTAAAACGCCTAAAAGGAAGCAGTTACAGAATATTGAAACCCTCCATCTTACATCGCTTCCTTGTAATGTATATATATAACTTAGAAGAAACAACAGACGAGCGCAACAAACTTCCCTGGATTCACTATGTTAATTTTAGTAGTTGAATAAATAAATAACTATCTAAAGTGCGGTAAGCTGACATAATTATTCAATAGGACTACCAACAATTTTGGACGCTGACGTCTTGAATAAGAAAACAAGGGTCTTACCACAAAAACTTAGATACTTGTTCAACGCGTGTCTACTGTCATTTTAATGACATGCATTAATCTTCTATTTAAGAGGTTTACAGGACCTAAACATAAAAAACGCAAGTTTTAGAAACAATAAAAGTTTGAGATCGACTACAGTAAACAAAATCAGAAAAATATATGATATATGCCAGGTAGATAGTGTGTTGGAAACATAATACAACTAATTTGATACGATAGAAAAAAATCATGAAGATACATCTAAAAACTTCCTTTGTGCAATGAAAACAATCCTAATATACACACAATCATTCTGATTTTTTGTCAGATTATCCTACAAGCAACATATTATACTAAAATACTGGTGTTTTAATTTTTTAGTCCAAGCAATTGATTTTTGGTAATTAAATAATTGCTAAATATTTTGCAATAAATTACCAGCGTTGTATCATCACGCTTCTCTTTCTTTTCTATGCAGTCCGACAGTGACCGCGCTTTAGGCCATGTAAGCCCCTTAAATAGCTGAAAAACACTGTTTTGTGGTAATAAAGTACTTAACCCCCTTACTAATAATCGTTGTATAGCGTCTGTATAGTTACACAACGCTTTGTCTTCTTCTTTCGAAAGTCTAATTGCTGACGACCGAAAGAGAGAAATCGGTGTGTAACTATTCATCTGATATAATACGTTTATTAGTAAGGGTAAGTGTTCAAAACATTAAATAGTGCAACAATTGATTCAATAGAAAAAATTTTCAAATTCATGTGGTTTGCTTCCACATGAATTTGAAAAATACGGTATCTGAAAGTAAGAAATGATTTTCGAAAATTCACTTTCTTAAGAAGAATAGAAAGAAAAAATTAGAGTGTATAGGGAAGTTCGTCATTTTTGGAGATGGGAAATCCCATCGTACAAACGGCTTGTACGCAAATAAAATGAGACACCCTGTGTTAGAATAATATAAGTATAAGAGATGTTTACTTTACTGGCCGAACTACTCCACTGACCCTTACATGGCTGGCAATATAATAGAAAGTTAGAAATTACAAATTAATTAACTGTAAATAATTACACAGCCTCAAGCCATTGTCGGTCGCAAACGCTGTGCCTACACTCTTTAATTATTTAAATACTTTTTTCTTTTTTGCGTTTCTGCGGATATCTATTATTTACAGTTTATAGTAGTTTTTATTGACTTAAAAAAGGTATGTATATAATATTATTGGAACTTCATTATATTGCTTTTAAAATGTTGTTAAGCCTACCGTGGCGCTGCAGTGCCTCCGGGATGTTTGCAGATGCCCCACACGGAAGGCTTCAAGGCTATAATTCACAAAAAATCGGCTTCTTTGCTGCAGCGTCTGCGGGGTGCTAAGAATGGCATTCTGAAAGTAATTGCTGCTCGATTTGACTGCCCTATTCAAAAACACTGGGTAAGGGTAGTGAATGATTTTATATAGTAGTCTACATAAAGATAAATACTAACACTATTTACATAATTGTAAGATAATATTGTAGATATAGATTTTAATTATCTGAAATAAATTATTCTATTCTATTATATTCACATATGACAATCTGATAGGGCTTCCGAACAAATATACAAAATATGTATATGTCCACGCATTTTTCCGCAACTATTATTTGGATCGAGACCATTTTTTTATTGGCTCAGATTTACTTCAACTTAGGGAACAGTGCAAGTTTCATCAAAATCGATTTAGTAATTTTCAAGATATGGACTAATACGTGTAAGTGTGACGGCTTGGCTTATTTATACGAGCTACGGGTGTAGTGTCAAAGGGAAAAACATCTCAAAACCATGGTCAAATTCTAGTGAAATATTTACAACAAAACGATTACATACTTATTTCAAACAAATATTCCAGTTTTTACTTAATACTAAAAATTAAGAAATAAAAAGGAATTAAAAAAAAAAATCGTCTTCAAAAAGAAACAAACTTAAAATTATGAAATAACTTTAATTTCGGAAGTCGGTGGCAAAAAACTAAAACCAAAGTACAGACCCCAAGACACCGACTTCCGAAATTAAAGTTATTTCATAATTTTGAGTTAATTTCTTTTTGAAGTCGATTTAATTTTTTTAAATTATTTTGTTCTTATTTTGTGTCATTGTTTATTTACTGTTTTAACTTGTTCCTCGTAATGCAAGAACTTTTAGAAGAATTGCAGATATACGGGGTGGCAGCGCATCGACGCACAAATTGTAACCATGAATTCAGCACATGATTTTAGACCGTAGGCTCCTTCAAACAGGCGCGACACAACACGCGACACAAAGGCACCGCAAGTCGCGCAACGAGCGGTGCCTTTGTGTCGAGCGCGATTCGCGTCGCGCGTCGCGTCTGTTTGCAGAAGCCTTTATTTGGTCAGTTATTGTTCCATCTTTGCTTATAAAAAAATAGGGTAGTTTTAATCTAGCTTGTCCACTGGTTTGTTCTCTTACCCGCATTGGAAAATCAGTGGATGACTCGTTGGGGTATACTAGCCCTGCACCGCGCGACTCCCGCGCCGCACACCAAGTCTGAATCCTTGGTCTGTTCGCCCGGGATCACCATTGAATGTGGTCATATTACGTGTCAACTCAAAACTGAATATTTTCTCCGAAACCTAGATAGAATACCGTGCAATTAGTTACGTACGTTCATTGAGATATTTTTATAAAAATAAAGATTTCAAATTGACATTCAAACCTAACTTAAATGACTATAGTTTCTCTGCTCAAAATCTTCCTTCAAATAAGACGCCACACTTGCAACAATTCACTGCACGTTGTCTTTACACAGTATTTCACACTGAGTGTCAGTGTAGCCACTATCTAACAATGGCGGACAAACGTTTAGTAAAGATTAATTGTCGACTCATTAGTGCAATTTGTAAAGAAACCTACTTAGACTATAGTCCGCGCGGAACTACTTGGTCGCGCCTTGGGTGGGGCCGGGGGTGAGGGCGGCGGGGTTGCCTATTGTTCGCAACGCACGTACTGAGTAATGACAAAGCGCCCCCGTCCCTCCATCCTACCGGTAACATACCTAAGGCGCGAATTACACATTGACGGCGTAAGGTCAAGGCGCGGCGCAGGCATGATGCCGTTTCAAAACGTTTTCATACAAAATGTACAAAGGCACCACTCGCCGCCGCGCCGCTTGAGTGTAAAGGCTCCTACAAACAGGCGCGACACGGGATATAATCGCGCGCGACACAAAGGCACCGCTCGTAGCGCGACTTGCGGTGCCTTTGTGTCGCGTGTCGTGTCGCGCCTGTTTGAAGGAGCCTTAATTCACGACACGTCGCCTTCATACATTTTGTATGAAAACGTTTTGAAGCGGCATCATGCCTGCGCCACGCCTTCACCTTACGCAGTCTGTGTGTAATTCACGCCTAAGGCGTGGCCAACTAGTTACTCGGTATTATATACCGAGTACTATTCGTAGGTCTCGTGACACTTGAGTTCGAGTAGTATTTAAAGTATTTCGGTTTGTGTTTTATCATTAAACATTATTAATATTTTATATAAAACTTTAAACTTTGTGTCGCGCGCAATTCGCGTCGCGCGTCGCGCCTGTTTGCAGGAGCCTTTACCTATCAATATACACAAAAACAATTTGTACACTAGCTATGTAGTACACTTCAGACAACACAAAACGCTGATAGTTTCAGCCAGCTCAGCATTCTATCAGCACCTCACTATGCTCAAGGATGTGTACTTTACTGCTGTAATTTAACTTTTAGCTAACCGGCCATATCTCCATTCGGTAACCCTGGCAACCATCCAAGATAATTACAACCGAGAAGTGTTGCTGCGTTAGTTCATGGAGAATTCTAGTTTCAGTTTTATTATGTTTACTTTAGTTGCTGATGAGGTTTTGAAGAAAGAAATTGTAGGTTTGGTTTACCGGCTAATCTCCAGTTTCTATAAATTACGAATGGTTCTTAGTAAAACTTATAAAGTTCTAACCAAGTGCTCCTCCCTTTTACCTAGGGACTGAAACATAACTAAGGGTCGATTCCGGTAGTTTTAGGAACATTCACATTCTAATCTAAATCACAATCTGTCAAAAATGGTAAAGGCTCCTGCAAACAGGCGCGACACGCAACGCGAATCGCGCGCGGCACAAAGGCACCGCTCGTTGCGCGACTTGCGGTGCCTTTGTGTCGCGCGCGATTTTATCGCGTGTCGCGCCTGTTTGAAGGAGCCTTAAAGCGTTTACTTGCATTTTTGTCATTTGACATTTGATTGTCGCAAAGATGAGATTGCGATTAGATTTTGAGCGTTTTTACGGGAATTGGCCTGCTGGTGAAATGTTGGTGTATTTTATACATCATTTCTTAACTCTTCGGTGAATACATGTGTGATCTTATTTTATAAAGTTAAAAGGTGTATGAAAAAGTAGAGTAAATCTCAATTCTACGCTTTAAATTACGAAGCTTGATTCTATGGCATAATTCCATACTCCACAAAAGCTTCTCAACCCGTGACTGCTACTTGGTATAAAATACCAGCGCGCAGTGAATTCTTGCAGAAGTACGTGTGTAGCGAGCGGCCGATGTGTGCAGGTGCCCGGGATTCCAGCCGCCCGCGATGATTACGTTCCGAACTGACTTGCCATGTGGCTGAGTATTCTGAATAGATGTCTCTTTGCGTCTGAATCAAACTGTTCTTTTACCTTGCTTAACACAATCACCATAATCATCTGTAATATTCCCCCTGCTGTGACACAGGCCTCCTCTAGGTGAGAGGAGAAGAAACCATTTTTGGAACGGTAAACTTACACGTACAGTACCTGGCGATAAATATTGCACATCGACCTTTACGTTTTTTGTATTTTATACAAAGAATAAAAATAATTATTAAAAGAAGCAAATCATAATTGTTTTAACAGCTCCTAATAGATACCGTACTGTTTGTATTTCGTGTGACAGAAACAACGCTCTACGAAGCCGAAATTAGCAGATTGTCTCTTTTCAAAGGCCGATGTGCAAAATTTATCTCCGGGTACTGTATAATGGGCTTAAGGCTGGGCTAGCTACGTCTGCCGTATGTCCAATAAGCTGTGGTCCAAAATAACCATCACGTGAAGTCCTGATACAGGCAGAAGGCGTCGCAGCAGACTGTAGAAGATAGCGGAACGAGCTGGACAAAACCATCGACCAGTGGTCCACTTTAGCCCTGGATCGAAAGAGCTAGAAGTCATGGGATGTTGCCTTTGACCAGCAGTGGGATGATGCAGGCTAATAGTAACAGTAACGTAAAATAACGCCCTTTAAGTTTTTTTTCAATACATGGTAACAGGTCGAGTCACCCTGTATAATATTGAATGATTTTAGAATTTCGCTGCGTGCATAAATATTCTATAACATATCAGTGAAAGCAGCGGCCAGTTACTTTATTACTCATTGGCTATTGCTTTCATAGATTGTTCATTCTCGATACAGTTACAGCTTGTGTGCATATCCATACTTCTTATATTGACAGCTTGTTTCATCGTCAAAAGTTTTCCTCTTATTCAATTTTAAAATGTTCACCTTTCTGGTTGATAGCAGGTAACGTAAAGCCAGAGTGGATAGAATCTACACAATTCTGGGTCAGAGCCTTCCGAGCTCTGCGTCGTGCGAGCTAAGTTTAGTGTACGTCAAACATTACTCTGGAACACTGGGCTTAAAAAGTATCGAGTGATCAAGTTAACACAAAATGCATGTATAAAGTGGTAACGGCCACGACTTATGAGTTGTAGGTCATGAATTCGTAACCCGGCAGGCGCATTACTTTGTACAAATAATTACATCACCACTGCTCTCAAAGGAAAACGTCGTGAGGAAACCGGCATGTCATAGAACCAAAAATTCCAAGACATGTGACATCTACCAACCCGCACTGGCCCCGCGTGGTGGATCACAGCCCACTCCCTCTCACAGAGAGGAGGCCTTTGTCCCAGCAGTGGGAACATTAAAGCCTGATTGTGTTATACGGTTTTGCGTTTGTGAACATATTTAAATTTTATCATTTTCATCATTTCATTTATTTACAATTTTGTAATATAGCATTTTGGAGCAACCTGTATTTATAGAACTGTAGCGCAGGGGTCATTTGAAGGGGTTACGTATAAAATCAACCATGGTCTGAAATAAAGTATTATTATTGTAACATCGCATCAATGAATTTAAAACGACTAACGTGCAAAGAGAAGGCGAATTGAAGGAAAGAGAGAGAGCCCTATGTCGGCGAGCGGCGCAGGCGGTAGTTTTCAAATTATTGTATGTTATCATAATTGCACGACTCATAATGTGAAGCATTAGAGAGTGCTTATGTTTTTTTGCCTCCTTTCTGCAACCGTTTCTTTTATTATACCTAACCTACTTAATTTATATACCATTGTATAGATAATTTAATGGAGATTAATTCTGCACTTTTCAAAAATTTATTTAATGCAGTACAAACGAAAAAAACTTCAAAATGTTTCTAAAATCCCACCAATCGAGTGTGAAATCTAAAAATATTGTAGCTTGCGAAAAAATCAATTAATTGAGGTGATTTTTTTAATACATTCGTTGCACCCATAGGTGGAAGTGAGATACCCTATTGAAAATGGCTCTTTTATTCAAAGTAATTTAATTATAATTAATAAAAAAAACAGTGGCACTCCCGGAGTGCCGACAGAAGTGAAAACTTGAACAATTACGTGGGTATTTTGTGAATCGTCTTATAAACAAAACACGCGCGGTACAGGCTACGGCCATCCGTCTTACGAATTTTCGATCAGGTTTAACATGTTTTGACCTGCTCCACTCAACCACCAGGATTCCTTCATCCCTCCGTACGGGTCCCCGCGCACGGCACAAACACGCGGGAGGTCATTGCTGTCCATCATCAGCTCTTGTTTGATGATGGACACCCAGGGGCATGACCTCGCCACCCCTGAGGTAATTCGCCCAGTGATTTCTGTTACGTCTAATTCATATGGAATTAGACCAATAACGGGGAGCAACCTCGAGAAGGAACATCACCAGACTTGCCTTGAGGATCTACACGACCGCTGCGCTCTCCCTCAAGACCACGCCACCCTGCCTCCTCTGAAGGAGAAGGCAAGGTAGGTTTGCGTCTACAAAACCAAGCCAAGCAAGTAAGCAGCAAAGCGTGTTGTGGAAGCCAAACCATAAATTTGCAAACACAAACCCCCCCAAACAAAAACTATATTATACAAACAGCTCAGGAAGAAAGGGATCAGTCAGGAGTCAATGAGGTGCGCATCTATACAGACGGCTCTAAAACACAAAACGGTTCAGGTGCTGGCGTACACTCCCTTGACCTCAATATTAACTTTCACATACCACTAGGCACACATAGTTCGATCTTTCAATGCGAATGTGTTGCCTTAACACAAGCTGCAACAGCAGTAAAGCGCTTAGGCATCCGGAACTATGGCATTAAATTCCTATCCGACAGCCTATCTGTGCTCAAAGCTTTAGCAAGCAAACAAACTAACAATAAGCTAATTTTCGAGTGCCATCTAGCTCTGGAGAGTTTATCGACGTCTAATCGTATTACTCTCCAGTGGATCAAGGGGCACAGCGAATCTCTGGGCAATGATGCTGCAGATGAACTTGCGAAGAGAGGCTCTGACATGAGGGTGCTAGGCCCGTACCCACTTCTCCCTTTGCCTTTCTCACAATTTCGTGCGTGGATTCGCCAAAGATCGACCGAACTCCATAACAACAGATGGTCACGGGCAACAGACTGTAGACAGTCAAAATTGGCTCTACCAATGATACACCCGCGATTAACCAAAAAACTTCTCAACCTGAGTAGGAATAACCTTAGAATAATAATAGGTACAATTACGGGCCACAACCTCCTTAACAAACATCTTTTCAACATAGGCGTCACGGACAGCCCCCTCTGCAGGGGCTGCCTTGATGCCGAGGAATCAGCCGCCCACGTCATCCTGGATTGCGAGGCCGTGGCTTCTCAACGTGAAGAAATCCTCGGAACAATGAGGTCGCTCCGCGAAGCCTGTGAAGCTCCCAGGAAGCTTCTGTGCTTCTGGGCGGAGCTAGGCTGGCTCTGTTAGCCAGAATCCCCACGCACAACGGACCGAATGAGAGTCTAAGTGCGGAAAAGGGAGTCCTATCATCATCATCATCATCAACATGTTTTGACGCGAGTTTAACATTTTTTACCCATTACAAAAAAAGCGTACAACGCCGCTAAAGAAGTTTTCACTTCAAAAAACTAACGATATACGATCAAATGAGCATTATGCGTCGCGCACTTTTGGATTTTTCTTGTGATTACTGGACACTAGCCTTACCCATGTGTAAAATTAATGTCGCTGTTGTAGCGGCACGTTGTGTAGACCCCTGGTGGTTGGTAGTTGTACCACCAAAAAGCATGTATTCATGGCCGTGTTTGTTCTGTATTAGTATTCCTGGCGTCTCCACGACGTGCCCCTTACAATTACTGTACACGCTAACTACGTCACACGCTATATTTTCGCACGAGATGGTAAAATGACGCTTGCAAGTATTCTTGAGTGAGGAAATACATAGTTAACTGATTTGGACACTGAATTTGTCTTGGAAAGTTTTTTTGTTCATTTGTTTGTTTTTTTTGCATAAACATATTCTAAAACGTCGTTAAGTTTTTGGAAATGCATTTCGCATCACCCTCTATCTATCTAATTCTATCTATACTAATAATAAAACGCTTATCTTTGATACTACCGGTCGGATTTAAAAAATCTTTTTGCATTTGATAGCTGAATTCTAGAGAAAAGTTATAGGTTATTCAACATAACGCTGGAACCCTTAGGAGCCGAGCACAACCAATAAAACTCAGAAAGAGTGCTTAGCGAAAACGAAGTAATGGGTCGACGCGGTGGGTCAAATTTCACGCTGACGAAGTCGCGGGCAGAAGCTAGTCAGGAAATACATCATAGACTGCTCCAAGGCTTTTTTCTTATATTCAGGACTTACTTTTCAAACAGTGCATTACATTTCCAGTGGTATTTACAACACAAATCCCTGGGAGCTAATTCTACTAATTTACAAACGTTGCAATGGTCTCTAGAACATAAACAAAACGATAAGTTTTACTTTCCCGCATTATTTCACAGACTGCATTTTAAAATATCTAAGATAAAAGTTCAACAATACATTGAGATGGTTTCTGCTGATTCAAAGCCTTTACATAATTTAGACTTTTGCCCTTCCCGTGAGGAAAATACTACGTAAAGATAAATAAAAGTTATCTCAATGAGAGGCAGCGTAAATAAGCAGCATTTTAAGGGTCTTACTCCCAAAGGAATAGCCTTTCCTTGTTGAGAATTATCTGTATCGCTCCACGCGCCAGGATTCCTGTTGCCAAAGGAATATTATGTTTTATGTTTTTTCTTATTTCTATTGGTGTTATTTTGATACATGTTTTTACAAGTTAAATAACGAAGAGGAAGTATAGAAAATAAAACCTACATTTTGGAACGGGCAATTAGCTTCATATTTTCTGACTGACCGACTTCTTCAAAATTCAAAAGTGCCTGTAAATGGTTTAATTGAAATAAATGCTTTGAGTTTGAGAAATAAGTAGGTAGAACAAATTTAATCAAATAAAATGAAACGTAAATTACAAAAAAATATTTATATCATTTTACGGTAAAAGAAAACAAATGACCCAATAATAAAGTTCACAAACAATTAGGGGATTCAAAAGGAAAATAGAGTTTTATATGATCCCCTAGGTGTAACATGGAGTGCTGTGTAGTCCCCTGGAGGACTGGTCTAGGGGATTTTAGTGGGATGAGCGAAGAAATCGGCATGTCTTAGAACCAAAAATTTGAAGACATGTGACATCCACCCACCCGCACTGGGCCCGCGTGTTGGATCACGGTTTACTCCCTCTCATCTAGAGGAGGCCTGTGGAAAGATTATACGCTAATTATGCTTATGGTGTCATATTCCCATTTCGGCCTTGAGGACTTGTGGAGGTCAGATAGGCAGTCGCTCCATGTAAAATACTGGTATTCAGCTGCATCCGGTTAGACTGGAAGCCGACCCCAACATAGTTGGGAAAAGGCTAGGCAGATGATGGTGATGATGATTCCCATTTCGGCCTTCTATACGAACAGCAGTTGACCATCATGCAAGGTTAACCAAGCGTTACGGTGGAGGTTTGTCCAGCTTGGGCAGAGCACCGCCGTGTACTCACGGCGGCGATCGGCGGTGGAGATCTCTGGCGTCCGGCCCTAGTCCAGGCCATTGTAACGAGCGAGAGTGCATGCGAGGCCGTCGCCTCCTTCAGCGAAGAAGTAATGCTCGCGAAAGAGGAGGCGGAGTGCGTGAGAGAGAGGTAGTCTTTGCGCCCTCACGTCCCTAGTCGCCGCAGGAGACGCCCTGGGCGTCGGGATTCGAGAGCCGATTCCCGGCCACCGTAGGCGTGGGCTTGCGGATGGCGAGCAATGGGCAGGTCACCGTCCGGTGAGGACCAGGCTCGGGACGACGGCGCGTTGTGTTTCACGCGCGCCTCAAAGAGATGTCAACACTAACTGATGGGGTCCGTTAGGGCCGATGCCTGCCAGAGTCGTGGAGTGTTCGAAAGAGATACCGTGGCCCCTGGCAAAGGCAACTGAAGGAACACGGCAAAAAAAAAAAGAGTTAACCCAGCGTGTCTTCAATTGAAGCCATTAAAAACCTTCTTCACGTTGTTCACGTCATTTCCACTACCATTAAAATCATCTTTATTACTAGATACAGGAAACCCATAACCTCTTTACTCTAGATAATAAAGAAGGCTATTTATACCCCTCCTCCTTCCCCATGGCGTGACACAATCAGCTGTTGGTCCTAAGAGACGGCGGTAAGTGACGTGGCTCGTTAAGGGACCGTACGGGGCTTTAAGATGCCTCGAGTTCATTCATTCATGTTAAAGAGACACGCACGTTCGCTTAGCGTGACGTCACCAATTTCATGGTGTGACCGAATTTTGGGCAAACGTCCGTAGTCTTGTACAATTGACATTGTCTAGGGTCGGTCCTTTCAGACATGATACAGTTTCTTTTTTCTACCGGTATTTTTTTCTATTCGACTCTGGCTAAGCCGATAGAACTACGCGTACTAGGCAATAAGACGCTTTGAGTTGGTCAAAATATCAGCAGTATTGTCCGAAAGGGTTACCGCTGGCCCGGAACATAAAGGGCTAAGGAATGAACACTGGTGGGTTTTAGTCAGTAAGGGTCTGACACTCCCTTCCGCTCCACCTAGAGCGGAAGGGGTCATTTGATGATTAACCATCCTGAAAAAAAAAAGTTGGTCAAAATATTGTATGTTATGGTACTTGCAGACGTTCTGCATTTTTTTTCTGACTTTTGTCAAACCAAATGAATGTGGTACAAAGTGTTTTTAAAAGGTAAACAGTTACACTCTCACAAATATTTTCCCCAATCCCCCAAAAAATTGTGTCTGTCCATCTACCAAACACCCTGTATTAATAATATCTATGTACCAACAAGCAACATACTGTGCTGTTGCCACGTTCAGTTCAATGTGTAAGCTCATTATAAATTAATATTGGTGAGCTGCGAGTAGCTACACCGCCTACGCCGTAGCGCGTAGCACATGCGCTACGCCGTAGTAGATGCTTCACATGAAATAATTTCTCTTTATCAAAATTGTTTAAAGAATGAGGTTGTACCTTATGATATTGGTTGTTTACTGTTACATGATAATGTTACAGGAATTTAAACCTTAGTAGTAACAGAGCTTTGAGTAGAATTATCCTAAGAACCTTTAAGTAAATTACATAAATGTGTCGGGAAAACATTTACCAGGATGATTTTAGGCTTTTGTATATTGTAATTTACCGTCTTTCAAGTAACATTTTAGCAAATGCCGCCAAATATTCATAAGGTTCAGCTTCAAAAATAGCAATCACAGCTATTCAGTTAGTTGATTTAGAGATAAATGCAAGATTATAATCACTTTTGGGTACTTTTATGAATCAATGTTTCGTCATATTTGCCAAAAAGCTTCATTATCAGGACCATTCCTGGACCAGGATAATTATAAAAAGAAGTCCAATTCTGAGTTTTCAAAGTCGGCAGATTTAGAGAAAAGCCCTCAATTTCTTCATTAGTTTTGTCTATTTATGTCTTTAAGAGGAAATGCGGTCGGAGACATTTTTGAAAAAGTCAAAAAGTCATAATTCAAGGTTTAGCTGTCGCCTATTTCCTCCTCCAATATTAGACCAATTTAAAATATATTTCATAAACTGAATTAGAAGGATATACTGTGTCCCTATGTTTTTCTTTTTTCATTAATAGTTGTCAAATTTGTACACTAGGCCTCTGTTGACAGCGGTTTAAATCGGCATTTTTTGAGGGTTCTAGTGCTGATAAAAATATAATTTATCATCAAAAAGGAAAACATTGGGACATAGAAGTAGTTAATATTTATTGTTTTGTTAAAATCATTGCTTTATGGTCATTAACCAGAAAGAAAACGGGTGAGAGCGTTTCTATGGAGAGTAGACCAATCGCATAATTTGCTCGTTAGGGTCAAGCCGCACACGATAATACCAAAACCAACGGCTCTGACGATAACTTTATTTTTCTCCTTACCTGAACCTTTTCAAATATTTTTTCGATATTCTCTTATCATGCTGCGTCTACTCAGCTATCAGCTTTTCGCCTTGCATATGCTTGCTCAAAAATCTTCAGGGCTACCATTACTGAACTACATTTACCTGACGGCACATAACATCGTTATTTGTCAACTTATTCAATAAAAAAAACTGGTCAAGTGCGAGTCGGTCACGCGCATCGAGGGCTCCGTACAAATTTGTAGGTATGTAAATAGTTTTAGAATATTTTTTTTGTAATGTTACTACAAATTTACGATTTTCGGATTTTTTCCTTTCCTTGTGCTGCATGACATTGCTTTTGACAATTAATTTCATGATTTTAGATCAACGGGAAGTACCCTAGGTTTTGATTTCGGAATGTAAACGCCCGTATCTTTTGATTGCGTTGACTTAGAAGTTTGATTTTTTCAATGCTTCAAGAGATTGCAGCCCTGATATTAATTTGATGTTAATTTCAACTTGATAACTCTACGCGTCCCTGAGAAAAAGGGTCTTGACTGACGGACAGACGGACGGACTACGAAGTGATCTAATAAGGGTTTCCTTTTTCCTTTTGTGGTACGGAATCCTAAAAAATGTCCTTACGTCCCAGCTTCCATTAATTTGAAGTGGGACGTAAATCTGCCGACATTGGGACACTGGGCGACTAAATTACCGGATTACACGTAAAATCGCGACCGGAATAGAGTAATGATTGTTTAATGAGAAACGAGAGAATGTCCTGTTGTGTAATGGTTTAAGTGCCCCGCTTGGTTTGATGGTAAAAACAAAAGGAATTAGGTAGGTATATGCCATTCGTAAATATAATATAATTTTTTTTTATTGCTGAATGATTCCCCATTTTCCGCTACTTTTTGTTGTACCTGCTTTGAACCGCGTAGTTAGATTTTTTTTCTTATCAGATCTGCACAAATTCGTTGATTTTTGTTGGTGGGCCTATAATAATGACCAGTGGGCCTAGACAAAGTGACATTCTATTAGCAATAACTATGATGGAAAAATCAAAAATGTATGGGATTGACAGACGCTGATAAGATTATAATATGTCAGGCCCTCAGATGTTTGTGAGAATAGAAAAGAAGTGAAACCGGGACAATTTCATGCTGGCTGAAGCTGGTTTTATTTTACTATTTAAATCAAAGAGACCAGATTTTTTTTAATAATATGTTAGTATGTATTACGTATAGCGAAAATAGTCCATTATCGCTTCAGGTTTTTTAATGTTAATTCTCAAAAGAGATATGTAATTAAAATCGGAGCAAAGTTGAAATTTAAAAAGTATTAACTGTTAGCTAATTAATGAATAGAATGTTTCGAGTTACATAAATGTAACATTGTTAATCGACTTTTGTCTCTGACCGTAAAATAATTTTTTACCGTAACTTACGAGTACATATTATTAAAATAATACCTATTTATTTTCACAGTTGGTACGTTTATCCTAGCATCATCCTTTGTTTTCTATGTCCTCTATATGGCTGCCATCCGGCACATCCAAGCGCCGTGGGCTATGGCTCAAAAATACATCGCAGTTTGTCCGGCCATCCGGTAAAAAACGAACGCCAATGTTTGCGGATCACTATCGGAACACTTTAATCCGGTTTGAAAAACCGGTCGATAGCTCAGTGTTGGTAAAGGGATGAAAGAGTTTTTATTAATTCTAAAAGTTCGGATTTTAACAGGAACCTGGAAAAAATAATGGCATATTCATAATGGTACAAAAACGGGCATGTAAAAATACGTACCTTTGGGTTCAAATAAAAAAAAAACACTGAACTCGGCTAATCACCAAAGGTCTTTTCTTTTTTTGTCTTTTACTCAGGCCATCTCAGGCAATTTCATAATTAGCCTATGTTTTCACTGCTGTGACACAGGCCTCCTTTCTTCGAGAGGGAGTGAGCCGTAATCCGCGGGGCCCAGTGCGGGTTGGTAGATATCACAATATGTATTCGATTTTTTTAGTTCTAAAACATGCCGGTTTCCTCACGATGTTTTTCTTCGCCGTTTGGAGAGCAGTGGTGATGAAATTAAATTAACCAGGCGCTTTACACAAAGTAAAGCACCTGTCTGGCTTCGAACCCATGACTTAGAACTCGTGAGTCGGGGCCGTTACCACATCGCAACAATATACTTCTGATCTTAGGCCATTCTTACTGACTTGGCTTTTTAAAATAAACCTACCTTCTCTCAACAAAATATCAATCACAGTGAAGCTTTGGTTTTCTGAGAAAACGGTGAACGGTCACACAATAACGGTTGTCGACATACAAAGCATTTTTTTAACGCACGTAGCGTTCCGGTACGCGGTCGCCACTCCAGAACCTTTCGGCCCCAACGGCCATCTGTTCTGCGAGCAATGTGCCCTGCCTACTGCCTCTTAAGTTTGGTAATTCTTCGGGCTGTGTCAGTTACCTTGGTTCTCCTGCGGATCTCCTCATTTCTGAAATAGGTACTGGTGAAAATTAAATCTGTAATTTTTTAACGACGGCTGTTATAATATGATGGAAGCGCTTAAACCAAAGCTTAAGTCATAACATTCAGGGGGTTTATTTACGAGTAGCATTACATTCGAGTAGCAGCGCCCCGCGGTTCCGCCCGCAAAAGTTTCAATCCCGTGAAAAAATCGGGATAAAAAGTATCCTATGTGTATCCGGATTTGGATGAAATCTGGCACACAGATAGTTTATAACCAATAAATTATCTGTGTGCCAGATTTCATCCAAATTCGTTTAGTAGTTTTTGCGCGAAAGAGTAACAAGCATCCATTCATCATTATAATATTAATAGGAAAGTAGGATAGGATGATTAAAGATAGCTGACCTTTAAACGTCAAAATAGTATTTTTAAATAACCGCTAATCACTTTACTTAAAGTAACGTTTACGAATAAAGGGGATATTGTCCAAACTTAACTGGTTCTATATCAAAACACATAAGGTTTTAAAAATATATTAATAAATCAAAAGATACCTACCCAATTATTTTAAAATCTTAATTCAATTTATTAAGGTACGAGCATCATAATCAAACAAATTGCGTTTAATAAATCTTTTAATATTGAAAATGTCTTTAGGGAATCTCGTTTTTTCGTGAAGCGAAATTTTTCATAAATCAAACCAAGGCGCTCCCCGGAACGCAACAAAAACTTTTTCTATTACGAATCCTATTTAACGCGAATTTTTTGAGGAAAAAATGTTATACAGAGAAAACAAATCGAACGTTTAACATTTTTTTGTTCCTGTTGAAGTTATATAGGAAAAGGTTGATTATGGTATTGATGATTTCTTTAATGAGTTTTTAATTAAAACTACTAGTCTTGTTGTTAATGTGTTTGTAATGAAGACAAAAAAAAATATACAGCAAAAATAATTATTATGCCTGTAATTATTTATGTCGGAGATATTTATTGCCACGATTACTACGACCACGTTTGTTGGCGATTTCAAACTAATCCCAATTCCTAATTTTGTTGTCTAATTTTCCTCATAGTTTTCTTACACCTTATGCGGTCGAAGGACACTTAACGAGGCATAAAATAATTGTTACTGTTGTTACGTCTATGAGCGTTTACTGTCCCTCAAAGCGTTAAGTCAAATGTCAAAAATTATAGAACGAAGCGAAGCGCGCTTTACTTGTGTTAACAAAATGTACAAACACGCTGTGAATGACGTGTGCGTGAAGACAAATAGCACCAACAGACAACACACACACACACAAACACATACTTCAGACTTAACGATGGTCTCCGACGTTACCGAGAGCTCCTGCGCTTACACATACATTCACAGCGTGTTTGCACACTTGGTAACCACAAGTAAAGCGCGCGTCTCTTTGTGAGATAACTGTACTAGCAAAAACTTGAACAATTTTCAGAAATACAACTGGCCAGAAGTAGTGCAGTACAAAAAAAATTACGACTATTTGAGACGAAAATTATTATCATCTTTACTTCAAGAGAAGCCAAAAAGAATTAAGTTTATCCTTAATCATAAGATTCGAGGGAATTATAAAGATCAACCAATATTATTAAACAAGAAAAAACACGATGTCGGCTGCCAAATACCATCTTAAACCTACTTTTAATAAAACAAAAATCTTAAAGAAAAGGCAAAATCATTGTCTGCTTTATTGTTTGTTTCTAGGCCAAGTAAATTAATTATTTTTCTTTTATATTAAGGAAACAATGAGAATTGTTAATGAGCGTTGGCTATTCTCGTTTCTTTTTTATCTTTCTTGTATTGCGTATTCATTTAGAAATATTGGATTAGGTTCGAGTGCCGGCGGGTTGTAATGAAACTATTTGTTGGTGAATTGAGGTCCATAACTAAGGCATATGAGGGCTGTGTAAGAAATTTGAGGGCTAATGAGAGAGATTCCGATATTTATTACCTATTGTTTTTTTTGTATTAGGGTCTGTGTGGTAGACGAGTCTTGAGTGGAGACAGCGAATCGGCAAACGTAAGGTAGGACGCTCTCAGGCTAGGTGGACCGAAGATCTTCGCAGGATGGCTGGTAGCACCTGGAACAGAGATGTCGAGAATCGAGTAGAATAGCGTGCAATTACAGAGGCCTATGTCCAGCAGTGGACTGCTGTAAGCTAACGATGAGTATAATGAATTTGCGAAAGACATAAAATGAGCCTACGATATGATAGTTCTTTCTTGTTCCCTTTGTACCAATATGGCTAATTTCTTTTTCCATCAATATACTATGACAGCTTCGATGTTCGAGTGATTTGTGAGTTCAGACTTAAGTAGGTTATAAAATTCTGATTTCTCTTGGGATTTGGCGCATTGTAAATCATGTCGTGATTCTGCTCTGTTTGGCAGTATTTTCAAAATGGCTATAAAAACACATATTTATCAGACACTAGCTTTTGTCCGTGAGTTCGCGAGCGTGAAGTTTCTTGTACCCCCGACCCACTCCGTCGTAGCGCATTCCAGGCCCGCGCTATTACTTCGTTTTGGCTCAGCGTTCTTTCTGGCCTTTTGTATTTTTGCACCGCTCATGAGGGTCCTAGGGTGATTTTAAGGTAGCCTTTAGTCTTCCTCATTGAGCTATCAAAAGCAAAAATAATTTTTCCTATGCGACTCTACTCTGCATAGTTCCAGAGACTAGCGCGTTCAAACAAACAAACAAACTCTCCAGCTTTATTATTAGTATTATAATATATTGTTAGTATAAATATCTCTCTGATGGGATTAACACCATTGACAACTCTCATAAGCTCACTTCACAATGTAAGTTTTCAGGATAAGATTTATACAGAAATGATTTACTGATGCTAGGCATTGACACTATTGACAGCTCGCTTCAAACTTACTTTGCCTGAGTTTTCACTGTAAGATTTTTGCAAAAGGGATCGGCGAAAATACCTAGGGTCGGAAAAGTTGATCGAAAAAATTATAGATCAATATTCCCCGCTCTCACAGCCACCTCACCCTAATGGGTTCCCGTTTTCTTGGCACTCGGAAACTGAAATGTCTGATGAATTGCTAATGATACGCCGAGTTTCTTTTTGTTAAATCTTGTAAATGTTATTCTTAGTTGTGTTTCTACGTTGTGATAACCTTTTGAGGTTAATCGTAACTTTTTTATTTGGTACAGATGGACAAGGGATGAATTAGGCTTGTAGGTCAAAGTAATGCTTTAGTTTTTTCTTTATTTGTGACCGCATTAGCTGGGTTTTCTTACAGTATCTTACTAAATCGTGCGTTTTGGATCATGTCTTTTTAAGGAGGATATTACTATCTTTTTACTATCTTATATGATATTTTATAATCATAGATCTATGTTAATGTTATATAGACAATAATAGACATATGAATCACTAGTAGCGGCCCGCAGTTATACCCGCATAAGTGTTGATACCGTGGGAATATCGGGATGAAAACTATCCTATGTTCTCTTTCGGGACTCTAAACTATATCTATGCCAAATTTCATCTAAATCGGTTTAGCAGTTTAAGCGTGAAGAGGTAACAGACAGACAACCTTTCGTATTTATAATATTAAGTATAGATTTGTGAGGTTCGGCATAATCTATGTATATTTCATGTAAGATATGCGTCGCCCCACGCCTGCGCTACTGGAACAATCCTTTAGGACAAACCTAAACAAGTTTGCCCCCTTGTCACGCACCATAAGACTGTTAAATATTATTTCAAATGAGATACATATATTTCACTGCACTCTGATGAAGTTCACAGGAGTAGCACTGAAGTGCATTGAGAATGTTTAGATGTGTGTTAATTGTTTTTTCTAATTGTTTTTTTATTTATGTATATGTATCTTGGTAGTAACATTGCGCATTGGCGTCATAGCTGTTAAGGTGTTATTTATGTAATTTTAAATAAATAAATAAATATGTATATAACATAACATCACGCTTCAAGCAACCCTCGAAGGGTAGGTACACCTATTATAATGCACCCATATTTCGCAAGTTATGTTCAAGTCTTATGTAATAGGGGCCGAGCCTATTGCCATCACCTGGGTACAATTCCAGACTCCAGGCCTCTACTCAGAAATTCCAGATGGAAAAACTCAATGACATTTTGCCTGACCCGGGAATTGAACCCAGGATCTTAGGCTCATAAGTAGCGCTTGCGACCACTAGACAAACATGGCATTATTGGCCAGGCATTACTGTAATCTATACTTACTATATATAGAGTTTGTTTGTTTGTTTGTTTGGTTGAACGCGCTAATCTCTGGAACTACTAGTCGGATTTGAAAAATTCTTTTCGCATTTGATAGCCCACTTTTTGAGGAAGGCTATAGGCTATTTAACATCACGGTATGACCTTTAGAAGCCGAGCAAAAAGAAAAAAAGTCAGAAAGAACGCTATGCAAAAACGAAGTATTAGCGCGGGCAGGCGATGCGATGAGACGGGGTGGGTCGGAGTAAGTAACAAGAAATTTCACGCGGACGAAGTCGCGGGCAGAAGCTAGTACCTCTATAAAACAGGAGAGAGCTAAAACCTTTTAGGTTACTGTAATCGATCATATACTTTTATTGTTTCTAAAACTTGTGTTATTTGCGTTTAGGTCCTGTAAGCCCCTTAATGTTCTATTTTATTGTTTGGATTTCCTGTGAGTTTCCCAAATAAAACATTTTTCTTTCTTTCTTTTTTTTCTTTCCGTCATGCGACATCGTGGCATAGATTACATATAAACCGTTTCATCCCCGTATCACTCTAGTATACTAAAATGAGAACGATAAACAGCTGACAGCCAAAATCACCAGAATATTAAAAGCAATGTTTCAATGACGGCCCAATTTTGCATATTATCGTCCAAAATTTGAATAAAGGTACCGTCGGAAGCGTTGGAAAAATATATATTATGTTTTATGTTAATTTTGTGGGAGAGGGCTTATTACGAGTATTTAGTATTTTTTTTAAATTTATCTTTAAGGTTAAGCTGTGCTTGCCACTGTCAGCGCGTAATAGGTGACCATTCTTTCTTCATCAAAACCATTCTTTCCTCTGTACATCTAAGGGCTGATTTTTCCAACGCCAGATAATATTAACCGAAGAATAATTTTGAATTTTTGACAATTCTTCCATATGAAAACTGTCAGACGTCAATTTTATTCCACGAATAAAAATTATCGAAAAATTAGCCATAAGACATCAAACTGTACTTTAGTTAGTATTTAGGAAAGTAATAATTTAGATAGTGATCATTCATGGTGGCTGACCCAGGTAGACAAAAAGTAATCAAAGATTGTAAGTGGCTGCATTTGCTTTAGGAATTAGTCCGAGCCACAGACAATATGAATCACTAATCTATAGATAAATTGAAATTAATAAGCTTGTAATAAACTCACTTTTGGTTTCTGTCTGTGCGACCACTTACTGGATAATTCTTCTAAACCACTCAATGGATTTTGAAACGGGGTTCACAATAATTGTGAGAATTTATTCCGTAAAGCTTATGTGCGAACTTTGCAATACATTCCTATTAAAATTAAATATAATAAAGAAACCTCGATGCTTTATCAAGTCATAAAAAGCGTGCGGAGCTGGGGCGGGTCGCTAGTTTATCATAAAACAAAGGAGCCGTAATCAGCCCATCTTATCCAGGCGGTGTGTTCTGTAGAATCACATTGTGAAAACTTAGGCGAAGTGAGCACCACCGGCGCGTGACGCGGCGTGGCGCGGCGTGGCGTGGCGTGTGATTCCACCTGATTGCATTGACAGCTCACTTCACATAAGTTTTCATGGTGAAATTTTTACAGAATAAATCGGCTGGTTTTTACATCAAAGAACAAAAGACACTAAAGACTGATCCTCTCTCCAGTATCCACTAAATCACTGCAGCAAGAACTGTGAAATTCAAACTGCATGCATATTGAGGTACAATTACAAGGGGCTTAGCGGAGCCGTCGCGAGCGTAGTTCCATTATATAGAAGATTATCTGATATTACGCGGATTAACTGTTGTATTAAACGTGCTCCAATGAACGGACTCACAGAATTTGCCTACATAATGAACATCTGCCTAGCTTGATCAGCTTCCAGTTTAGCCAACGATTACATTTGTAAAACACGAATAAAAAGTTTTGTTTTTTTTCTTGTTTACTAACGGAAAACATTAACCGCCTTCTGGGCACCGCCATCAGTTGGGCTTAAATTGCGTATGGTGTTTTGATTTCACTGACGATTGTATAATTGGCGTCGCGTGGCTTAACCCATTCTCTGTCCCATGAACCACATATTCAGGTTCAGGTTTGATTGTTTAATTATTGTGTCTACTTTGTGGACAGTGTAAGTGTTAAGGTCCCAGTCGGTCGATTCGAAAGCGCTATTGGGCGAGTGGAACCATGGTCCCAGTTTGACAACATTAAGTGTTTGCCTGGGTTCGAACTCACGACCTACAACTGTTAGTCGGGCCCATCCCATACTTCGGGCCGCCACCGCTGCAGTTTTAGCAATACCTTAACTGAAATACTTCTAGAATATCAAACGAACTCGACCAAAACATGCACGTATCTATTTCCTCGTTCACCTGATTTTGAACTAAGTAAATCAAAGTAATCAATTTGCGAGTAACACTGCAACAGGGCGTGTATCAAAACGCTCGCAATTGCAACTTCCAGGAGTTGCGGAGTTCGACGCCTCACGTGGGGGACTAATGACTGCGCATCACTAACCTAGAGGTGGGTTATACCGAGGACGGTTAACATAGTCGAGGTAAATTAGAGTATGGATTGACAGTGGCTCGTGGATTGCTTTAGGCTACGTATGCACTGACAGGTAGCTTGCTTAGCACCTAGAGCTTAGAAAGTCACCTTGCGAGTAGCGAATTGAAACGAACGCTCTATAATTTTCGCAACCGGCCGCACTGAGCGCTCAGCGCATTCTCTAGTCGCCTAGCGTGAATAAAAGGGACGCGCCTTCGGTAGTCGCGTAGCGTGTAAAGCAAGCCACCGGTCAGTGCGTACGTAATCTAACAGTTTTTGTGAAAACTGAGAAGTCCATCTGGCGTTTTCTCGATAGCCCAGGCATATTTGTGACAATATAACATTTTATTTTAGGTTCACAGAAAGTATTTATATTATTTTTTTTTATATAATGTCAATAAATACGCACACATGCATTCTTCACGGAGGTAGAAGTATACAGTATATGCAGTCACATTTTGCAAGATTTGTGAAGTGCCATGTCAAGGAGGCAAGATTATTAAGATGACTTTTAATTGGAAACCGGCTCTGATAACCGTTTTAAATAGTTGTTTTGGTATTAATTAATTTACATCAATATTGGAAGTAGCACACAATCACTGTCTATAATTATCATCATCATCTGCTTATCATTTTCCCAACTATGTTGGGGTCGGCTTTCAGTCTAATCGGATAAAGCTGAATACCAGTATTTTACATGGAGCGACTGCCTATCTGACCTCCACAACCCAGTTACTGGGTAATACGATACCCCTTAGTAAGACTGGTTGTGAGACTTTCGGGCTTCTGACAACCCGTAACGACTGTCAAATATCCACGAATGACAGACGGGACCAACAGCTTAACGTGCTCTCCGAGGCATGGAGGGATCTTGGTATGTATAGATGGTCACCCATCTACGGAACAACCGCGGGAAGCATAGCTTAACCTGATCGATCGACCCGTGCGGCTGTTATTACTTTGCCCCAAACCCCTCTATAATATCTATAGTAATAATAAAGCTGAAGAGTTTGTTTTTTGTTTATTTGTTTGTACAGTCGCCAGCACATCAAGCTACTACAATCTGTCAATTTTTGTTAATAGATTTACAACTTTATCGCTAAAGAATAAGGTTCAAAGTTGATTGAAAAAATTTGACAGTTTCGGGTAGCTTGATGTGCTGGTGTCTGTACGTGCTAATCTCAGGAACTGCCAGTCGGATTTGAAAAATTATTTTTGCATTTGATAACCTAAGTCTTGAGGAAGTCTATAGGTTATCACACTACGAATCTTAGGAGCCGAGAAAGAAAAAAAAGACTAAGAAAGAATGATTAGCGAAAACGAAATACCACGGGCAGGCGATGCGATGCGATGTCAGGGGAACAAGAAATTTCACGCGGACGCAGTCGCGGTCAGAAGCTAGTAACATTTTATAATTATCATTCCTTTGAGTTCATAAGCCTTGTCAAGGAATCTCTAACCACCGATTTAACGATTAATTAAACCTCCGTTATCACGGTGCCGTCAGCTCAACAGTCGTGAACTTAAGTGAGTTAGGAGTAAGTGCAGCTGCATTTACAAAGTTAGCAAGTTGACGCATGCGAAGCCTTTGAATCGTGCCGGCACCGAACGCCTTGATTTCTTTAATCAGGTTTAGAGGTTTTGAGTTGAAACTTTTGATCTGAGCTCTCTTCGGGCTGTTTGTTTGTGGAAGTATTATTGCCATGGAGACAGCCATACATTATTAATGCGTTGGTTTAGTAGTTTCTAATGTGCGAGCGCAGTGTGGGGTCCTCAGTTTGATCTCGGGGTTGGGGACAAGGTTAATCGACTTTTATATGAGATTCTACTGAGAATCTCGCCACACATCCAAACTGTAGCCTGCTGCAGCAAGGTCTGGGATTTTCATATTCAGATTTCTTATTTAAATGAGAGATTTACCATCCGATGTACAGACGCCAGCACACCAAGCTACTTTAGCGATAAAGTTGAAAATCTATTAAAGAAATTTTGATTGTGTGGCTTGATGTGCTTTACTACTATTTTTTTATATTTATAAATGTCTTTTATACTTATTTTTATATTTAAAGAAATATTTAAAAATGTAATAGAATAAGATAACAGAATAAATAAATGAAATAATAATATCTTTATTTTCCAAAAATACAGATAGAGAAAATTTACATAAAACATTTGAATGCTGCAGAAATCTTTACACAATAGATTAATCTCTGTCTCTTAAACTAGGGTATCCTATATTTTAAGAGACATTGATTCACAATGAGGTTCCAATTGATATTATATACGAGTGGACTGTGTCAATTTACCTTCAGAAGGGAAAAATTCACCTCATGTGAATATCATCGCAAATAAAATAACTATGCCAAAAATCATGACCTAGCGTGCGAACTAAGTGAAACAATCCCTACCATAAATAGTTCTGAAAAGCTCGAAGTCTAGGTTATTGCTTCACCGAGTCACAGAATAGACAGGTACAGAAGGCTGGCTACATACAACGAGTGAAAACCAGCGCACGCACACATAATATGTACGTGCGCTTGAGGAGATTTTATGGTGTTACGAACATCTAAACTATACTATTATAATAGGTCTTTTCTCAAAGTTGTAATTATTATTTCACGAGAAAAACGCTTATGACTTTTACGTTAGCATAAGACTCTACACACACGGAACAGGCCTATAATTTACCATACTGGCCCAGTGCTGGTTGGTAGATGTCATTATGTTTAAGAATTTTTGATTCTAGGACATGCCGTTTTCCTCACGTTTTCTTTCGCCGTTTTGAGAGCAGTGGTGATGAAATTATTTACACAAAGTAAAGCGCCTGTTTTGGTTCGAACCCAAGACCTAACACTGTCGGGGCCGTTTCCACTGGGCCATCACGGCTCCATTTTTGCGACTGTTGCGTAACGCAAGCTTGTGAGCTTGTTTTTGCTCGTGACTACCCATGAAGCTAAGTCTATGTTTCCGTGAGTTTTTACTCGCTGCAATATGTGCAGTACCCGGCGACCTTTGGAAAGAGACAATCGGCTAATTTCGGCTTCGTAGAGCGTTATCTCTGTCGCACGAAATACAAACAGTCCAGTATCTATTAGGAGCTGTTAAAACAATTATGATTTGCTTCTTTTGATATGTTTTTTTATTCTTTGTATAAAATACAAAAAAAGGTAAAGGTTGATGTGCAATATTTATCGCCGGGTACTGTAACTATCTATTCTGTGGTCGAGTCTTTCTTTATATATTTTTGCAAGTTTATTTTACTTGAACGCTTAGAACTGGAGATCGATGGCTAGAAGTAGATTCGAATGTTCTAGTATTTATTTAGTTTCTTTATAGACTGCTGCTTATATTCTGCTAATGATGCGTGAATATGTGATGGGGTGAAGATATAAATTTTGGTGTAATGTCTAGGTATGTTCATGGGTCCACTCAGCAGTGAAAAACAATATTATGGATTAATTAAGCATATTGCAATGATATGCCAGTCCAAAATCAGCTGTAATAGGTGGATACATTTTTAAAGAGAGCTTTCAAAGAAACATGAGGACCTTATATATGTCGCAGGTTTTTGACAAAATCGGGTTTTTCATTAAAAACCTAGGCTCGAAGACAGGAAGAAGACAAAATTATTACTTTATGTTTTCAAAAACCTGAGAAAATCCAGTTTTTTGATCAAAAACATGAACTTGTTTAGGTTTATGATAAAACATAAGTTCTTGACGTTATTGAATGGAAGATTTCGGTTAAAATGTATGCAAAATTATTAGATAACAGTTTTCTTTTATTTCAAATTATTTTTAGCATTTCTTGAGGCAACCTCAATTAGTGGAGAACCAATATGGATTATGTGATAAATGTCAAATCAAATCATTTATTTTTTGCCAACATGGGTAGGGGTATAGATGTTATACATGTTTTGATAATGTTCTCCATGCTCTGCCGTTATTTGGGCATGAAAAATTTACACATAAATTACAACCTACTATCAAAATACCATGCTGAATAACAATAAATATTACAAAATTATTAAATTGAAAAATCATTTTAATCATTTCCTTTATTTATCACACACACACACGTCACACACACATCACACATTTTTTTTAATGTGGTCGTCCAAATCAAAAGGGACCTTATGACGGTAACCAGTTTCCGAGATATTAATTAATTAGATGTGTTCAACTTTTCGAAAAGTCAATTTAAAAAAGTTTTGTATTCATCTAAAGTTTAGTAAAAAAGGAACCTTATCGCGGCAAGACCTAACAAATCGTTTTTCTTGTAATTCAAACCATATATTATATCGACATTTTAATATGTTCCCACAACAAACAAGTTTATGCAAGGATTGTAAGAATTTCCATTAGTAATAATCATAGTCAATCAAAGTATACCATCAGTTACATAACTTCACACTAAAACATAACATTTTTGTACGGCATACTTAAATTGTGATTAACTCGAAACTTATAATTTCGATCAGTGAACTTCAAAAATTCGTAAAAAAATAACGGTAGTGGTTAGAAGGTTGGTTCTTGGGTCTATAGTTCGGTACATTTATGTAGTTTTCAGCTCTGTAGATAACTCATTTTCGCCATAAGGTCCCTTTTGATTTGGACGACCACAAATGTGTGTAATTTCATAACAAATAAATCATTGTTTATTGTCTCTTAATTGTTTTATTTATTTAAAGATATAGCAACCAACATTGTTTTTATCATAAAACTAATCTAGTCTAGATTTTTGATCAAAAAACTGGATTTTCTCAGGTTTATGATAAAATAAAGTAATAATTTTGTCTTCTTCCGGTTTTCGATCAATAGCCTAGGTTTTTGATCAAATACATGATTTTGTCATAAACCTGCGACATAATATACTAAATTATGATAGTTAATATTATCTTCTCTTTATAAGACATAACGTAGATAAAGTTTTACGTTATTGTCATCCTAACAATTGACCCTCCCTTTGCATTTATTCGTTAAAAAGAACGAACAAACAATGAAAATGCAAAATGATACTCCAAACCGTCAAAACTTCCCATAACGACGCCAAACTTGGATTGAAAAAAAATCCCTTTAAACACTGTTATTGCAAAAATGAGAGGCGTTCTGAGCTTGACTTTCAACTACCAAGATTTTGATTTCAAGGCTTACCCAAAATCGTAACACTCAAAAACGAACTCTGTCGTCTTAATTATACGATTCAGTTTAGTTTGTTGTGTGCTAAGCAGTGTTACTTTGAACGTAACGCATTTTCTTGCAATCTGATATCAGTACGGCGGGCATATCCGTTGTGGGAGGCAGAAAATGTAACTTTTATGGTGTAGGTTAAAAGTCGAAGTGAATTCGACCTAGGCGAATTTTCGGGATCCGCGTTTAAGCTGTGAATCCAGATACAGATGTCCAATAAATGATTGTAATCTCAGTGTGAACAGTCTAGGAGAAAATGGGAGGACTTTGCTTTTCCGAAGTTGTGGAATTGAAATCGACCGAGTACACTTTCGTTTGAGGGTTCAATGACTTCTTAAATGTATTGTTTTTTTTGCTGTCGAAGGTTTTGGTCAAACAAGTCAACTTTAAAATTCAATCTATATATACCTAATTGTTTATTGAACTGAAACTTCTCCGGCCATTCGATAATTGGACGAGAACCGAGAGTAAAATTTCAAGGACGCGTCACGTTTAAGCACATGTCGTTACATGAGAGAGAAGAAAGATGCTCTATGTCTCTCACACTAAATTTATCTTTTTTTTTAAGTTTACCATCTATCACGTAAACGCTGCTACACGCGCAATTTTTTTTGGTTTTGTTTATGTGTTTGGTTTGAAATACCATAATTTTGGTACAGCTATAAGATTCTGAGATGTGTTTATGTGCAAAAACCTAGGATTCCAAAATTGCCTCATAATCCTATTAAACTTTCTGACCATCAGGAAAATCAAATCACCATTCAGCAAAAAGAAAAGCGATGATATTAAAACACAGAACACTTAAATCCAAGTTACAGTAGAGCTTCACAACATTTTTTCAGGTGAAATCCTCATTCAGTCTCATTTTATTGGTCGAAGCGACTTTCTGATTTAACCGCGGTAATTCCAGATGCCATTCTCTCTACAATGCAAAATGAAAATAAAAGATAAGACCCGCATAAAAGAATGAATACCGTAATGCTTTACTTTTTAAAAGAAATACGTTTATTCTATTTATGAATGAATGGAAGCTAAGTGTGTCCGTTTCTTTTCAAAAGATCTGTGAGTCAAAAGGTGAATGTAATATTTTGTTCCACCATAATATTCTCTGGTGAACTGCGAAAATGTCTAACCCGTATATTTTAGTAATGATGATCTTTGAACGTTACGTAAAGGGTGACGACGTTATCGTTATAATTAAGGTATTACTGTATTGAAAGAGTTTTCTATTCATAATTAATTATTTTGTAATCTGAGAAAAAAATACGCATTGATAATCATCATCACCACGGACTACCTACAATATTTGTCTGTCCTTCCCCTTTTTAAATTCATCCAAAGGTTGTCTTTAAAAGATCGCTCTTAGCGATAAGACCGCCCATTGTGTCACCCTTTGTACAGTTTCTATATTTTAACGGTGAAAGAGTCAACGCTCGAGTCCTGCTTGACAGCGGCAGCACTGCCAACTTCATGACGGAGAGCCTCTGCACCAGACTGGATTTGTTACGACGTAAGACTACCTCCACCGTCACAGGTATCAACCAACAGTCTTCCTACAGTACACAGTCTTGCAATCTAAATATTGAGTCTTTTAATGGTGACTATAGGATTAATTTGGACTGCCTAATTATACCTGAGATTACGCAACGTTTTCCATCATCTTATATTGATATGAGGAATATTTCAATACCATCAAACCTTCGTTTAGGTGACCCAACATTTAATATTCCATCTGTCATTGACATCTTAGTAGGCGCAGAGATATTTTGGAGCGTTATAGGCACTACTACGATTGATGTAGGCAAGCGTATGCCTAAGCTATGTGAAACCAAATTTGGTTGGATAGTGTCTGGTCCAGTTACTCAGCTTCGTTCGTCTTTTAAAAAAGGCACACATTTTTGTAATCATGCCCAATCGATCGAACAACCTGATTTGACCAGGTTTTGGGAGCTGGACTCCATCTCGCCTAGGCACACCCTATCTCAAAAAGAACGAGAATGTGAAGTAAGGTTTAAGCAAAAACCATTCGTAGTGTGAAGTAAGTTTTAAGCAAGTTTTAGATGACTGGGTCTGCACTGGTTTTGTAATACCGACACCTTATCCTTCTTAATTAATATTTCTACAAAGGAAAGAATAACAAAGCGACACATTATTTCGGTGATCAGTCAGGTGTTTGATCCCCTAGGACTGGTTGGCCCCTACATTGTGGAAGCAAAGTTAATAATGCAGCGACTATGGGTGAGCAGTCCGAATGGGACGCGGAAGTCTCACCTGAGATAACCGAGATGTGGAGTGCCTTTGTTCGTATACTTCCCAATCTGAACAATGTCTGTAATTTATATGGTGTACATAATAAATAGTATTCTATCTGCCTAGTCTGTTCCCAACTATGTTGGGGTTGGCCTCGCGTCTAACCAGATGCAGCTGAGTACCAGTATTTTACGTGGAGCGACTTCCTATCTGACCTTCACAACCCAGTTACTGGGTTGATAATTTTATAAATGTATTATTTTATTTTTGAATTGTTATTTTTTTTTTGTTTCCACTTGCTGCTCTCTCGAACCTTCATTACGTCTTTTCTACATCGTTCTCACATATAAATATAAATTCAACATTAATGATGTAACTAATATTAACATTAATGATGTAACTCTGGAGAAAAATGGGCAAGGCACTCCATGCCTTGCCCATTTTTCTCCAGAGGTACCTACTACGCTTTGGAATGGACAAGTACGAGTAGCTTCATATCTCTGACAGATCGACTTCTTACCAAATCAAAAGTGCCTGTAAATGGTTTATTTGAAATAAATGCTTTGAGTTTGAGTTTGATACATTTCTCCGACTACTTAAATGATCAGAATACTGTGATAAATTCAAACGATCTTTCCACATTTCAAACCCTCTCTATTTGCGAGATCAACCACAAAGTGACAGCCTTCAAAGCAACGATCAAGCATCAGTGTCAATCGAATTGCTAGTAACACATTCAGCACATACTGCTTGATATGGAAACACCGCAAATTGACACCCTTTGCAATGCAGCTCCAAAAAACACAGAAAATAATAAATATTCAGCGTACACAAGCGTAGTGAAATAAAAACACCAATAAAATCCCTTTGGCTCCAACAAAGCTCCTGATAAAAAAAAAGATGGCGGGTAAACTGCATCAAGCGTTGAAAAAATGGAGTTAAAAAAATGTAACTTTTTGATTTGTCCGCTATGGTACAAACGGTTACATGTACCGATCCTGGGTGGAATACTAATGAATTGGTTACCTACTCGCCTGCGGAAAAATATGCGGCAAGCGTGTTCCCTGATGGACGCAGTTGGTCTTACGGGTTTTTCGCAGTTGGTCCTCCGAGTTGTTCGTACTTTTTGAGCGAGGGAGGGTTATGTCCTATCGTGTGTACATATTCATGCATTTTTTATGAGCAGTGGTGGCCCAGTGGTGACGACCGTGACTTATGAGTTGTAGGTTGTAGGTTCGAGAACACAGACAAGCGCTTTACTTTGTGTAAATTATTTCATCACCACTGCTCTCAAAACTGTAAACATGTGTACATTACCCATCTCTAAAATTCAGCCAAAACCAAAGCCAAAGCCAAGGCCAAAGCTTCAAAGTGTCTGAAGTCCACTCCCACGGAATCCTAAAACAATTTTCAATAAAAACAAAATAAAAACTAGAGATACACGCTTTTTGATGGCGACTCGGCGCCGGCATGCATATTCATAATCGTGGGATTTCTAACGTGCATCGGAAAATTGAATATTACGATTGTGGAATTGTAATTTACATATACACCGTGTTATTACTGGCTTACTTGGATACGAATATTATTTATCTAGAATAGCTCGCATGTATTTATGGAATTATATTTGAGGATTATTACCTATAATGGGTAGCAGGGAGATCCGCATGCAACCTGAAACCATGAATAAATGGAAGAATCCATGGTAACAGGTGCCGCATCGGTGTCCTGCCAGACTGTATACATTTTTGCATGTTAAGTCGATTTTATATACTACAGCTGCTGTGAGCAGCGGCTTCGCAAGGGTGCAATTTTTTTTCGTCCTGGCAATACCAAACACAACAAAAGAGTTATCCAATTTGGTGCAGTCATTCGGAAGTTATGCGCTCACAGGTATTTCACGAAAACGTCACGCCGATCCGAAATAAATTGGAATAAAGACAGGAGAATAATGACGACTGTATGACGGAAATATAATATTATATACTAGCAGCGCCCAGCGGTTCCACACGCGTAAGTGTCGATTCCGTGAGAATATCGGGATAAAAACTTTCCCGGGACTCAAACTATCTTTATACCAAATTTCATTTAAATCTGTTCAGCGGTTTAAGCGTGAAGAGGTAACAGACTGGCAGACACACTTTCGCATTTGTAATATTAATAGTATGGATTTGGGTTACTTCTGAGTTGGTTTCTAAATTTATTTTTGGAAATTATATTAATCAATCAATCAACTCAGCTTAATTGCAGTCCACTGCTGGAAATAAGCCTCTCCCAGGCTGCGCCAGAACACCCTGTCCTCCGCCTTCCGCATCCAGTCCGTTCCAGCCACTTTCTTTACGTCGTCGTCCGTCCATCTAGCTGGGGGCGTCCCACACTACGCTTGCCGATACGTGGTCTCCGCTCAAGGACTCGTCTGCTCCACCGGCCATCGGTCCTTCGACAAACATGGCTATCCCACTGCCACTTCCGTTTTCTTTCTCTGCAAGCTACACAGGTTAAAAATATGGCAAATTATATGGCATTATGGAAATGATTAAGTTACGTAGTGTTAACAAAAAGCGTTGCTGGACGCTTTTAACGCGTACGTCTTTTTTTTTACATCGTTCTCACATATAATTATAAATTCAACATTAATGTGTAGCTAATATTTTTGTAAAAATTTGATTTTAAACAGTGTCTATGGAGTTTCTTGCACGTTCTTCTCCATAGGTACCTTACCTACTACGCTTTGGAATGGGCAACTAGCTTCATATTTTCTGACTGACCGACTTCTTGACAGTTCAAAAGTGCCTGTAAATGGTTTAATTGAAATAAATGCTTTGAGTTTGAGTTACTCGTCCAACAATTTTCCAGTATTTTTTCACTGTACGACTTTTTTGGCAAAGTGTTGCGTAACCTAGTCAAGCAATAAAAAAGCAATAACAACAAAATTGTATGACCCTGAATGGACATTAATAACATAACTTTCCACCCAATTCATTATGTGCTTCTTTAATTAAATCGCAAGGCCAGTTTAAACAACCGAAAAATAGAAAAATAAATTAAGGTAAGTAATAAAAAAGCTATCGAGGCGAAAAATACACGTTCAAACTGAAGTTCTTTTTTAATTAGATTCCTGTTCGACGTGTTTTTTTTTCGTTTTATTTTGTTTATTCCCATTCTCACCTCCTAAATTACTTCTATATAATGAGAAAAGTTTCCCAGAGCCAAGGAACGCTTGAAGATAAGATTTTTAAACGGTGATATAGTTGGGCTGTAATGAAAATGTTTAAGAATTCTTAGTATACCTATCAGCTACCTTATCTTTTAGCTCTTATTTTATCAAAGGGATGGGAATTTTAAACGTTATCGCCATTTTGTGTTTAAGCTAAGCCTTTTGTAGCTGTGTTATAAGGTTTTAATTTCATGTCGCTGATAAGAAGTAGCAGTGGAATGGAATGTATTGTCTTGCATGTCTGTGATTTGGGCCAGATCAGTGACAACCAACCAATAAAACCATCGAAGTGGTCATCCACTAAACGATGGTTTTATTCATTTCATTATTCCTTTTAAGATGTATTTTTCCCTAACATTGATTTTAATCTCAATTTATTTCTGTCCATACAAATAATAACTAATACCTAATTAATTAATGAAAATAACAAAATTTTCTAGCTTAAGGGGAACTTAAACGCAAAAAAACGCAAGTTTTAGAATCAAGAAAAGTATATGATTGACTACAGAAAACAAAATCAGAAAAATATATGATATTCTTTAGGATTTAGGCTAGGTAGATAGTGTGTTGAAAACATTATACAACTAATTTGATACGATAGAAAAAAAACATGAAGATGCCTCGAAACATTTCTTTTTACAATAAAAACCATACTAATACATACAATCATTCTGTTTTTTGTCAGATTATTCTACAAGCAACATACTAAAGCACCAGTGTTTTATTTTTTTAGTCCAAATGATAGATTTTTTGTAAGTAGATAATTTGCTTCATATTTTGCAATAAATTTCCAGCGTTGTGTCATCGCGCTTCTCTTTCTTTTCTATGCAGTCCGTCACGCGTCAGTGACCGCGCTTTAGGTCATGTAAGCCCCTTAACTAAAACTATAAACAAACTAAAATATAGCGTCGAAAAATTCATCCACATCGCTGTCGACTGGTAATGTACCCAAGAGACTGGCAGCATTACCACGTTCTATGGCAATGCTTATCCTCTGGCCTAGGCAAACCGAAACTACGTCGAAACCACGTCAAGTCCTTAACTAATCCCGCCAATCTCGCGTTGATTTCGCGCGGTTTCTTTCATTGTGTCATAGAGAATTACAGCCCTACTTAACTGAGCTGGTATGTTTTTCAGATAAATCCAATCCATATTAAATTGTGGAGTACTTTTGTAGGGCTACGTGTGAAAATCTTTGACTATAATGATTACAAGAAGGTTTATGTTATTTCAGGATTTTACTCACTAAATTATTACTTGTTAAAATTTCAGGAAAATCATCTACTTTTACAATATTTGTAAATATGTGAGCACTTTGTATCCCCCACATAATTAATTTACCTGTCATTGCTTCTTTTTTAGGATTTCGTACCTCAAAAGGAAAAAACGGAACCCTTATACGATCACTTTGTTATCCACCTGTCTGTCTATCAAGACCCTTTATATAGGGAACGCGTGGAAGTATTGAGTTGAAATTAAAAGCATATACTCAGGTCTGTGGTCTCTTGAAGTTGTGAAAAAATCAAATTTCTAAGTTAACGTAAAAAAATGATACGGCCGTTTATGCCGCAAAAAACTTATATATTTCGTCAGGGAATCAAAATGTATAGGGTATTTCCCGTTGATCTAGAATCATGAAGTTTGGCAAGAAGCAATGTCATGTAGCACGAGTAAAGGAAAAAAGAAAAAATCCGGAAGCCGTAAAATTTATAGTTACATTGAAAAAAAAACGTGAAAAACTATTTACATACCTACAAATATGTACGGAATCCTCGGCGCGCGAATCTGACTCGCTCTTGTTTTCAATTCAATATTTTTTTTTTTAATTTTGACGTTCAAAAGTGCCTTTTAGGTGCCTATTTGAAATAAATGATTTGACTTTGACTTTAAAAGTAAGCTGTATTTTTTGAATAATCGCCTTCTAGTATTCTGTTTCTATGGCATTCTTGGCCCGCAAGATATTTTGATATATTTTGATTGTACAATTATTTTGCACTCTACGTTTTGACTATTACTAAATAGATAATAATTTCCAAAAGATAAATCTTTTTCGCATTTTAGATTAAAAGAAAACTGTTGCCTTTTAATTAAATTAAGTAAATTAAACATATATCAAAGACTTTGTTCTCGTTAATTCCAAATTCGTATCTGACCCTGACTACAAAGATAGCTTTTTAAATGGACCGTGTAATCTAGGAGATAATAATTATATTATAGGTACCTCGATTCATTTCTGAAAAGCAAAGTTATAATAATATATTTTTTTGATGGCAGCGGGACAAGTGACAAACTTAAAGCGACAAAAAACATCAAGCGTGAAATTGTAGGTATTAGTTTTATACAGTTTGGGATTTGATAAACATGTCTTTTTTATTAGTAACTAGCAACGCCTCGCGGTTTCACCCGTGTCGATTCCGTGGGAATATCGGGATAAAAATTAACCTATGTCCTTTCCCGGGACTCAAACTATCTCTATACTAAATTTCATCTAAATCGGTTCAGCGGTTTAAGCGTGAAGAGGTAACATACAGACAGACAAACAGACGGACACACTTTCGCATTTATAATATTACTATGGATTTCATTTATTTTGTTAAGTTAATTTAATTTGTTACAAAAAAAAACATAACCTTCTAAATTCTTACTCATAAAAGCTTTAGCCTCAACGGTTTTATAGCCAGTTCATTGACACGAAACCTTATAACCATATTATTATGATAACATATTTTATGAAATAACATAACGCATATTATCATCACGCCTGCTTTTCCTGAAGGATTCGGCAGAGGTGTACCCTATAGTGTTTAAACCATGTTTTTTTACATTTCTATGGTTTAAACCCACATTTTGCCACTTATGAAATAATTGTGGGCAAGTTCAATTGAATAAGGAAGTACAGACGCCAGCACATCAAGCTATCCGAAATTGTCAAATTTTCCCAGTTAACTTTGAACCTAATGCTTTAGCCATAAAGTTGAAAATCTGTTAAAGAAATTTGACAGATTGTAGTAGCTTGATGTGCTGGCGTCTGTACATAATTGGCCCAAACAGTGGCTCATCGACCAACTGTTTGGTGTTTGTCTCATTTAATTAAAGGTCTAAAAATAAGAGTTACGTTTAAATCAATAAAAAAGTTCAATTTAAAAAAATCACGATGTAGCTAGAAAGCTTATATAATTACACGAATAACTTCTGAAAGTTGCTATCTTAAACCATCAACTAACGACCCTCTTTCCAACTGAATGTTTATATAATGTTCGCGAAAAGAGCGTGAAATCGCTAAGAAAACAGAAGTTAACCTCCCTTTGATGTTTTCTTTATAATTTAGTACTAATATATATTGTAGGCTTCTGACGTTTCTTGCCCTTACCGTGTCCAGATAACACTCTCAGAGTCATGTACTGAATATTATTAGCATGTTTTTGTGGTAGCCCCTGGGCAACACTATTTCAGATTCTGGATTAAGATTTTGGCACGCTAAAAATATAAACTAAAGAAAATAATATGGTGGAAAATGTACCTATATATTTTTAATGAATAAAAGATTAAACAAAAATTCGTAGTTAAAAGAAAATTTTCCATTCAATGGAAACCTTTTAAAGGACCAACAATGAAATACTAACAAGATTAGTCTGATGCTATTTGTTAAGACAAAAATATTTCTTATGAACCTTTTGAATAAAATTTAACTAATCTCTTTATTTCATCATCAGCTGCCAACTATATTGGGGTCGGCTCCCATTCTAACCGAGTACAGCTGGGTATCAGTATTTTACGAGGAGCTGATTGCCTATCTGACCTTCACAACCCAGTTTCTGGGTAACACGATACCTCCTAATAAGAATGGTTATCAGAATTTTGGGCGTCTGACTACCCGAAACGACTGTCACAGATCAACAAATGACAGCCAGGACTCTGATATCTATGGCCAGGACCATGCTCATTATATAATTATATAATCATCATGCTCTAATTATATAATTAATGTATGCAAAATTTTGTAAAATACTTTAAAAGAGTAACGGTGGAGTTTCTTGCCCGTTCTTCTCCATACGAAAACTACCTTTTGGAATGGGCGACTAGAATCAATTCTATTTGTTGTAATTTCTGACGTTCAAAAGTGCCTTTAATGTGCCTATTTGAAATAAATGCTTTGACTTTGCTCTTTTTTTCGGGTTTCAAATACTAAAGAAATATATCTACATTAATAATAGTCCAAATTAATAATAACAGCATTGTTGCCAACGTAAATAAAACATTAGTGTCGTTCCAAGAAATGATGAATTAAACACCTTTCGGACGGACAAACAGTGACGTTGCAGATGCTCGGTGAATAATACCGCCGAAACCAACTTATTCTGAATAAAGTTGAAGTTAGAAATACTGTAGGAAATGCTTATTTAAAGTCATGCTCTTCTAAATTTAGTTGTCCTTTTCCCACTTCAGCTGTGATGCCGACATTATGATTTAAAATAAAAAAAAATAATCCGGTAAACCTAAAGGAATAATTTAATTTTTAATTAATTATTTCTTATGATAAGTCATAGGTACTTGAATTAGTCAATATCAACTTTACAGTTTAAAGTTCGAATGTTTGAAACCAGAATTTTAAATCATAATGTGCCATCACAGCTGAAGTGAAAAAACGTCAACTAACTTTTGGAGTATTATGTATATGTCATGGCTAATAGCCGAAGTGTGGCTATACATAGTTTTAGCCGGCCGAAGTGCGGCTACACCTAGTTTTAGCCGGGTACAACTAGGTGCAGCCAGCCACATGCGGTTCGTGCGTACTTCGGGTGACATCGGTTGCATGGTTGCGGTCGGTCGATAAGCGACGAAGGATGCAAGAGCGAGCGAAGGGCACCCCGAGGTTAGGTTTGTTTATAGGTTACTTTAAATTCTTTACACAGAAATAGGAGCCCCGGAAAGCAGGGCTCCGTAGACGTAGGATGCACCTACTTGAACCCGTCTAAAACTAGGTGTAGCCGCACTTCGGCTATTAGCCGTAACATATACACTGTACACTTTATGAAGAAAAATACTTGAAGATAAAATAGGGTACCTACTGCTTATTTCAACAGGACCTTCTGGCAGACCTGCGACAGAAGAGTACACATATACTACATATACATACCATTTCCCATCTTCCTGGCTCGGCATGCTGTGCTGGCGCTGCTGCTGTGGCTGCGGAAAACCTCAATCGGCAAAAATATTTAACCTTATCGGAAATTATATTATTATTTTCGAGCCGTTTGGGGTTGAAACTCTCGGGCTATGGGGTCCGAGTGCTCATGGTCTTTTTAAAGAAATTTCTAAACGGCTGGTTGACACTTCCCGTGACCCACGGGCTGGCTTTTAACTTGGCCAGAGGCTAAGCTTCGCCATACAATGGTAATGCCGCCAATCTCTTGGGTACATTACCAGTCGACAGCAATGCGGATGAATTTTTCGACACTATTTTTTAGTTTCTGTGTAGTTTTAGTTAAGTTAGAATTTAATTTTGTTATTGTTGGGAAATTTGAGAATAATAAAAGTTTGTATACAGTAATGTTTTACAAAGGCCAAGAAAACAAATTGACTATAATTGCTTCTCACCTGCCTAGCTCTTTCCCAACTATCTTGGGGTCGGCTACTTTTTTCACCGGATATATACCGGCTGAATACCAGTATTACCAGTAAAAAATAGATCATAATTTTGTTATCACTAAATTACCCTTATTTTAGTTAAGGATGGCTCGTCATGAACACTGAAAAGTTATTTTTGACATGTTTATTGAAGATAAACGAAGCAGAAATATTTGAACAGCTTGCTTTGGTTTAATACGGGGAGTAAAATAACAAGTACAAGCGATAATATTATTGAAATCTGTTGAAGACACGAAAACTGTAGTTGAGTTTTCATTTTTAGAATCAGGGTCAAAATGTTTTCGAAGACGAAGACGTGAAAATTTTACGCCTCCACTACGTGGAATCAAAGGAGAAAATAAAAACTACAAAAATGAGCTCAGCTCAAAATATAAAAAAAAAAATATGTAAAGCTTGTGTACACAAACTATTTCGAATCTTCAGAACTGCTCATCTAATTCTGAAAATTCTTTCACTTATAGATACTACAGTATTGCCGAGTGGTATCCATATTATATATATACCTATATACTGTATATAATATTATATTATATCCATACTATTATTATAAATGCGAAAGTGTGTCTGTCCGTCTGGCTGTCTGTTACCTCTTCACGCTTAAACCGTTTAATCGATTTAGATGAAATTTGGTATAGAGATAGTTTGAGTCCCGGGAAAGGACGTAAGAGTTTTTATCCCGATATTCCTACGGGATTGACTCTTATGCGGGTGAAACCGCAGTGCGCTGCTAGTATACTATATTATATTTCCGTCCTACAGTCATCATCATTCTCCTGTCCTTATATCAATTTATTTCGGATCGGCGTGACATATCTTTCCCTCATACAATATCCTTACATAGTATAAAACAAAGTCGCCAAAATGCCTGTGAGCGCATAACTTCCGAATGACTGCACCAAATTGGATAATTCTTTTTTTGTTGTGTTAGATAGTTTGAGTCCCGGGAAAGGACATAGGATAGTTTTTATCCCGATATTCGGGATCGACACTTTCGTGGGTGAATTCGCGGGGCGTTGCTAGTTTAAATATATATTAATTAAATTTTACTTATTAGTGCTACTAGCTGTTGTGTTTGGAAGTGTCTGAACCGTCTCCGGATACAAGTGGGAAGATGTAAGTCCAACCTGGTAAAGTACTACCTTGACGGAACAGCAGAAGAGTGTGATTGCGGAGCTATGTCAAAAACCATGCTCCACCTCTTTTTCTGCCCTCTGTGTCCCAAAACATGCAGTCAAAGTGACCTCTGCGTTGCCACCGACAACGCCGTGGAAGTTTTGGGATAACAAGATTCAAAATACAGTCGTGCCAGCGGCATGAAGAAGAAGAAGGCAGATCCTGGTGATTTATAATTTTATTGTATTAAAATTATAAATCACCAGGATCTATCTTCGTTTATTGTATTTTATTAAAATTTTCTAAATAACACCAAAAACGTAATCTTGAAAACGCAACACAATACCGTTCCTCAAAAACTCGTATAGTTTGCCGTAATACGTACGTTTCGTTTTAACATTCAGGGCGCGCACCGCCGCCGGCGTAGGAGACGCGGCTGACTTCAAAGCGCAGCTTAAAAAGGCTTTCGGCAATTAAATATTGAGGACAGCGTCTGTTACTATGTTACGGTGTCGGGACATTGTTGCGCTGTATCGAAGCTGACTGCTGTTTTTGAATATTTCTGTGCTAAAAAAAATAAACAAAAAATCTTTTATAATTTGTGAAACGATTTTATTTATTTCTATGATGGGGCTAAATGTCCTTATCATCATCTGCCTAGCCTTTTCCCAACTATGTTGGGGTCGGCTTCTAACCGGTTGCAGCTGAATACCAGTATTTTACATGGAGCGACTGCTTATCTGACCTCTACAACCCAGTTACTGGGTAATAAGGTACCCCTTGGTAAGACTGGTTGTCAGACTTTCGGGCTTCTGATAACCCGTAACGACGTCAAAGATCCTCGAATGATAGCCGGGACCAATGGCTTAACGTGCTTTCAGAGGCGCGGAGGGGTCTTGGTATGTATAGATGGTCACCCATCCACAGACCAACCGCGGCAAGCGATCGCGAAGCTGATCGATCGACCTGTGCGGCTGTTTAGCCACTGTAAAAAGGTCATGCAGGTAGCCAAAAGACCATAATATTATGATGCCAGGCTCCTAATAGTAACGATGTGAAAGTTGTATACCAAACAATGTCAATGATGACAATGACTTATGCTGGGTTCCTTTTTCATCATTGACATTGTACGGACGCCAGCATATCAACCTACCACAATCTGTCAGATTTCTTTAATAGATTTTCAACTTTATCGCTAAAGCATAAGGTTCAAAGTTGATTGGGAAAATCTGACAGATTGTGGTAGGTTGATGTGCTGGCGTCTGTACCATTGGTAAGCAAAACGATTCATTTTTGTTTATACAAAAATGAATCGTTTCGCGGCGGCGGTGGCGGTTTCGTTACGTTTCACGGTCTGTTAATTACAGGAAATATTATGAATGTTTTGTATTCGCACCTCCTTCAGCCTCTGTCAACATATTAATCAGCTAAACAACAGTAATGACCGATTCCTATAATTAACAGACCGTTATTTGGTGAAAATTAAAACTTTTGTATCTTTACCAATAATGAAGCTAAGACCTCATAGCTTTGCATAGTAGATATAGAAGTAGCTGTCACAGGTAACATTAGCTTACGAATTTATTTATACGGCCATAACACCAACAAGCCAAAAAAAATTGAGACTTGAATAAAATCGCAAAAATGTTTTTCATTAAAACAGTTGTTGTAAAAAATATAAGTTTTGTACAAAGAAAAATATTGTGTTTAGTCGGTGTGGTGTCATATTTGATAAATTCGGTACAACTCGCGGGTAGACAGGTACAGACGTCAGCACATCAAGCTACTACAATCCGTCAAATTTGTTTAATAGATTTTCAACTTTATCGCTAAAGCATAAGGTTCAAAGTTGATTGAGAAAATTTGACAGTTTCGGGTAGCTTGATTCGTATTCTTGTGGCGCTAAAAATGGAAAAAGTTGTACAGTTTGCATAAATGGTTGAGATTTTTTAGAATACGAATCGACGGAATTTTATAATAATTTTATATTTTATTTATTTGAGCAAAATAAATAAAATATATAAAATTCATGCAAATGTGGGTCAGCTAATTGCTATAACTGACTGATACGCGGAGGGTCAAATAATACTGGACTGGATGCAACAAGGGATTAAAACTTGCAACGACTGGGATTATCGCCTGGTTGGTGTGCAGTTAACAACCACAATATTTTGTTTCATCAGCGCTGAGTTCGAGGTTTTGGACCACATACAGTAATGATCGTAGAATAAAAGAATAAATGTATTCCAATAGTATCAAGATATTTATACGAAAAAAAATATTGTTTGCAGCAAACAAACTCTTCAGCACGATTTGTTATTTCAGCTTTCAGCGGTCAAAATCAGCAGAGCGTGATTGAAGCTGCAGTAAGTTTCTTATTTTAGACAAATATTAATTTAGATTAATATTAAGGTAAGGTTTCTGGACGTACGTTTATCGAATATTTAATTTATACGTTTCTGTGAGAAACTATTTCTCTTCAAAATTTCTTAGGCTAATAAATCATTTATTTTCATAGAACCTCGAGGTTCTTGACAGATCAAATAAGAGGCAAAGTATTAAGAAATGTCGAAAGCAGCGAAAACACAGTGGTTCTTGAATTATTTATATTACAAGCTTTAGATTTAGAGGCGAATTTCAACGTTTAATTTTATCTTAACGTTGTTTGAGTTCAGTCAGGCGTATAACTATAGAACGAATGAGATAATTGTAGCTGATCTACCTGAAATTTGTGGCATTTATTTTTGAGTTAATGTAGGAGGGAGTATTGTGTTCTAAAGGTCTAATTTCTTATTGTAATTGCTGCTTCATTTATAGAAGATAAGCTTAGGCAGAGGTACACCTACATCATATTTCGCCAGTTACTTTTAAGTCCCATGTACAGTGTGTGCCACGTAAGAAGAGACTTGACCCCGCCTCCCCCGCTTCTTTCCGCCGCCCCCATGACGTCCGGTATCGTCCCGCACTCAGACCTCATACCGCTAAAGATACCTAAAATCGTGTTCTGCGCATGTCAGACCACGTGGTGTGTCAAGTCTCTTCTTACGTGGCACGCACTGTAACAGGGGGCGAGGCTATTGCCTTGAAACGGGCTCAAATCCACATCCCGGACGGCAGCTCAGAAATTCCGGACGGAAAATCCCAATCATCATCATTATTTATTTTTATTTATTTATTTATTTAAACCACAATTATAACACCTTTACAGAATCATCCAAGCGGATGTTTCAATGAATCATCCAAGCGGATGTTTCAAGTTTCAATGTCTCTACTCTTTTACAAAAAATACAATAAAATAATATTTTCTTTGCTCCCGTTTCATGTTTATTATTATATACATATATGACGGAGAAGGTATAGTGTGTGTCGTTATTATCAGCCATATTTTAACTACTGTAGGCGTACTGTGGGTATGTGTTGGTTATTGCGCAATAGAAAAACAGTTTGCAGTTTAAATCAGATTATAATTTCACGAACAATTTAATCACACTAGCAAATTACACACTGTAGGTACACGACACAATCAGATACGGAACACGGGACAGTTTCTGAGCACATGTTGTCCATACGATGTCTCCAATGTCCAAGAGAGCTCCACATCGTTCTGTCGCGCTGTTTTATAACCCCCACGAACTCAGGCTAGACTCTGTCAAGCGCCACCAGATGGCGCTAGCGTTCCGAATAGTCAAATGAATGACGTATTTCCGACGTATTTTTTTGTATTTATTGTATTATGTAAATGGTAGACCACGGACTACCAACAGTATTTGTCTGCCCATCCCCTTTTTAATCCATCCAAAAGTTGTTTTTAAAAGATAGCTCTTAGCGATTAGACCGCCCATAGTGTCACCCTTTCACAACATCCAGACGCACTGCAAGTTACCATCCCTGCCTAGTTGCTATTCCACCAATTCGCGTTTTCAAATGACCTTTATAATACGCACAGCAAAAGAGTGGAACTCTCTACCTACGTCTGTGTTTCCGAGCGCATACAATCCGAATCTCTTCAAAGTAAGAGTGAACAGGCTTCTTTTGGGTAAGCTCACTCCATCGTAGACTTTGTTTCTGTCACCTCTGACCTAGACTAGAGTCAAGAGCAAACTCATCTATACTAATATTATAAAGAGGTAAAGTTTGTAAGTTTGTATGTAGGGGGTAATCTCTGGAACTACTGGTTCGAATTGAAAAAATCTTTTTGTGTTGGATAGTCCATTTATTGAGGAAGGCTATAGGCTATATAACATTACGCTACGACCAAAAGGAGCGGAGCATCAATGAAAAATGTTGCAAAAATGGGAATAATTATTTCTTTTTGAGAGCTTCCGTTGCGTACGCTGCGTAAACGGTTAAAGTTACGTAAAAATCATGTATGACGCAATTGTTCGCCTTTAAAAGTTCAAAAAAAAAGTCCGCGACAGTATATGTTTATCTGTCAAGGTTGACTAACTATAACCTTTTTTATGGTAATCAAATTTGTTCTAAAATAATGCATTATTTGCGAAGGTGTTTTTATAAACATGATATTGATCCTTATCCAAATAAATACGTTATTCAGCACAAGTATTTAGTTTTGAACAAAATTTCCCTTGACAGCATTTGATTTTAATGAATATTTTAGGAGATATCATAGTTTTAAAATAACTCCGCAAGGCGGCCGGCAGCTCTGCGAGGTACTATACCGCGTGGCCCAGCCGGGTGGCCGGCTAGGCTACCTAATACGAAACTGTTGTGCTCAGTAAACTGCTTTTTTCAATTTTAAAAAAGTAATTTTTCGACATAATACTTACGTTTGGATGATTATTATATAAACAACAAAATGTTAATCCTTATCAAAATAAATTATTTTATGTTCACAATGGCATTATAGTAATAGTAATATATAATTATAATTATCTAATCTCTGGAACTACCAGTCGGATTTGAAAAATTCTTTTTGCATTTGATAGCCCAATTCTTGAGGAAGGCTATAGGCTTTAACATCACGCTATGACCTTTAGGAGCCGAGCAAAAAGAAAAAAAGTCAGAAAGAACGCTAAGCAAAAACGAAGTAATAGCGCGGGCAGGCGATGCGATGCGACGGGGTGGGTCGGAGTAACAAGAAAATTCACGCGGACGAAGTCGCGGGCAGAAGCTAGTTTCAAATAAAAAACAAACCTTTGTACAGTTTTTATATTTATGGTGTACATAATAAAGGGTATTCTATTCTATTCCAACATTTTGCACGACCTGAGAGCCGAACCCAGGACCTCACGCTTAGCAGTAGCGCATGTGACCACAACACCAAAAAGGCATTATTCAGCAGTTTATTTATAAAATTCTTGTTCTAATAAAATACAAAAAGTTTAAGGCAAACACCACAGTTAGTAGCATAAGTAAAATTTAATTAATTAATATACATATTTAAACTAGCAGCGCGGTTTCACTCGCATAAGTGCCGATCTCGAGGGAATATCGTGATAAAAACTATCTTATGTCCTTTCCTGGGATTCAAACTATCTCTATACCAAATTTCATCTAAATCGGTATAGCGGTTTAAGCGTGAAGAGGTAACAGACAGACAGACACACTTTCGAATTTTTAATATTAGTATGGATATCTGCTTCACTGAACATCTGAAATTGACTAAACATCTCAAGAAACTAAAAACAAACTCAAACATAATTAGTATGAAACATTAAAACAAACTTTTAAATGTTTCAGTTTTAAATTATTAATTATGTATAACTTCATCGTAGCTTATTAAAACTTTTGTAGCAGTTTAGTTTACTAAATTTATTATTAACAAATATTTTAAAAGGTGCAATTTTTACTTGAATTATCTAGCAACACTAGCTTCTGTCCGCGACTTATTTGCGTGAAATTTCACCCTCCCCCCATTCACCCTCTTAGGGGTGGAATTTCGAAAAACCCTTTCTTATTGGATACCTACTCTTCACAAAGAACACATCCTCCAAATTTCATGTCTCTAGGACCAGCGGTTTAGGCTGTGCGTTGATATATCAGTCAGTCAGGACTTTGAATTTTATTTCTAGCAACATACCTGCGATGCCTCTGCCAGTCAGCGAAACACGATGCAGACACTTCGTGTGCGTTAGTTTTTAGTGTAATTTTAATGTTGTATGTATTTATAGTATTTTTAAGTTATATTAATATTGTATTGTATATGTTTTATATGGGCCTTGACGCCTGAAATAAATGGATAAATAAATAAATAAACTGATGAAGATTTTACCCATAGGCTGTGGTGACTTCTTACTGTCAGACAAACTTGTTTCCTGCTATATGTTTTAGATTAAGGGTGAATTTCGGGTAACCACTGAAATCAGCGCTGTGCTGTGGTGTGGCTAGTCTCCCATAGCACAGCATCATGCTGAGCGGAAGCCTTCTTGTCACAGTCATGACGTGCAGCTGTAAGACTATTTCTGTTCTGTGCTCGTGATTATAGATCTATTTTGTTTTTAATTCTCTTTATTATACGAGTTAATTATCTTTATGTGTGCACTTATTTCTGTGACAAATAAACCTACTTTTCTTTCAATGAAACTGAAGCCGATCTGTACATCTTAATCGCGTTCAAGAGTTATCAGTATCGCGATAGCGCTGGAATATTGGACACTGCCCGCTCTTGAACGCGGTTTAGATGTGCTGATTGTGTTCAGTTTCATTGGTGAAATTCGCCCTAAGTAGTATTTACTGGAACGAAGTAAAACAACGCTGCAACGGGCCTGATAAAACTCGTACATACTAAAATAGCAGATGCACCGAAATTTAAACCTTATGTCGATGACATAAGTCACATGACGTGAATTCCTGATTTACACAGATTATACCTATAGGCTAATGTGCGGCGATGCGTCGGACAATTGGCCGAAAAGCTAAACTACCATAACTTTGTAATTGTGCTAATGGCACCAGCGGGATGTGCCGCGCTTTAGAATTTGTGGAATTAGTGTAACTAGTGAATGGCGGCAGTTTAATAAGTGTACTTTGTAAATTTGTTTATGGAACAGCAGTTTCGTAATTTAAAAGTTCGCTGATATGTTCCAAATACTAACTTATATACCTAATCTGCATTTGCGACTTATTTGCCAAAATGTAAACAAATATGAGTTTATGGAAAAATAACTTTAAATCCTACACAATAAAGTTCAGTTTACGCTGCAACTACTGATATTTTTATATTTTTTTTAATAGTGCTAGTCACTGAAATCAACTCAATTAATTACCATTAAAATAAAGTTGATATTTAACTTGAATAAATATTAATTTGAAACATAAGTTTTAATAGACTTTACAATGTGGCAGGGATGTCCCTGCCACCTTGTAAGTTCTATTTTTGTAATTACCATTAAATTATTATTGATTACCATAAAATTAGTACATAATTCTAAAATAAATCAGCTGTCTCCTACAAAGGCCTCTCCCATACTACGCCACAGCACCCTGTCCCCCGCCTTCTGCATCCAGTCTGTTCTAGCCACCTTTTTAAGTTCGTCGGTCCATCTAGTTGTGGGGCGTCCCACACTACGATTGCTGATACGCTACTACGCTCCAGGTCTCGTCTGCATCTCCGGTTATCGGTCCTTTGGCAAACATGGCCAGCCCACTGCCACTTTAGCTTGCTTACTCTGCAAGCTATGTCGGTAAACGTAAACGTTCTGCAAAAAAACATACTTAAATAATACAGGGGTAAGAAACCACTTGCAATCAAACCACGTCCCCTACCTCGATCTACTTAACACCGTCAATCTATTAGGGGTACAAAAAATTGATAAAACACACTACATATTTTATTGCATACCTTAGTTAATGCAAGGCTAGGGTCCTTGGACGGCAGGTGAATACCGAGTGGATCCCTTTCGGATAATGCTGTTCAATTTATGGCAGCCAGCAGGTAGGGAAACTTCTTTATTGACACCTTTCATTTTGCTTTCAGTTGAGGTTTGACATTTTTGGGATTCGTTCGGTTTGTTTGATTAAGTTGGACCTTTGTAAATTACTTGATGTTTTTTTGCGAATAACTCATGTAAACACTGGATATTGAACTATTTTAATTAACTAAGGCAACGTTAATGCAGTTTCATCAAATTCTATAGAAAATAATAACATAAGCTCATCCCACAGGTAAGATTACGTAAAATGAAAAGATTGCTACGACGTAGCTTACACGGCGTAGCCGCCGCTACGGAGCTACGCTGTCGTAGCAGGAAAGTAACAAAAGGTATTCCTCGGTTTTACGACGTACATTTCATAATTCGAAATATCGTGTTACGTTGTAATGTGTAAGCTTATTACGCCAATGATCAATAAGGCCAACAAAGTAATCGTAGATTTTATATATTCGTTTAGAATTGAGTTTCTAAATAACGAAATTCAGCCAGAACTAGCACCATGTTGAATTAGTTACGATGCGGTCATCCGCAAAATTTGAAATTTGCATTTTGTTCCACCCTTGGGGATGAAGAACGAAAGCGCGGGATATAAGCCTTATTACTGTAGTGGTCAAGCAAGGTTGCTAAGGTTCGCAGATTAAATATGTCGATAACAATAGAAAGGCGGAGCTCTAACGTGACTTGGTACAATGTAAACTGGTTAACATAACTTAGGGCTGATTTTTTCAAGGCCAGATATCTATAGCGAAGGAAAACATTGAATTTTTGACAGATCTTTGTAAATGTCAGTTTTATTCTATACACAGAAACTTATAGTTGTAAGTACAAGAATCTTTTGGCGGAAGCGGGTATTTTTTTAATCGACTTATAAAAAAAAAACGCGCGGTGTCGCTTACGGTAATAGTGGTGCGAGTTCAATGGGTTTTTCCCATCTCAAAAAATGCCCAACGCGCCTATAGTAGTTTTCACTTCAAAAACACGCGGTATTCGTACAATTTATGTTAAGAACAATTCTCCTATTCAGTGGGTCCTGTCCCGACACATTTAAAAAATATAAACACAACATCACTAAACAAGGTCTTGAAGTACAGACGCCAGCACATCAAGCTACTGCAATATGTAAATTTCTTCAATAGATTTTCAACTTTATCGCTAAAGCATACGGTTCAAAGTTGATTGGGAAAATTTGACAGTTTCGGGTATCTTGATGTGCTGGCGTCTGTACATTTAGCACTGTGACAAATGACAGCTATAATTTACAGTACCTGACCGCAACGCTATCGTTTCGCTTTGCTACCATTTCGCTCCGCCTACTGAAACTTCGCCATCAAAAATATGGCACATATTATATTTGTGATGGAGATTGATTGTTCTGTTAAGGGGTATACCGGTATGTGTTTGTGATTACATTTTATATATTACCTACGATTCAAAATTTCAACTCTTTATTAGTGGATGTAACGGCAATCATCATCATCAATTTAAATGGGTTTTTATTAATCTTTTAGATTATATTCTTTAGTATTTTGTGAATGTGAGAGCGTTCTAGGCCTTGTAGAATGTAGATTTGTAGACCGTTTTCTATTTTATTAAGTATCGGGTACTTGCTGACAGCCTCCCAGCTGACAACCTCCCATACCTATTCACTAATTATATTATTATTATTATATATATATTTATATATTATTGATTTAAAAACTTTGTAAAAGCAAATTTTTTTTAAAAGAGAAAACGTGGAGTTTCTTACCGGTTCTTCTCCATAAGAAACGACCAATTGGAACCGTGCACCTAGCTTCTGACGTATCATAAGTGCCCACGTAAGTTTATGTTAAATAAAATATTTTGATTCTGATTTTTTGGTTTTGAATCTAATATTAAGCGAAATGGTTGAGGTGGTCTGACTAATTTCTAATAGATGTTTAAAAATTTTATAGGCGAATTGCGAAGATTATCATTGAAATAACTAGTTGCACCTACGTTTTTTTTAAACTGAAACAAACCAAGTTTTATTAGAAAAGTATACATAAGAAAGAAAGAAAGAAAATATATTTATTTGCGGTAAACATGACGCGTAAAAAGAACACAAACACAAAAAAAATAACAAGTTGGAGGTCAGATAGGCAGTCGCTCCATGTAAAATACTGGTATTCAGCTGCATCCGGTTAGACTGGAAGCCGACCCCAACATAGTTGGGAAAAGGCTAGGCAGATGATGGTGATAATATTTTAAGATTACAAATTATTAATAAAGAGAGCAGGTTTACGTGTATCACAATTAGGGACAATTTATAGACAGTAGGTAACATTTTATAATTTACTTATTATGTATTTATTAGTCATGTTATGCTTAGTTGAATAATCTTCTTGATAAATATACTGATGTATATATTTAACAATGTATTTATTGCAACATCAGTCGTCTATTCCCCGAAGGGTTAGCTAGAGGTCCAGGAGAATCACAAAATAACCCTCCTTTTGGGCTTCGCCGCAGTTGGGTGAAAAGCAGCAAAATATGTACATAATAAATGAATATTTATAACCAAAATAGGAAAAATCATCATTATTCCGCATAAGGGCTGACAAATAACTTAGCCTTTAATACTTTGGTCTAGTTAACGTTGTCGTATTGTAAAACATTGTCGAATCATTAAAACTATGTATATACTCGTAGTATCTACTTAATTCTTAACAATCCCGTATGTTATCAGTTTTGGCTTGAATAACAACATTTTCTATTTACATATCCTAAGAAATCTATATACCTAAGTATTTGAAGGGTCAATTATAAAAAAATCGGCCAAGTGCGAGTCGGAATCGCACACGAAGGGTTCTGTACAACAAGGCATAAAACGCCGAATAGAAGCGTTTCTTTTATACCCCTTTAAATTTTAACTTTATTTTAATTTTATTATATTTTGTTGTTATAGCGGCAACAGAAATACATCATCTGTGAAAATTTCAACTGTCTAGCTATCACGGTTCATGAGATACAGTCTGGTGACAGACAGACAGACAGACAGTGGAATCTTAGTGATAGGGTCCCGTTTTTACCCTTTGGGTACGGAACCCTAAAAATGGAGTAGAGCATAACAAATACTCTTGTTCATTATAATCGGATTATCTGCCTAGCAACCGACAAAAAATAAAATGATAAATAAAATAATATCCATAGCTTATATTACGCTTTAGCAAAATCCTAAAAGTAACATACCTCTTAACAGATAAGGGCTCCAATTTGATAGCCGGTTGACCCTCTCTTTTTCCGTCTAAATAAATGTCATTATATCTGTCATTGATTGATTGAAGTATTTTATACTGTGGTATATGTCATTTTGGCCACTGCGGTAATTATCTCGATTTTTCCAAAACAGGCTTTATAATTTGTTTTGGTAATTACTTTTGTTTTTGTCCATTTTTTCGAGCTTTTGTTTATTTGATTTGGTTTTGTTGTTATGGTGATATAGAAGAAAACTGTTTAATATTTCTGGATGGTTAACATTGGTCCTTTGATTCCGAGGCAAGGATTTCTGGGAGACATTGTTACGATTATCCGCGGACGCTTTAGCAACTTCTAAAAGCAACATACCTCTTAACAAATAAGGACTCCAATTCGATAGCCCGTTGATTTTCTCTTTTTCAGCCTAAATAAATGTCATTAATTGATTGAAATATTTTATATTGTGCTGTAGGTCTCTGCGGTAATTATCCCGATTTTTTCAGAACAGGCTTTATAACTTATTTTGGTAATCACTTTTGTTTTGTTACTTTTTCCGAGCCTTTTTTTATTTAATTGTGTTTTGTTTTCATGGTAATATAGAAAGAAAATGATTAGGTCGATCGATCAGGTTAAGCTACGCTTGCCGCGGTTAGTCTGTGGTTGGGAGACCATCTTTACATACCGAGACCCCTCCGTGCCTCGGAAAGCACGTTAAGCTGTTGGTCCTGGCTGTCATTCGTAGATCTTTGACAGTGGTTACGGGTAGTCAGAAGCCCGGAAGTCTGATAACCAGTCTTACTAAGGAGTATCGTATTACCCATTAATTGGGTTGTGGAGGTCAGATAGGCAGTCGCTCCATGTAAAATACTGGTATTTAGCTGCATCCGGTTAGACTGGAAGCCGACCCTAACTTAGTTGGGAATAAACTAGGCAGATGATGATGATGATAGAAAGGAAATGATTCTGAATGGTTAACATTGGAATCTGGAAGAAATTCTTGCGATCACCCACAGATTGGTGTACAATAAAGTATATATAAATAAATAAATTAATATTTATTTCAATGCATGCCATTGATAACTTTTCTGCTTTATTTGTGGTGCTTTCAGCTTAACTGGTATCTATTTATTTTATCTTTTTAAAGCAGTACAATGATGTTGTTGAATTTTATCAACGTTTACCTGTCAAATATATTGATACAGACTCTCACGCTTAGCTATACGAATAATTAGATCACCCAAAGTAAAAAGATCCAAAAAACAAAATAGCATCAATCATTATCATCAATCAAATCATTAGGCCGCTATCCCACTGGCGTTTTACGAGCGTTGACGTCAACGTCGCGTCTGCGCGGCGTCGACGCTGCGCAGACGCGGTGTTGACGTCGCGTCATCGCGTAACAAGCATAAAACGTCCGCTGAACGCGACGTTAACGTCGCGTCTGCACGAACTGCGCGAACACGTGGACGAAGTCGCGGGCAGAAGCTTGTTTTATAAAAAAGCCGTAAGATGAGGAAAATACGTGAATTAATCATCGTTTTTTCTGTGTTATTCAACTGAGTCGACCCCAACAAATTCCCAGCTAATAAATAATATCTCTATGACGTAATACGCAGTTTAAATCCAATATTCTTTCCATTGACATCTACAAGACGGACCGAGTCATGTATAAAATAATCAAATAGATTCGAATGATCCCGTTCAAGTGGGATCAACCCTCAGTAAATGGAACCGCATTATGTACGCGTTTGTAGGAAATTAAATTTAAATGGCGAGGGAAGGTCAAGTGTCGAGCTTGATCGTAAAGTGTGGGTAATTGAAAGTATTTTGAGTTATTACTTTTTATTAAGGGTGATCTAAAGTGGGTTAATTTGGGGATTTAAAAATGGGAATTTTTGGTGGTCTGAAGTGAGCAGTGGGCGATTAAGTTTACATTAAGGATTAAAGCTAGAAAGACAGGACAAAAGTCTTGTTGATTGAAATCGTGTAGGTAATATATTCTGAATATTCTAAATATTAGAATAATTATAGTTTGCTCTTATTATCTCTATAACTTAATTTAATCTTTTTGACATTTCCATTCCTAATATTTGACTAATTGACAATTTGAATGTTATTCTAATTTATTTAATTCAATGTTATATCTAATAAAATAACCAAAACTCTGAAAATGTATTTGTACGCCGGAAACGGCAGAATATTATGAACTTTTAAAATAATGTAACAACTCTGTAACAATATTCTGACAAATAAATGGACTGTGACTATGAATATGACTGAAATTGTTTTTGACAGTCTTTGATGAATGCGTACCTATGTAAAGTCAGAGAAATTAACTGTTCATCAAATTGAAACCCTACGTCAAATTTCCGTGTTAAAGCTAATTCATGCAATTGTCATTGTCAAAGAATGATTGTACTGCGGTGCCATTCTGTACAAACCTCACCGTGAAAACTTAGGTGAAGTGAGCGTGGAGTGAGTTGTCAATAGTGTCAATTCCTAGCAAAAACAAACTCACTTTACCTAAGTTTTCACGGTGAGATTTTTACAGAATCGACCGGCTGTTTGTATTGTGAGTTATTGGTTTTTATTAAGGATGGGTATCGAAAGTGGGTTAATTGGGGCTCAGTAGACTAATGAAAGATGGGATTTTTTAGTCTAAATTCAGCAGAGGGCGATTAAGTTTACATTGAGGATTATAGCTAGGAAGAAAGGACAAATAAATTAAAAGTCTACTTGATTGAAATCGTGTAGTATATTCTGAAAAATATCGTACCGATTTCAGTTAGGTAAGTAGGTACTGTTGCCAAAAGACCAAACACTTTTTTAGATGTTTACAAAATTGACAATCTTTGAAAGAATACAAACCTATGCAAAGTCAGGGAAATGAATTTTTTGTCAAATTGACTATCAACTTAAAATGTCCGTATAGTCAAATCACAACTGTCATTCCTTGACAGCTTTGTCATTCTTTGAAATTTCTATGAAATGGCTATAACATGGAAAATTGACGTAGGGTCTAACTGTCTATTTGATAAACAATATATTTCCCTGGCTGTACAATAAAAAAGAGACAGATAGATAGAATGCTCTTTATTATGTATGTATACCATAAAAATTACAAATATAAATGTAGACATTTTACCAGGGCTGTCTTTAATCTATTGGAGGCCCTGGGTACAGACGCCAGCACATCAAGCCACCCGAAACAGTAAAAATTCCCTAATCAACTTTGAACCTTATGTTTTAGCCATAAAGTTGAAAATCTATTAAAGAAACTTGACAGATTGTAGTAACTTGATGTGCTGGCGTCTGTACATAAGGGTCACGGGGCCCCTGTGTAGATAAGAGACAATAAGAGAAACATTTTTCATAACTGGGAGGCTAGAAACTTATTGAAAATCGCACTGCAAGTAACTTATTTTGTCATTGAATCGGATACATACTAATAATGTGCAGAATGCAACGGTGGCTGCAAAGAATGTTTTTTATGAGTGCAGGCTGGGGCCACCGAAGATCGCACGGCCCTGGGCACTTACCCAGACTGCCCAATGGATAAGCGGGGCCTGCATTTTACTAAGGGTGACACAATGGGAGTGATCTTGTATAGACAACCTTTGGATGGATTACAACTTTCGTAACGCAATTTTACAATGATTACAGACACCTAGAAACAAACCTAGCAAAAATTTAATGATTGGACCTGTTACCCTATCAGAGGAACAATTTATAGGGGGTGTTCCCAATTGATGGGACGCTAACAGCTGCCCAAGGGGTCTTAGATAACGGTTATGGTCTTAACGGAACGAGCCAAGGTTTTCCTCGAAGGAAAACTTTTAGGCATGTTACATGCGATTGTTGAGTTTTTTGTACGAAGAGTGTTTGCTTTTGGAGTAGGTTAAAGCGGAAAAAAGTATCGTCTTGTATTGAAAATTTCCAGCCACAGGAGTACCAATTTTGTCGAGTAATTTACAGTAATTATAACTTCTATGAGGAATTACACATTTAGAAGTGTATGTGTGATCGCTTTTATAGTAATGACTAGCAGTGCCTTCCCGAGACTCAAACTCCCTCTATACCAAATTTCACTTAAATCGGTCCAGCGGTTTAAGCGTGAAGAGGTAACCGACAGACAGACAGACACACTTTCGCATTCATAATATAAGTATGGATGGATGGATTTCAGCTATTTTTACATTTTATTGTGCCTCTGAAAAATCGTTGATACCCAGGTTCCTATAATTGTTAGAATTTCATAATAATACTTCCTACAACACAATTCACCCATTTTTGAAGGGAACGATTAATTTGCGATTGTGAATTTTTACGTGTTTGATGCACAATGTTTAAAGTTAAGTGATTTTTAGCGTCTGCTGCCTCTCTAATACCGATCCCAATATTAAAAATAATATCTTATTTTTTTGACCTTTAAGCTTGTTTTAACTTAAACAACATTTATAAGACACGAATCTTAAAGTATTCTAGATACTTACTTGCAAAAACCGACAACAAACACAACCGAAAAATTCGCAAACGGAAATCCTGTAACGCTTGACAGTGTAAATCAAGCCTTAGAATGTTCGTCGTACGATTCAATGGTCAGGTCGATAAGCGGTGAGTGATTGCAATTGTTTTTAGATATCTCGGACATAGCTGTAGTGTTGCCCAATGTCGTACAACCTACATAAATTCTAGTAGGATCGAGATCTCCGATCAAAAAGTTGCTGATGTATGATTTATTTTTTGATATCGGGTAAGGTTACGTAAATCGACCCCCTAAGGAAAAACTGCTGTAGTTTTTAGGGTCATTTATATTCATTAAAATCTAGATTTTTTATGTATTAAGAGCGTTTACGTCGTACGGCATTTCATACAAACTTTCAAGCCTTGCTTTTCGAAATGAATGTACCGATTTTAATGAAACTTCATACGAATAAGCAGGATACAAAGGTCTATAAAGTTACTTAAGAACATTTTCGAAATGTCGTTTTAAGAAAGATAACTGGAAATCTCTGTTTGTATGGAAAATTTAAAATCTGTCTAATTTGGCTGTAATACTATTTTTCAAAATGTTCTTAAGTAAATTTTTAGATATTTGTATCCCGCTTGGGCATATGAAGTTTCATTAAAATCGGTTCATTCATTTCGAAAAACAAGGGCTTGAAAGTTTGTATGAAATGCCGTACGTCGTAAACGCTCTTAACCCATTGAGTGTCTAATTAGCAGACACAATAGAATTTAATTGTTCTTATGTCGCACTGTGTAACATAAGACATTCGAAAGGTTAATGTACCAACCAGCATACATAAAAGCACCATCTAGCGGATTGGTTGCTTAAAATTATAATAGCCGTACTACTTCGTACAAAAATATAGCCTTTTATACCTTTTTTTTATTAATTAACAACATCTAGTGCTTCGCTTTATTATTTCCGAGCCGCCAGTTTTTCTTATGCACCAGCCGCTAACTAGAAAATTCTCTTGAATAATGTTGCGTTGGACATTTTTGTAAAACGTTCAAAAGCGATAAATACCTATCTAATGTAGGAAGCGACTCTAAAGATTCACAATCCTTTGAGGCTCTTTGGTCCTTAAAATAGTGTAGATTTTATGTTAGATATTGTAGCAGCACTTCAAGGGACTTCACTCACTGTTTCAAGAGATTGCAGCTCTGAGCACTTGATATTATTTTCAACTAGATAACTCCACGCATTCTTGAGAAAAGGGTCTTGATAGATGGACAGACAGACGGACAGGACAACGAAGTGATCTTATAAGGGTTCCGTTTTTCCTTTTGAGGTACGGAACACCAAAAAAATAAGATAACATCACGCCTGTACTCCCCAAAGTGTTATGCAGAGGTGCATCTATAATACAACCACATTTATTTATTTATTTAAACTTTTCGCACAAAAAGGTAGAAAGGCGGACTTAATGCCTTAGGCACACACCACACACACACACACACACACACACACACACACACACACCAAACACACACACACCACATTTTGCCAGTTATGTTTAAGTTCGAAACGTTTTAATTCTACACAAATAAAACACACATAAAAAAGTTTCGTTTGCATACGAAAATAAATAGCCAATTATAAAAGCGGTTGGTTGACTCTTCACGTGACCAGAGGCTTTTTTATTTTTGCCCAAAGAATCATCATTGCCATACAAAGTGGCAATGCTGCCAACCTTTTGGGCACTTTTCCCTCCTTTTATATACTTGAACATATATTATTATTTTAAAACTGTTAGCTTTTTAAATTATGTATAAATGTTACCGGCGGAACCCGATTTTAGGATGAACCATAATGCAGGAAGGCCCATAATCTCGTTCGCTCGCTCTTACATCCTATGTAAAATGAGTTTCATTTAAATAAGTTTTAATTATTTTTTACAGGCTGGAGTAAACATGATTGTGTCCGGAACGGCAGTGATAGGGGCAGCTGATCAAGCAGCAACCATCAGGTCACTTCGCAATACTGTCCAGCAAGCAATAAATAAACGATAAAACATTCCTAATGTTAATCTAAAAGGGAGTGTTATGTCGACGGTGGCTCACTCTGCGGGGCTCCTGTTCTGTGTAAAGAGTTTAAAGCAACCTAACCAAACCTAACCCGGGGTGCCCTTCGCTCGCTCTTGCATCTTACGTCACCTATCGACGACCGCAACCATGCACCCCGTGTAGGGAGAACTGGTTTGGCCTAGGCGAAACTAGTTCATCCTAAAATCGGGTTTGGCCGGTAACATAAGTAAATAATTACAAACTACTCCCAAAATTAAAACTTTAAACAATAATATAATAAATACTAAGTTACTGTTAGCCTGCATCATCACACTGTTGAGCAAAGGCCTCACCTCATGACTTTCAGCTCTTTCGATCCAGGGCTAAAGTGGACCACTGGTCGTTGGTTTTGTCCAGCTCGTCCCGCCATCTTCTACGGAGTCTGCCGCGACGTCTTCTAGCCTAAACACTAAGTCAAATAGTAATTAGCAACATCCCGTGGTTCTGCCCTGTTATTACCTATTTCGTAGAGAACAGCCGACTATTTTCTTTTTACACCGCGCTGTCTGCTAATTTCAAAATGTTGTGGGTTTCAATTGTATGGAAACGGCTATGATTGAAAGATAAAAATTTATTAAAATTGTACTTTTTATGATCAAAAGATTTATGAAAAAATAAATTAAAATTAGGAATGAAATTATTCGGATAAGAACCGGAGTCATCGGCATAGCTTGCAGAGTAAGCAAACTGCAGTGGGCTGGCCATGTTTGTCGAAGAACCGATGGCCATTGGAGCAGACGAGTCCTGGAATGGAGACCGCATATCGGCAAGCGTAGGGGACGCCCCCTAGTGAGATGGATGGATGACCTAAAGAAGGTGGCTGGGACAGACTGGATGCGGAAGGCGGAGGACAGGGTGCTGTGGCGCAGCCTGGGAGAGGCCGATGTCCAGCAGTGGACTGCAATAGGCTGAGTTGATTTACTGATGATCAAAAGACTATTTATTATTATTCTATCTTCTTAATATATATAAATTACGTGTCACGATGTTTGTCCGCGATGGACTCCTAAACTACTTAACCGATTTTAATCAAATTTGTACACCGTGTACAGTTTGATCTAACTTGGAAGATAGGATAGCTCACATCTCCATTTATAATCGCAATATTATTTTATTGCACAAAAACGTTAGCCACAGCAACGCGTGGCCGGGTCAGCTAGTTATTCTATATAATATAACAAAAGATAATGACTTCATATCATAAGATTATTAGAAAATTGGTATCCTACATAAAAAGATAAGATAAAATGTGTGTGTGTGTGTAAATATTGTGTTGATAAGATAAAATTAAAAATATTAATAGAATTCTTGAAGACCATCATCATCTGTCTGTCCTTTTACCAACTATGTTGGAGTTGGCTTCCAGTCTAACCGATTGTAGTTGAATACCAGTATTTTAAATGGAGCGACTACCAATCTGACCTCCACAACCTAGTTACTGGGTAACACGATACCCCTTGGTAGGGCTGGTTGTCAGATTAATATGCTTTCCGAGCCACGAAGGAGTCTTGGTATGTAAAGATGGTCACCCATCCACTGACCAACTGCGGCAAGCGCATCTTAACCTGATCGATCAACCCGTGCGGCTGCCAAAAGTGCTTCAAAAGTGCCTGTAAATGGTTTCAACATCAGCCTATAATGTTCCCACTGCTGGGACACAGGCCTCCTCTCAGCGAGAGGGAGTGGGCCGTAATCCACCACGCGGGCCCAGTGCGGGTTGGTAGATGTCACATGTCTTCGAATTTTTGGTTCTAGGACATGCCGGTTTCCTCACGATGTTTTCCTTCACCGTTTTGTGAGCAGTGGTGATGAAATAATTTACACAAAGTAAAGCGCCTGTCTGGGTTCGAACCTACGACCTACAACTCGTAAGTCGCGGCCGTTACCACTTGGCCACCACTGCTCCGAACACAGCAGCACCACAGCTGTAAATGGTTTAATTTAAATAAAATCACCTTTTGAAGATATTATAGTATAATGTCGTAGTAAAGTCTGGAACTAAATACATACCGTGCATCTGCGATTTATTTGCCAATAATGTAAACAAATATGAATTAATGGAAAAAAAAAACTTTTGTTTCAACTATGCTGTGATGTTACCATTAATCACTACCAAACCGATCATAAAGTACGTATTTTTTGCTTAGAACCAAAATAGTGCAGAAATGTTGTATGAAATCTCATGGTTGCACATTTTTTCATTAATGCACTGTTTTTTATTTTTTATTTAGACATAAATTTACCTCAGAGGTTTGATATCTCCCATTAAGTTTAATATAAAATGTGTTAATGTAATAAAAAAATGGAAATAGACAGCGATAGCGACATGAATGCAACTCCAGAAAGTATGAAAACAACTGCAAATGAAATTGTTAATAACCTTTTGCCGCAAAAGCCGCGGGACAAATATTTAAAGGAAAACTTTGTTTTCATTAACTTGAGTTTTTATTTTGAGTAGGTATATTTTATTACGGTAGGTAGATTGGTAGTTGAAAGAAAAGTAGATTACGCACCTTGGTACAGTGGGTAATTAATGCACTCGGTATTAATTTAGTGCCCTCGCATGCGCTCGTGCACCAACATAACACTCGTGCATTAATAACTCACTTTGCGCTCGATGTAACAATCTACTAGATAATTCCTACACAATAAAGTTTAGTTTACGCTACAAATTCAAACATTTTTATAAATTTTTCAATAGTGCTAGTCACTCTGAAACCAACTTAATTTTCATTGTAAGAAAGTTAATATTTGTTTAACTTGTAATAGGGTAGAGGTGTGGAGTGCTGCGCACTTTTACTTTAACTAAATAACTTTACTCTTAGCCTACGGCGTATCCTCCATATATCCGATATGGAAATTAGAAAATGCGACATAAAAGAAGCTCACTGCTTTTATAATGCTGAATCAATCTTGTCTGGAATCTCGGTCACTGCAGTACAGCCTACCGCACGTTATGGTAACCTGCCTAACACTTGAACTACGAAAACCACCCTTACAGCTACGACATAAGAGCACTGAAAATGGTCGTAAGGTAGACTAAACAACGTCCTTGATATATTCCAGTTTTTTCTGGTCGCGTTATCAGTAAGACGCTTATCATTTTTACCGTTGTAGATCGGGCTGCAGATTTCTAGCAACAGTTAGGGCTGAAGATAAAATTGTATGGGATTTTTGTGTAAAGGATATTTGGCTGGAAACATGATTGTGTAAGTGATTGATGCTCGAATTTTTCGGTTCGAGGTTCCTCACGATGTTTTCCTTCACCGTTTTGAGAGCAGTGGTGATGAAATAATTTACACAAAGTAAAGCGCCTCTCTGGGTTCGAATCTACGACCTACAACTCGTAAGTCGCGGTCGTTACCATTTTTCCACCACTGCTCACTAATGCGCAATACATTGTGCTTACGCGACATGTGTCAACAAAAAAAAAATTCACTAAAAGTTGGAATTTTGACCTTTAATATCTCCGTAACTAGAAGGTTCCCAGGTATGTTCTAGACGAAAAAAATCCAGTACTATTCCTCCTTCCTACTTTACAATGACGGGGAGTACAAGTGACTCTCGGCTTCGTTATGTGTCTTTTTACACCCGTTATTTATTGTTAAGAAACGAGCCGTTTTACATCAGAGATAAATTATTGTGGTCCTATGAGCTGCTCATCACACAAATACAACATGCATTGCATTAGATTTTTGTTGCATGCAGCACATAATATATTAAAATCTAAATAATAAAAAACAAAAGGAAAAAATATGTTTTCTTCCTTAAGTTTACGAGTTTTCTAAAAAGCGTTCTCCACACTAGTTTTATCTTCAAATGACCAGTTAATACAGCTTCGCTTTTAATCCAACAACGGATTTCGTTTCCCGGGGAATAATTACGATTTTCATAGTGGAACCACTAGGTGGGCAACCGCAAGTTCAGTGCAAATCGTGAAAAACTACTTGCGTTGGGAAATTGATTTTGCTTCAGTGTTCGTCTTTTGTTTGTATTTGCTTTGTTATTGCGTTGGTATATTTTGTATATTTTACTTCAAATACATTGCTTGAATATCGTCTTATTTGCGAAATGTGTTACACTTATGGTGCACCTCTATCTTGTCCTTCGAGGAATTAGTGATGCTATGTTTGTACTCGCATATATCTTCTAATTTTGATCGTTTCATTAGCATCCTCCTGTAGCAGCATCTACACCGCCACATGCGTATCACACTGACGTCACGCAAAAATCCTGTATCACGCAAGCAAGTTTTCCGCGCGATTAACCTATATCCCGATGTCAACCAATTGGCAGAACACCCGTCGGAGGATGAAGAACTTTGCCCTGTTCCTCAAACCTCTGTAAGTATCCTAGACCCGTAACCGAATCCGCGAAACTCATGATTGACTGCTAAAACAACGTTATCATCAAAAATACAGTTGTATCTGGTGTAACTGTAGCATTATATTTTTCTTCAGAGATAGCCAGTTTGTCCTAGCACCTAGGTGTTTTCCGCGACTTTGACGATATCGTCAAACCAGCACGCTTTTGGACGCACGCAAACCTTAGCCACCATTGGGTCACAGCTTTACTCCATCGGCCATCTCTTCGTCTAGCAAGATGTCCTGCTAAACTCCACTTGAGGCGCATCGCTCTGTCCCCGCACGGATGCATGGTAGAAAACGGAGGAGGCATTTGTGCTTTGTTTTTTAATTGCGCTGAATATACATTAAGCGCAATTGTTGGGTGAAACAAGGTAGCCAATGACGATGATGATGAGCTTTACATAGCTCTTATTACAATTATAAGTAACTAGCAGCGCCCCGCGGTTTTACCCGCATAAGTGTCGACCCCGTGGGAATATCGGGAAAAAAGTATTCTTTGTGTTAATCGTGGTTATAAACTATATATGTGCCAAAGTTAACCCAATTCTGTTCAGCAGTTTGTTAGTGAAGAAGTAACGAACATACAAACATACTCACAAACGTTCGCCTTTATAATATTAGTGTGATTAAGAATGCCCTGGCACACAAAGAAGGTACGAGATAATGCTTCTCGTACGCAACAAGACAACCATATCAATAACTAACTAAGAATATTCTGCCCTTACTTACTCTTCCACGATATTCTTTGTAGACAGAGGTCTATGAACCAGCCTTTATTCAGAATCATACAGCTACAGACAGCTATTTATGGACGTACATAAAAATCCTACCTACCGTTATATTTCCGCTCGACTTCAGAGCTAAGGAAGAAAAATACGCACTTCAGAACTACCGAACTGTTCCATTACCATAAAACCGACCATTGTCCTGATCATGAAGAAGCGAAACTACACAACGCTCCTGCCAGGACATGCAAATGTATCGGTTAACGGCGCGATAACTCAGATTTATAAGATACAGAACATCGTTAGGACCACCGATGGATAGGTAAAAACAGAAAAAAATTCTCCGCGGAGCAATATAGGCGGATTTACAGCATTTTTACGATACCTCCTTATCTTGAGTTATGAGAGAAATCGGTGATTTGCAATGCAAATATTTTATGCCGACGCTCAGAGCGATTTGTTGGCACTCTTGGGCTAGAAAAATATGCAATCGATACTATAAGTGGGTTGCGGGTGTAAAGTTAATTTCAGAGGCCTTAAGCGTCGGACTCTCTGTGGGTTATTATTTTGTTAATAACGTTCGTTTCTGCGTTGTATTTTATCGTCGGAACAAAATAATTAAAAATAATGTTTCGGCTATAATTTGGCTTCCTCATTAATATCGTTTGTGTTTTAATTTAGGCGTAGTGCTATTGAAACTTTTATGGCCATATTATCCGCATCCTTAGCATTGAAATAAAAAATAACACTGGTTGTTTGAGCCGCAAAAGCTGAAAAAATAACTAAGATTCATTTTAATATCACACTTTGTGCAATGTATTCAATGTGTTACTGAATTAATGCACATTATGAAAGAAATTTGTTCAGAATCGTTTTCTGAATTCTTTCAATTCTAATATAGGTAATTTTTTAACCCAAAAATAATTAAAACTTCGTAAATTACAGTTACACTTCCGTTGTACAGTCAAAAAAAAAAGCGCTAGAAAATGTTCTAGCGTAGTAGGTTCTTCGTCCGTTCACACACAATCCACCCACGCACACATTCGCACACGTAATGATGTGTGCGTGCGTGGATTTCTAATGTGACTACAAATTTCTCCCAAAATCAGTACTTACTTATAACTAACTAGTTTCTGCCCGCGACTTCGTCCGCGTGAAATTCGTACTTTTCTCTAAAAGTTTCGAAAATGTATGTTTATGATCATTATCATTTATTTAGACAATAAGTTTTCGGGCCAATTATTGCGATCATAATCTTTTAAATAAACTGTATCCTCGCTTTTCACCCCCACCGGGGTGGAATTTCGTAAAATCGTTTGAGATCTGTTCATTACTTGACTCAAAAATTATTTATACCACTTTTCGAGTTAATCAAGCCACGCAGTAAAATCCTGGCCTGTAAAGTTAATTACCCCTTTTTACCCCATTAGGGGTAGATTTTTAAAGAACCCTGATACACGTTATTCTTTATTTTTGTTCTTAAGTATAAATACTGAGTTTCGAGTTAATTGGACTGCGCGTTAAATTTCTTTCATACAAACTTTGACACTTCTCAATCCCCCTTCAGGGGTTAGTTTAGAAAAACAAAAAATGACAAACTTCCTAATTTACTTAGATGATTATTTGTGCAAAGTTTGAAGGTTAGGTATTAACTCAAGGAATAAGATTTTTCATACAAACATAATCCTCCTTTTCACTCCCACAGGGGTAGAATATTAAAAAATCGTTTAAGATCTATTCATAACTTGACTCAAAGATTATTTATACTAATTTTCGAGTTAATCCAGCCACGCAGTAAAATCCTCCCCTGTGAAATTAACTACCCCTTTTCACGCAGTTAGGGGTAGATTTGCGAAAAACCCTGATACACGTTATTCTTTATTTTTAATCTTAAGTATAAATACTGAGTTTCGAGTTAATCGGACGCGCGTTAAACCAAATTCATCCATACAAATTTTGACACCTCCCAATCCCTCTTTAGGTTGTAGTTAAGAAAAACAAAAAATGACAAACTTCATAATTTTCTTAGATAAGTATTCGTGCCAAGTTTCAAGGTTATTGACTCAAGGAATACGATTTTTCATACCTACAAACAAAATCCCCACTGTTCACCCCCTTAAAGGTTGAATTTCCAAAAACTCCTTTTTTCCCAAAATGCATTTCTCTAGGACCAGCGTTTTAGGCTGTGCGTTAATATCTCAGTCAGGTCATTGAATTATATATATATATATATGTATATAGATTTAATAAATAAACAATAATACGTACCTACCTAATAGCAAAATATTCAATGTATGTATTAAGGCTCTACAAACAGGCGCAACACGCGATAAAATCGCGCGCGACACAAAGGCACCGCTCGTTGCACGACTTGCAGTACCTTTGTGTCGCGCGCGATTATATCACGTGTCGCGCCTGTTTGTAGGAGCCATAAAGATTATAACATAATATTCCAAATGGGGTGTTTGGTGGTTTGCGTTAATTCCAGGACGTCTTAAAATTAAACCTTAATTACGTTACGTTTAGAAGTCAGATACCCTCCCTACCCCCCTTAGTTTAATTTAACAACTTTTGCCTTAGTTCCATTAGCTTATTCGACTTAGCAACATACTCGTAACAAAGAAAATCAAAAGGAATGTCGAATTAACAGGATATCTGTTTACATGTCCATTAGGCGTCATCTAAGTGGTACTTGTAAGTAAATGTTTTCATTTGCGCGTCCCGTTTCAAAGAATAACTACGTCTTATCTGTTAAGATTTCTCGAAACACGTAGGATTCGTGAGGCGTTAAGGATGATTTCCACCAAACGGCTCGCATCGTATCGGATCGGAACGAATTTTACAATCTTCAAACGTTATTAAATCGTGTACACAGTATTTAAAGTCTTTATTACCAAGTCACGCACAGCAGATTGACCGCGGGCGTCTTCCGCGACATGCGATCATAGCTGAAAGTATGCTGCGACGCGCGGTCGGCTCCGTTCGTCAGTCCTTTCGGCTGTCGTCCAATTTTTTCTTTTCCTCTTCTGTGTTTTTATGATTATTTTCTTCTTTTTCTAATGCAATAGCCAATAATACTACGTCAACTTCAACCATTTTCAACAATTAGAACACGTCAATACGGTAGGAATGAAACTATTTGACTAGGCGTCGGAACGATACGTTCGCAAACGACGACGGTACGGAGCCGATCGTATGCGTCGACATGCTGCCGGACGCGATCGCCTATCGCCGCATCCGTTCGTATCCCTCCGATCCGATGCGATGCCAGCTGTTTGGTGGAAATCATCCTTTATACCTAATTAATTCCTGAAGTGGTAGGCACTGTATTATACCTACGAGGTACTTTGTATGAAAAAGAAATTACTGACTTCTATGAAGTTTTACGGGGATCTTATTTTTGTACATAGGTATTATGTTCAAGACGTGTTCAAGGAAATTCTTCCAGAGTCATGTCGAGTTTTCTTACAGTTAAACCTTGTTAATACCTAACATTGATTGAAAAAGATAACAACTCATGTTACATTGTACATACGCCAGCACATCAAGTTACTACAAGCTGTCAAATTTCTTTAATACATTTTCAACTTTATTGCTGAAGCATAAGGTTCAAAGTTGATTGGGAAAATTTGACAGTTTTGGGTAGCTTGATGTGCTGGCGTCTGTACATACCTACAGACATATTAGTCGATTATTTTTGATTGCAACATCAGTTCCAAGTTTCAGAAGAGGTTTTTAATAAAAATTACTACTTAATTAACGTTTTTGTAACAATTTACTGTAGAGAAATAGTATATTTCATTACAAGTGCGGAAAGGTTGGCGAGGGTTGACAGTCGGAACAAGTTGCAATGACGGTTTCGCACGTGTACTGAACGACTATTTTTAATACAGTTGCGAAAAAATGAAGCAATTTAATAAAATAATAAAAACACAATAAACTCAACTAACTAATGGCGCCAACCGTAGAATATAAGCAGAGATTTTTTTCTTCATCCATTCTGGTAGGCAAAGGGAACTATGCCCATACAGCCAAATCTTCAGTAGAATTTTTTTATTGATATGAAATGAAAATGAAATTTAATGAGATGAAATGAAATGAAACCTAACCTAACTCATTCAATCAAATCATTAAATCTAATATTGAAACAAATTAGTAGCTTATTTTTAGAAATATACGTATTTGCATGAATCATAAAAACTTCTATGAATTTTTTTAGTAAAAACTTCATGGTTGGTTTTTCTTTTTAATAGACATTATTTTGACAGTTGGGAAAGAGAACGCACGAGTTCGGGAAAGGTACAAAAAAAAGCACGAGTATGTAATAGCCCACATCCCGAACGCTATACGTCCCTGCAATACGCCACTTTTTGAGCAACTGTATTAAAAAAGAACATTTCAACGACTAGCATTAAGATATATTCGAAATCAACACTAATATCAATTCTATATATACCTATATTTCCACAATAATATTATTAATAATATTAGTATTTTTTTTTTATTTATTTACAGACAGACACATTTTCGCATTTATATTTCTGAAAGTGTGTCTGTCTGTATGTCTGTTTGTTACCTTTTCACGCTTACACCGCTGAACCGATTTGGATGGGTATAGTTTGAATCCCGGGACAGGACATAGGATAGTTTTATCCTGATATTCCCAAAGGATTGAAACTTACGCGGGTGAAGCCGCGGGGCGTTGCTAGTAAGTAATAATTACGTTCTACAAAATTCAGTATTAAAAATTCCGAAATGTTCATCGACTTCTGTTGCTGTCTCAACCTACCTCCTGACATTTGCAGACGCAGTATTCAATATGAACTCAGAATGACCCTCCTCGCGTGGATACAGAGGATACCAGTAGGCCAATTCTACTAATTTAAAACGTTCAAAATCTAGTCGCAGTCTCATCTCGGCGACAAAGAAATGTCAAAAACTTGTCAAAATGTAGGGAAATTTGAAGTATTTTTTGACAGATTGAGACTGAGATCAGACTGTGAACGTTGTTAAAATTAGTAGAATTGCCCCTCTGGTTTAAGTAGAAATTATGTTAGCACTGTGGCTGCGTTCGGGGCACTATACCTCGGCAAAAGGGGATTGAAAATTTTTATAACGAGGCTGGCATAAGTACCTACTGTCGCACAAGTTTAATTTTTTTTCAAAATGGCGGCCACGCATAGTACCTATATAAATCGATAGTTGACATCAATGCAAACAGAAAACATAATAAGAAAGTTACATGCATGGCCGCCATTTAGAAAAAAAAATTAAATGGCGGATAGGTAGGTTAGTTAGTATGCTACGTACCTTCAAAGCCTTTTGCTTTCCTAAAGGCTCCTACAAACAGACGCGACACGCGATATAATAGTGCGTGACACAAAGGCACCGCTCGTTGCGCGACTTGCGATGCCTTTGTGTCGCGCGCGATTTTATCGCGTGTCGCGTCTATTTGAAGGAGCCTTAATGCGAAAGGTCGCATCAAAAAACATGGATACATGCAACAACAGGAAATTGTCTCAATTAAAGTTAAATTGTTGATAAGGTACGATGGGGTTGACATATCTGTACGAATAAAAAACACTTTTCGTACCTAATAAAGATTAAAACGTTTAGAATCAAAGATGACGACTGCGAAAATTTCAAAACGACGAAAATGTATACATTTTTGCAGCCGCCATTTTGGATTTTGATTTTAGTCTCACTATCGGCTTCATCACCCTCGAAAACCATGAAAACGACACCCATGATGTTTTTTTTTAATTTTCACAGCCGCCATCTTGTATTTACTGACCTCACTATTGCCATCAGCACCCTCGAAAACCATGAAAACTATCTTTGTCTCTCTTTCTATCTTTACATGGTATAAAACAGTCACTCCTGCTCCCTGTTAACTTAGATATTTTAAACTACGCAACGGATTTGAATGCAGTTTTCAGCAATAGATAGAGTGATTCAAGAGGAAGGTTTTGTATAATACATGCATATTATAGTAGAGAAAAGCCAAGAAATTCAAGGATTTGTAATGTGATGTCGTAACAAACATATTTTTGTGTGCTTACATTGCAAACGCTGGCTAAACCTTACGAGATATATCAAATTAATGTACTACGGAATAGTATATCTAAAAATATCGATAAAAAAGCCCGCGATGGTATATGTTTATCTCCTAAAGATAACCCAGAGTAACCATTTTTATCTGTCACATATTACAAAAAAATTATGGGTTATTTACCAAGCAATTTTAAACAGTACAGTATTATTCCTTATCCAATTAAATACATTAAATAGGTACGTTGTGCATTTCATGGGGATCAAAATTGCCCTTTACAGCATATCACTAAAATGAATATCTTTTATCGCTTTCTGCGATCTTATTTAATGAGCATTATGCGACTTTTTATTATATATACCTAACTAGCTGACCCGGTGAACTTCGTACCGCCCCGCCAGCCGCTCTGCCCCCGCTTTTTAAATGTCTGGGGCAGAGCGGCTAGCGGGGCGGTACGAAGTTCACCGGGTCAGCTAGTTAGGTATATATAATAAAAAGTCGCATAATGCTCATTAAATGAGATCGCAGAAAGCGATAAGGCCGCCCATTGTATGTTTTGTATTCATAATTGTATTTTTATGTTATGTATTTTCTGGTGTACAATAAAGTATATATAAATAAATAATGCTTTCTTGTTACGTGACGATTTCTACCAGTTTACTCTTACCGCAATTATCTTCGTTCCAAAAAAAATATTCAATATATTCAACTGACACTATTTACCCACAGGGAAACCGTGGAAAAACAGAAAGGTGTTTCCTCACACGCGACACGATAAAATTCACATAAACCCATACATAACAATATCCTTGTTATATGCACCATTACAACATTGTCACAGCCGCCGCCTGAGCCAGGGATTAGTTCCAGGTGAGCTGTGCGCGAATATTGACTGGGGATTTAAGGAAATCATGTTGGGTTGTAAAACTTTTCCGGATGAAAAAACGGTAAAAATCTTGTACAGGGTGGGTATTATATTTTTACTAGTCTTAGAATTTTATCAGATTAGTGAACAGATTCTGTACGTCTGACAGACCTAATTAGTCTTGATGTATTTTGTTGAGAACTAAATGACTTATTTCTTAACAATATAGGTACATTGTGTTGCAGTTTGGATTGACCATCATAATTATAAATGGTAAAAAAAAAACAATTTGACACGTCAAAATTAAATTAATTGTTAAAACTAGATGAGTTCGGTGTTTTCTATCTGACTACTATGAGAAGAAAGATTGAAAGAAACAACCAACCAGACCGGAAAAATACAATAAGTTGCTTGAAAGTTTATCTGAGATTGTGTTGAAACTATTAATATGGATTGACCGTTCAAATACCTAATGTTTGACCCTAATGAAGGAAGGGTCTAAAGGATGATTTCCATCACACGGCTCGTATCGCATCGGATCGGAACGGATTTTACAATCTTTATACGATATTAAACCGTGTAAGTACACAATATTTAAATTATAAATATTACCAAGCCGCGCACAGCAGCTTGACCGCGGACGTTTTCCGCGATACGCGATCGTAGCGGAAATTATACTGCGACGCGCGTACGGCTCCGTTTGCCAGTCATCGTATCCGATCGAATCATTTCGGCTGTCGACCAAATTTTTCTTTTCCACTTCTGTGTTTTTATGATTATTTTCTTTTACTTCTAATGCAATAGCCAACAATACTACGAAAACTTCATTCATTTTAAAAAATTAGAACACGTCAACACGGTAGGAATGAAACTATTTGACTAGGTGTCGAAACGGATACGTTCGCAAGCGACACGGTACGGAGCCGATCGTATGCGTCGACATGCTGTCGGACGCGATCGGCTGTCGCCGCATAAGTTCGTATCCTTTCCGATCCGATGCGGTGCGACCCATTTGGTGGAAATCATCCTTTAGACAAGATACAAACTGCTTATCTTAATGGAAAACATGCCAGCAACTTGTACAAAACAAAAGTAGGTAGGTTAGGTTAGTAAGGCAATCAGAAGTTGTTATAGCACTTATCTACAGCATATTCAGAAATGTGCAGAAAATGCTAGAATCCCTGTTTTATAAGCTAAACTACTTATATAATATTCTACTTACAGAGTTTCATGTAGCCTGTATGAATATAAAATGGTAGTGTAAATACACTGATATGTAATTTATTCATGCTCAGTTTCAATTTCGTGGCGTACCGAGCGCCGTCGACGATTCTATTTGGTTTGTATGCAGAAATGAACGAATGCACCATTTCGATAAACTAAATAGTGTGTATAAATTTTTTATAGATTTTCATGTATTTACCCGACTGCGCCAGAAGAAGGGTTATGTTTTTCGAATGTATGTCTGTATCTATATTTCTTTGGCACGCTTTGTAGCCTAATTGGCTTGATCGATTTCAGCTTGAGAGGTGCCGTTAGATTCGTCTTAGTTCAAAAGTGGCCTTGTTCATGTTGCAGTAGGGATATTTTTTGGGACTCTTCTTGCTTGTTTTTCGGCTATTATCCTGCATACCAAAGTACCTATTTACTCCAGATGGTGCTATGATTTATACGTCATCCTATTTGGTAGTAAGTTTTAAGTTTTTTTCCCGATCAAGGAAAGAACTTAAGACCTTTGGAGTAGACGTGTTCTTGACTGACGACCGCTAAAAAGTAGGACGCCCTTAGGCTGGATGGAGCGACGATCTTCGTAGGGTCGCTGGTAGCAGCTGGATGAGAGTTAACGGAAATCTACGTGAATGGCGTGCAGTAGGAGAGAACTATGCTCAGTAGGGGTCTGCTGTAGGATGATTGTGAAGTTTTTCGTAGTTAAGTTAAAACTACAGTAGATAACGCAAGTATCACGATCTGTATGAAAACCAAACGTGCCGTGTTTTGACTATCAAATCGATTTAAAGACGCCGCGTATGGCACCCGTCTTGCCCCACCCCCGAGGCCTAGCGCCAGCACTCACGCTCACCCAGCCAGCAGTACACGGGACTGAACGCGAAAGTGGCGGCTTACGATTTTTGTAAGTAAGCTGGTGCGATTTTTTTCACGCGGAGCAGTTGCTCTTGCGTTATATGTATAGGTGTATCTATATCTGTGGTTAATATGATGACAAAGAGGTACAATGCGTGCCACGAAAGAAGAGACTTGACACACCACGTTATTTGACATGCGCAGTACACGATTTTAGGTATCTTTAGCGGTATGAGGTCTGAGTGCGGGACGGGACCGGACGTCATAGGGGCGGCGGAAAGAGCGGGGGAGGCGGGGTCAAGTCTCATCTTTCGTGGCACGCATTGTACCGGTGATATAAGAGGCACATATTGCAGATTCCTTTAGGCGGAGTTTACCACTTAACATCTGGTGGCTTGTGGCTAATTAATAACAGCCGCACGGGTCGATCGATCAGGTTAAGCTACGCTTGCCGCTCTTGGGCCGTGGATGGATGACCATCTTTACATAGGTACGGTCAGCATCAAAAGCCGATTAACACTTCAGTTTTTTTAATCTTAGTTATTGAGTAAAATATTAACACTTCAGTTTTTTTTAATCTCAGTTATTGGGCAAAATATTTGTTGAAAATTGCATCGTACTTCTGCTGCAATTTTGAATAAATATTTTGCTCAATAACTGAGATTAAAAAAACTGAAGTGTTAATCGACTTTTGATGCTGACCGTACCAAGACCCCTCCGTACCTTGAAAATTTAGTTAAGCCGTTGGTCCCTGCTGCCATTCGTAGATCTTAGACAGTCATTACGGGTCGTCAGAAGCCCGAAAATATTACCAAGGGGTATCGTATTACCCAGTAACTGGGTTGTGGAGGTCAGATAGGTCGCTTCATATAAAAGTACTGGTACTCAGCTGCATCTGGTTAGATTGGAAGCCGACCCTAAAATAGTTGGGAAAAGGCTAGGCAGATGATGATCTGGTGGCTTGTTTGCTATCCATTAACATAAAAAAATACTGGTACTGAAGAGAATAATATCTAATAAAGATCAGTACGAAATTCCTTATTATTTAATCGATATTCATACTCACCGAAGAATGTTTCTAAAGATATCGTTTTTAGTTCAGATATCCACTAAACAATCTTGTTTACTCCAATATAAAATATTAACCATCCACCCACTCATCAATTACTACGAAAAATAATCAGTTACAGCATGCATTACCACATTGAAGCAAACCACTTAAGCCGTAAATCATAACAAGCTTTCCTTTATATTTGTCAACGTTTATCCTCGAGTACTGAATGATGGCTGGTCATTAATGAGAAGTTCCATCTAAGGCCATTGGGGGCAGCCCTCCTTGAGCCTATTTGTCCTCGGCTGTTAGTGATAAATGGGAGCGTCCCGGCCACTACCATTAACTGGAGACATTCGGAAAGAGGCGCTGGGGAAACGTACGGGGTGATGTTTGTGGTGGAGGCGCCGCGCCGTGAGCGATTTGTGGTGTGGTGCGTCTGAACTTAGTTAATCTGAATTTAGAGATCCTAAAAGGGTATAGAGGTCTATGCCTAGCATTCGTTGACTAGTTGTACAAAATGTACCTACGTACGAAGGATTAGGGTCTGAATAGAAAGCGCTACCTAATCTATTTACTAATGTGAAGACGATGTGGATCATTGTATTCATTTTATATTTTTTTATTATTTTCTCTGTTCTGTTAGTTTTTTTTCATGGTCTGGCAGTTTGAGTAATTTACGTGGCCTACCCAAATGTCCTTTCTTTGGTATTGTTCGTCGAATCGTTGAGCTCCTTAAGCCTTGAGTTGAGCTGCACGATTTCTGTCAAATGCGTGCTGCTTGAGTACGAGGCTTTTGACTACGTTGTGTGTGTATATTTTATTTTATGTCTTTTTTATTTTTATTTGCAATATGCGTTTTTGTTTGTTAAGAATAAATAATTTTTCTTTCTTTTTTTTTTCACTGACTGGACAGGTTCTCTCTATCTGTATGGTTCTTTCCTCAAAAGACCATCTCAGACATCGATCTACATTGTCTTCATATAACCTGACCAAGATTATGTCTGGACTTTAAAAGAGACTGTGACCTCTGAGTATGTTTCGGCCTTTCTTCTCAGAGTAGTCAGATAGGAAACGCCGACCACATCTAGTTTAAAAAAAACATGATTAACGTGTAAAAGTGTTTATACAAACCTACTTACCTACAAAAATAAAATAATTTATCATTTAATAAAAAAAGCTGAAGTTTGATTGTTTCTTTGTTTGTTTGATTGAACGTACCAATCTCTGGAACCACTGGTCAGATTTGAAAAATATGTTTGCATTTGATAGCCTGGTTCTTGCAACATCACGCTAGGACCCTTTCGAGCCGAGCAAAAAGGAAAAAAGGACGCTAAGCAAAAACGAAGTAATAGTGCAGGCAGGCGATGCGATGCGACGGGGTGGGTCGGAGGACCAAGAAATTTCACGCAGACGAACTCGTTGGCAGAAGCTATTCATGTAATAAATCTATGCAGAAGCTATTCATGGAATAAAACTATAGAGGAATAAGGAACATGGTGTAAAGTTCACTCATCCTCTATTAGAATAGGGACCCTGACCAGACAGGTGTCGTGTCTGGTAGGCAATTGCCCGATTGATGTCGGGATGTTGTAAATAATTATGCTAGTTGTGCGGTAAACTCTGCTTGCGCGATGCAGGATTTTGCATGACGTCAGTATGATGCGTAATTCGCATGTGGCGATATATGTAGATGCCACAAAACTGTCATTCTTCTTTTCTTTCTATATTTTTACATTCTATAAATAGCTTGGGTAGGTATTATTCTTTAGCAAGAGTGTGATATTATGTAACTTTTTTGTTCTACATGTCAATGGGCAATACAGTGTGTCTGTTGGCCAAAGACTTCACCACAGGTTATATGAAACGATGCTAATTTTGATATTAGCGGTCACTCTCAGATCACAGAACCGTATATTTCACACACACACGAAAATACCTAATATCCATTACAAAGACATGTTTTTAGGCAATTTAAGAACTTATACTTATCTCTGTCAATGCTCATTTTCCTTTCAAAATAAAAGTTTGATAATGAAAGATTATTGATAGCAGATTTTTGTTGGAACTTACTGTCATAACTATTTGAAATAGGCACTTAAGAAGACAGTAGGTACGCATGACAACACATCAGGCTATATACTCGTATTTCTAGTATAAGCTGACTTCTCATTGTACCAAAAGCCCATACAATACGAGGTCAGGTAAAACTAGAAATGTAACTAGGTACTATAGCTTGATATGTCATCGTGTGTACCTACAGATCTATAAATACATAATCAGCCTATAACGTACCCACTGCTGCGAAACAGGTCTCCTCTTCGTGAGAGGGAGTGGGCCGTAAACCACCACTCGGGCCCACTGCGGGTTGGTAGATGTGACATGACTTTGATTTTTTTGTTCTAGGAGATGCTGGTTTTTCCTCACGATGTTTTCTTTCAACGTTTTGTGAGCAGTGGTGATGAAAATTATTTATACGAAGTAAAGCGCCTGCCTGGGTTCGAACCCACGACCTACAACTCGTCAGTCGGGGTCGTTACCAATGGGCCACCACTGCTCCTTACTTGTTTTTATCTATTAATAATGACTTGTTTTAATTATTTAGTTGAATGTGTGGTTTTTATTTGGTGATAGGTATGTACTTTTCCCCTTTCCATTGCAGATTGCGACCACTGGAGTGGTTTTAGAGACCTAAAAATTCCCTGGTCTTGTCCCCAAAGTCCATGCAGTTTTTGAAGATTTCTCTCCCCGAAAAAAGGGTATAGGCCGACAGCTCAACTGAGACGTTGCCTGAGGTAGCAGCGCGGTGCGGGAAGGGTGTGATGACGTGAAACTAGAGCTCAGTGATTCGTAAACTTGTAATAACTATCACCCCTCACACACCGCGCAGCTACCTCAGGCAACATCTCAGTTAAGCGGTCGGCCTATAGTTAGGTACTTTTAAAGAAAATATGTTTTTCACATAATTTTGCACTATGTACCTAGGTAGGTATCTTAGGTACCTATAGGACTTTGGATAGGTAGGCAAATTAACGGCCGAACCCACCGAACCCGAACCTATTCACAGATAGGTAGCTACTGACGGTAGTCAATATAATTATAACTGTCAGTACTTATATTATAATCATACAGGTCGCTACTGATGTAGATTATTGGGACGTTAAAACCAGAGATAGATAGGTTTTTCTATCTCCAATATGCCAAAACTCGTGATAGATAGGTAATTGGGTTAGGCCGATACTCGATAACTGCTTTAATACAAATTCCCAGTTAATTGAATCTTCACTAAGGTTGAAACTGTCTGTCACATAGACAAATAGACTTTGACGTTTTATGACGCACAAGTGACATTCAACTTTAGGGTGATACGGACAGCAATTACGAGATAACCTGTGTACCTACCACCTGTGTATACGTACCAATTACGAGGTCATCTGTAGGTACAGTTGACCTAGTAATTGGTACGTATACACGTCGTTCAAAGGTAGTAGGTACCTACCTATACTTTATAGGTACTTTTTTAATCTGACTATTGGATCTTGAATGAACATACTTCGCCGTCCTAATTAAGTAGAGACTTTTAACAGTCGAAGAATCTAACCGATTAAGCCGTTTCCCTAATCATGTCTCCCATTCAAAATATACCTACCTACCTACACATACGTCTATGACCTACACATAATTTTTAATGGGAGATGAAGAAAATATTTAGCTGAACTTCCCATTACCTAAGTACCTACAGAAACACACCTACTTAGCTTTTTTCACAACACACCCATTCACCTTTAATTTCCAGGTTAAAATGGACAATGATCGGCAATAAAACGAATGTAGGGCAGCAAAGCAAAAAGTGTAGGCAGTTTGAGCCGAGTTTCAGAAAAATTGCCCCATAAAAGCACGGTGATAACGATTGCTATGGTGTTTCCATGGGGGCTATAATAAATATTGCTTGTTATACCTTTCTGTTTCCCTTAAGTACGGATTTTCATGGGGCGTTTCTAAGCGTAAATCGTGTTGTTTATAGAAGATTAGTATTTATTAAGGAGGAATGATTTATGTAATCTGAATTGTACCTACGCAAAAACAATCACACTAATATTATAAAGGCGAAAGTTTGTGTGTGTTTATATGTTTGTTACTTCTTCACGCTCAAACGGCTTGATCAATTTTTATAAAATTTGGTATAGAGGTAGCTGACACCCTGGATTAACATATATAGGCTACTTTTTATCCCGATATTCCCAAGAGATCGAAACTTATGAGGGTGGAACCGCGTGGCGCAGCTAGTTGAGCATAAAACCCTTTCAGTAAATACAGGGTGGCATCGACATCGATATCGAGTCGTGACTAGTCCGAAGCTAGTCGTGACTAGTACGAAGCGAGTCGTGATTAGTCCAAAGCGAGTAGTGACTAGTCCAAAGCTAGTCGTGACTAGTACGAAACGTTTCGTAACTAGTTCAAAGGTAGTCGTGAACTCGTGACTAATATGAAACGAGTCGTGACTAGTCCGAAGCGAGTCATGACTAGTCCGAAGCGAGTCATGACTAGTCCGAAGCGAGTCATGACTAGTCCGAAGCGAGTCATGACTAGTCCGAAGCGAGTCATGACTAGTCCGAACCGAGTCGTGAATAGTCCGAAGCTCGTATTAGTCGTTCTTGATAGTCAAAGCCTTCAAACACCATTTATTTTAATGCAAGGCGAGTAGGCAGTATTTGTCTGGTGGAGTGTGGTGGTGGAGGAGTGAAAAGAAAACACTAGGATTTTGTGAAATATTTTATTTATAATAATAATATAGTGTACAACATACAATAATCACTTCACTTTATTAATTCTATGTACAAAAGCAGACAGAGATATCACATCACCTTAGTTGGCGAACATCTGAAGATGAAATCATTTTGAAAACTTTTAATAAATAAAGCAAACATTTATAATTCATTTATCAAGATCAACTAGCGGGGTGATTGCGTAACACACTAACAGTGGCAATTTCATTTTGACAATTCAACAACATTCATTGCGTTATTTACGTTGTTGAGCAGGCACATTTTTTGCACGTATGAAGCAATGGTTTAGCAATATCCATCTAAATCATCCAGATTGTTTATCGTGTGTCAATTAGGGTGCAGAGCTTGAAACCCATTGAGACTTGGTATTTGTCTAAACATGCAGGCTATTTGGTACATACAATAATTCTATTCATAGTACTTTAACTAAAGTACCCATCTTAATGTTCAATTACGAGGGTAGATAATGTTCTTTCAAAAATTTTGCTCGCACTAAAAATCAAGCGAAATTAATTTGTCATATTTGGCTACATCGAATCATGTTATGGGGCTTACAGGACCTAAACACAAAAAACGCAAGTTTTAAAAACAATAAAAGTATATGATCGACTACAGTAAACAAAATCAGAAACATATATGATATTCTTCAGGATATATGCTAGGTAGATAGTGTATTGAAAACATAATACAACCAATTTGATACGATAGAAAAAAATCATGAAGATACTTCTAAAAACTTTATTTTTTCAATAAAAACCATACTAATATACAATAATTATGATTTTTTGTCAGATTATTCTACAAGCAACATACTAAAGTACTAGTGTTTAAATTTTTTAGCCCAAACAATAGATTTTTTGTATGTAGATAACTTCATAATTTGCAATAAATTACCAGCGTTGTGTCATCACGCTTCTCTTTTTTTTCTATGTAGTCCGACAAAGACCGCGCTTTAGGTCATGTAGTCGCCTTAAATAGAAACTTTCCCATTTGTAGCAAGCAGTACCTGAGGGGCAATACCCGATTTTTAAGAGTCTATTAATCTGTCAAAAATACCTGTAATGTACAGACTTGATGTGCTGGCGTTCCTTCATTTTTGACATCGATTATCGCTGAGATGAAATTGCAGCTAGATTTGAATATTTTTTTCCAGGACACAGCCTGCAGGTTTTGGATATGACAATGTTGTAAAAAAACCCACATAATAACAAATACAGCCACACAAGCAAATATCAAAACAAACAGCATTCCATTGTTGGACCCATTTCGCGCCAGATACGAAAATTGGCAGTAAAATATTTCTGCAATTTTTTTTTCAAGACCTTTTTCTTATTTTTTTTCTACAGCTTTCTACCCCGTTATCGATACAAATTCCATAATTATTCCTAGTTTGAGTCCCCGCACTAATTCCATCACCATTTTAGTCCAACTCAGTGGTAACTTTAAAATCACAAAATCTATATTTACAAAACATAAAAGTTGTGTATTCACAGATCTAAAATCAATTTATTAGTCGATTTAGAATTGATTTCTTAGTCTATTACCGATTATGATGTTTTTCTTAGGATTTAATGCTAGCGTTTAACTAGCTCCTCAAAATAATTTTTGATCAAATAATTTGGAAGGACAGTCCCCTGTCCAGATGTTGTTTTTAGTTTGTCTTGCTCCAATACTTTGCCAATATTGTACAGAATTTAGTGCAGCGGATTTTGCTGTTAGCTCCTAGTGAAGATAACCGAATAGATATGTATTAATTTAATATGCCTTTCACTAAAAACGATACTTACACTTGCGCCCAGCGCACCTTAGAAACTGGCCCTTAGACATTCAGTAAATATTTATACCACGACATTATCTATTCACAAGCTCGTGTCGATACAAGAGAAGAATTTTTGCTGGAAAAATTCATAGACCGTAAGAATAGTTTGCAGTTCATACTAATATGCACATTATAATTTGATCAATAAGGTTCATATTCGTATGCAACGCCAACTTAACCCTTAGAGCAACACATACTCCCGATCAGGAATCTAGCAAGCCTGTTCTACTGGCTCAGTAGGTGTAAAAAGTAGAAAAATCTTCAGATGCCAGCCAACTTGAGAGCTTATTCTAAATGGTGCAGGTGTAGTCGTAGCACGAAGACTCTTCCTGCTGTCTTCTCTCTTCGTTTGATATGCGTATGTTGGATGAAGAGCCTCCCGTCTCCCACAGACCGGGTGTCTCTATGATCTAGAGGGATGAAAGTAATTAAGTATACCGACCGTATTTATTTATAACTTTAGTGACTTTTAGGTGCATCTAACAGACTTGAGGCGAAAGCGCCAGAAATTAATTTTTTTTAGGTTTCTTGCAATTTGCTGGTCAGTATTAAGTTGTACGTTGATTAATTAAACACAACTCTCTAAGACCACGTAACTCCAAAGAATAACTGTTTCATGAAATCGTCATTCTTCGGAGTTACGTGGTCTTAGAAAGTTGTTTTGATGACTTTAATGATTATAATTCTGTAAATAGATATTTTTTACGGCCGCGAATCCTATTTTGATCGACGTACAACTTAATACTGACCAGCAAATTGCAAAAAACGTAAGAAAATTTGAATTTCGCGGGCTACCTTAGCGCTTCCCCCTTAAGAAATTATATTTTTTACTAAAATCAAATGCAAATAACTTGTGAGAAAGTGTAAAATTAACACGCATTTAAAATTACTAATCGATCAGAAAGCCAATTCCCATAATTAGAAACGTTCAAAATCTAGTCGCAATCTAATCTCAGCGACAATCAATGTCAAAAACTTGTCAAAAATGTAGGGAAATTAGAGGTATTTTTTGACAGATTGAGACAGATCAGACTGTGAATGTTCGTAACATTACGAGAATTGCCCCTCTGAATAATCACCGCACCCAAATTATTCAATTACATTTAGGTATTGAACAATTTATGAATTGACTTTGAATGTGTAATACTTTAAATTGAATGGTAGGGCTCCTTGCAAAGGAAGTGAACTCAGGAAATAGGTATTCAGCCCATTTGAAGACACGTAGTTCAAAATGAAAAATACACGCTTTTTATTTTTGACATGCAGACTGCAGTACTCTACATGAAATGGAACCATGGAAATACGGTTTTAAAAACTTGCTGAAAATCCTTACCTTTTGTACGAGTTCTTCAAAAGCCAAGCTGATACCCTCCTGCGTCTTAGCGCTGCTCTCAATGAACAGCATCCTGTGTTTCTGTGCGAAAGCTTGCCCCTGTTCCCGTTGCACCGCACGATTTTGCTAAAGAAAAAATATTTTATTTAGTTGGTGACATTCCCAAAAGCCGACTGCTTTGTGAGTTTACCTAACTATAATTCATTGATAGTATAGAACTACTAATAAACGAGGACTTTAAAAATTAAAAAAATAGTCGAAATGTCGATATAAAAAAAGTTCTCATATAAACGCTTAAGTTATTTATTTCCTTCTTTAGGCAGGATAATTTTTTGTGGTTTATTTAAAAAAAAATGAAGCTAACTTGAGGAAATGGTAAAGGGCGGGCATTTTTGGGAATTGTCTTATGCAATTTTGACGTTCAGATATGCGGCTCTCAGCGTAATTAGAATAAATGTTTTTATTTTATTGAAATTATGTGCTTTAAATTCATACTGATATTATAAATTCGAAAGTAACTCTGTCAGTCTGTCTGTCTGTATGTTACCTTTTCACGCCTAAACAACTGAACCGATCATACTGAAATTTTGCATATAGGTTGTCAGGTGTACAGAAACGGACATAGGGTACCTTCATCCCGAAAAAAAGTGCTATTCCCGAGGAAAACAACAATAACGTTATAATGATAATAGATGGCGCCACGTGTCTTTCGATCGGCATCGACACTTATGCGGGTGAAACCGCGGGGGGGCGCTGCTAGTTAAATATAACGAAGAATGTATAGTGTGTCTCGTTATTATCAGCCATATTTAACTTTTGTGGGCGTACGTGGGTATGTGTTGGTTATGGCGCAATAGAAAAACCGTTTACAGTTCAATTCAGATTATAATTTCACGAACAATTCAATCACACTAGCAAATTACACTACTGCACACACACTACATTACATTACTGTAGGTACACGACACAACCAGATACGGAACGCGGGACAGTTTCTGAGCACATGTTGTCCGTACGATGTCCAATGTCCAAGAGCAAGTCCAAGAGACCTTTTCTAACCCCTACGAACTCAGGCTAGACTCTGTCAAGCGCAACCAGATGGCGCTAGCGTTCCGAATAATCAAATAAATGACCGGATGAGACAAATATATATTAATTACAAGGACAGATCATCATCTTCGTTCTCTGTCCTTTACCCAATTTATTTGAGGTTGGCGCAACATGGCGTTTTCTTCCATACTTATCTATTAGTCAATATCTGGGTAGTCACCCCTTTTCTAACCATATCATCATTCACACAGTCCCTCCATCGTTTGTTTGGTTACAAGGACAGATATCATTATAAAATAAATAATAGTATCTGAACTTACTTTATCAATCTTGTTGCCAACCACTAGGCAGACGATGTTCTTTTTAGTGGAGTACACTTGAAGTTCCTCGACCCACTCGTTCAGCTTTGCCAAGGACTTTGGTTCGGAGACATCGTAGACTAAAATAGCACCGTGAGCGTCTCTGTAACAAGGGATTTTTGTTAATGAATCTGGATTTTTTACCATTTCGAAGCTATCCCTTATATCATAATCTGGTTGGGACCTGGGGGCCTAAAAAGGCCACTTTGGCAGAATCTTGAAGGATAACATTAAAAATCATAATACGGCGAAGACAGTCCGTGTTTTTCTTTTTTTTTTTTTGTTGCGCTACATATTAGGTATAATCATAGATTGGATTTTGAAAAATAATCAAAATGGGGAACCGGGACGACGCCAGTTTCAATACAAAAAAGTTCGATCCCCTTTCCTTTATTTAAAAAACAGTAGTTAAACTGAAACAATATAGTACAAAGCAAACAAGCAACGCAACTACAATACTAAAGGTGATTCATTTAACTTGGTAAGGTCAACAGGCATTACAATGGGCTGAGTCTACATTATTTTTTAAAATATCAAATGAAAATAACAGTAATTAATAGTTCTAATTGAATTCATTTTTCATCATGAATGCAGCCATTGTTATTTTGAGCAAACATTTTATAAATCAGCTGTTTTTCATATCTTAATTTATAATTGTAATTTATTTTCACAAAGGAATGGGCAGCTGTATACTCTGGTAAATACTTTGTTGTTCACCAAACTCAGCTTAAAAAAAATCCTCTAGTAGATTTTGCAACAACAAGATAAACAATGATTCAGAGGGGCAATTCGCATATTTTTAAGTATTCGCCTTCTCAATCTGTCAAAAATACCTGTAATATTCTTACATTTTTGTCATTGACTGTTGAGATGACATTGCAACTAGATTTGAATGTTTTAATTATGGGAATTGGCGTTCTATTGTTGTTTACATAAATTGTAATTTATTAATTTACATCTGTAATGTGTGTGTGTGTCTGTACTGTGGTGTAATTACGTAACACACTATCAGTAGCAATGGCTTTCATTTTGACAGTTCAACAACATTCATTGCATTATTTACGTTCTCAAGTAGACAATTTTTTTAACATTTATGAAGCAATGGATTATCTATACCATTCAAAATTATTCAGATTGTGCTTGATAGTGTGTTACACAATCAGGGTACTAGTAAAATCATAATAGACAATCTAGGGTTACCTGTAAAAACTGGATGTCAATGTTCTGTATCGTTCCTGTCCAGCGGTATCCCAGATACCGAGTTTGACTTTGACACCATTCACATCCATCACTTTACATTTGTAATCAACTCCGATTGTGGCTGGAAATGAGGCATTGTAGTCTCCCGTAGTAAACGCTAGGATTATGCTAAAATGACAAAAAGAAAGAAAATACACGTATTTGCATGAAACATGATGCAATAATACTTGAAATTATGTGTCACAGTTTTAAAAAAAATTCTATTAAGTAAGTATACCAAATTTTTTAAAGTACTTATTCTAGAAACAATAAAATACTATGTACATAATATAAGTAACTAGTAGATAAGAAAGTTGAAGGTTGCAAAAGATACACATAAGTAATTGAGTTTTTCGGAGATAACACAGTTAAACTAAAATTTGACACAATCATGCTAGGAAGCTGGTTATTTTAGATTTTTACTATTTCTACCGTTTCTGCGTTTGTAAGAACTACGCAATAACGTAATCTAGATAATTGTTTTGGAACATATTGGAGTTGTTCATCATAATTTAAGTCAAGGTTGAAAAATATAAAGGTTTGTTGAATTAATTTAAGTACAAGTAATGTTTTGGCATTGTAAACTGCGTGTATACGTCAGTACACTTTCGTAAACTTATCGTGCTCGATGTAAATGGCAGTAATGTTGAAGTACTTCGTACATCGGACGACATGACTCAATCGTTTTTTTTTTCTGATTAGGTGGGACATAGCAGATGTTTAATTATACTTCACGAAAGGTAATCTTACCTGGATTTACCCACGCCACTCTCCCCGATAACCAGAATCTTTAAAGTTGCAACAAAATCCGAATTCGCCATGATTTACAATAGAAAATACGACGATTTAACGAAAAACCAGAGGCAATTTCTTTGTGACGCACTCGCAGTTACAAATGTTAGTTTACACGTTTCAAATCTACACGTACACAACAATCGTTTTATGAATAACACGGTTTAGAAATAAGGTCTAAATATTGTACAATAGTTAGCAATTAAATTCACAATTACTCATTGCAAAAATAGGAAAACAATTCTTGACAAATTGGTTTTGACAGTGACATTTTGCGTGGTGAACTAGTATCCGTTCCGTCAAGAACAACGTTTTGTTATTGCATCGGGTCTGTGTAACGTAACGTAACGAGTTATTTCATGTGTTATTTAATTATTTCGTTATTTTGAATTCATATTTAGTTCAAAAAATTATTAACTCTGAATTAAAAAAAAAAACAAAGTATACAAGTTTTGTTAAGTATCAAAATAAGTGAAGTTACAAAACGCTCGTTTCAGAATAAATTAATCAGAGTTCAGAATGTTACATGAACTTTACATGACACATCCGATATAACTGGACAATGGATTTGTCCACAATGCGTCCTTTGTACTTTTGCAGTTTTGTATTTGTGTGAACCTATTGTCAGTCTTGCAAGAGCAATAGGTTTTCCAGTACCTACCTAGGTGCATTGATCTAAGGTAATTTATATAGGTAAGTAGGTAAATACAGTATGTTAAATAACAGAGGGCGTTCCCTTAAACTCGTTAATCTATATCATTAATAGATTAAAATAAAAATATCAGCATAGAAATATAAGCATAAAATAATCCGAATTAAAAAAAATAATTAATTGTCAATAAATTCGAAACCTCCTGTTTAAGATCAAAATAGTAGCGCGGAATAGTATTCGTAGTAGTAATGCCCAAACGCAATACGCACGTTGCTGGCCGAGCGTTTCCGAGAGTTCACGAAGCGGAGTGAGACGACCGCCCCGCCCCGCCCGCACCCGCGCCCGTCATTCATAAATAAATTCCGACATTGCTGTCCTTCAAGTACGCGTGTACAGAGTGTTTCTTTAACGTATCAATTTACGATTTTTAGTGAATATTTTAATATAAAAAAAAATAAAAACATTTTATTTTCGAATGGTAATATTTTATTTAGCATGTATGGATGCTATACTATTGCGGGTTAACGGGAACGCCCTCTGTTAGTTAACATACTGTATATTATAGGCCATTATGTTGTCAAGAACTGATAGGTCCCAACTGTAGGGATGTACTTATCCTATTATTTTCCAAAAAAAGTTTATTTGAGTTCGTTTTTCGGGATGCTGACTTTTACTTTTATAACACTTCTCGCCTCAGTTCTGAAAATCTGGACTCGGCCCAGAATTCGGCTACTTGTTTGGTGCCATTACCAGCGTCCGTCAGTTCCTGTAACATGTCGCTGACAGGACACGCAGAGCATAATATTAAGTGTCCCATCGTTTGTGGAACAGCACTACATTTTACACTCCAAGGCGGAGTCGCCTGTGAATCTCCGCCTGAACAGGTTGGCCTTGTTACCTAGGGACTTTTGCTTTTATAATACTTCTTTTTATAATAAACAACAACCGACTTCTAAAAAAAAGCGGAATTTCGGAAGTTGGTGTCAATAAACGAAAATGCGGAACCAACGACACCGACTTCCTAAATTAAAGTTATTTTTTACTTTGTAAGTAGGGTTTTTTTTTAAGTCGGTTGCTTCCCGATGCTGGGACGTTAATTCACCATACGCATTGTGATGAGCATAAATTGCTTGGCGACCATACTAAAGTAATCAAAGTCAAAGTCAAATCATTTATTTCTAATAGGCACATTAAAGGCACTTTTGAACGTCAAAATCGAATCGCAACCCGTAAAATTTTATCATTGAGTAGTTCTGATGGCCATTTGTGGTCTTCATCATCAGATCCACTTTACCAAATGACTTGTGAAATGAAAGTAACTTGAGCATTTCGACTTTCCTCTGAAAAACTGTCGTAAGACGCTGAAAGCTAGTTTTGAGAAAAAAACGATTTAAATTATTTTTCGATAAATTAATGCTATTGTGACTTTTAGGTTACAAATTTTTACCTGTTTAGTGTTTTAACTAACAAAGAATTTATCAAGCTATTTGCAAAATATAAGAGTATATTAAAAAATGAAATGAAATTTGTTTAAAAAGTAAATAAATTAAAAATTACCCAACTTATGACACTTTTTTACATTATCATAGTATCAAAATAGAAATTTATGAAATAAAAAAATTTCGTAACACAAAAAATATTTTTTATTTATGGTTCTTCTTAGATAATATTAAATCATTTACATCTAACGTATTCATAAATACCTTCTTACAAACCCGTATCTTTTCATTGTCAACGTCTAAAAAGTAAGTATTATTATAACCTCGAGGTTATTCTTTTCCAGAAAAACGGCACGCGGGCGCTATAGCTTTGGTAGAGGCGTTAATAAAGTTTCTTTGTAGGGTAATATCTCCTAATCCCCAATAATTAGCAAAAATCTTCTTCCTGCAGTCCTCGTAAATTTTCGTAGAACATTCCATTTAGCATTTATCGCCACAAGGTGGTTTCAAAGAACGTGCAGGTATAAGTTTCTTGGTTTTAGATCTGGAAATGTAACATTTGCCAGTATTTCGTAATTTTTTCGCTTTATTACTAAGCCAGTCCTCAACTCTTGCAAAGCGCTTTCTACTTTTCTTAACATTACTATTTTCTTCTATTTCATTCATGGAAGTATTCTATTCGACTATTTCATCTTTGTTTATTGATTCATTCTCATTTTGTACTGCTTCTTGTATTTCTTCGTTATTTGTTTCAGCAGAAGTCTGGATCAAAACTATTTCCACTTGACCGTTAGTTGGTAATACTTGTACATTATTCGTAATCGCAGTTGACGTAGAAGTGCTCGAAGAACTGCTAGAAGAACTAGATGACCTACTGGAGGAACTAGACTTGTAGTTAGGATCTTTTACTGAATCATCGTCATCTTCCGAATACGATTCATAAGCAGCGGGTGGTGAAGATTTATTTTCAGGCGGATTGCAACTGCAATGGGTAATAGGCTAAGCTTCTTTCCAAGCTTCAAAAGTTGTAACATTATCTGAATTTTCTGAAATAAAACAAATTCAACTAACCAATAATAATAACTTTCAAATTAAAGTTAACATTAAAAGTTTATATAAAAAACTTACTGAAACATTCTTTGGTATTATCATCATTGGGAATACTATTTTGTACTATCTCCGCGGAATCTTCTGTAAAAAAAAATAAACTCACCATAAACATAGTTACTTATTAGAACAACTGTTGGTACCCACCTACATAACATATTCATTATTAATTAAGTCGTGCAGCTAGTTAAATTTACCTTTGTTCAGATTGCGGCCACAATTTTCTTTATTTTCATCACTTTCAGAATTTAAAAGTTGTAGTAACTTTTTGGCCCTGCTATCCTTAAATCTGTCACACATTTTTATTCTGAAATAAATAAGTACAAGTTTAGTATGAACAGAACATCAACATTTCCGTAGGTATTGATGATAATGTAGGTAAATTATACAATAAAGTTATGTAGCACTACAGTAAATAGTAATACTAAAATCAGTTCAAAATGGCCATAACATATTGATGTGACAAAATTGTAGTACCTACCCGTTAGTTCAAAGTACTTAGAATAAAAAAATGTAAAAAAACAGTCATAACCTATTCAAGGCTACTTTTATAAACATTCGGTACCTAACTAAATTTTGCAAAACGATTATAAAAAAGAGCCACAAAAAAAAATACAACTGTTTTTTACCCAGTTAAAACGTAAAAATATAATACAATGTTGAGTGAAATAGTATCATAACCTATGTTATGACACTTTTTTAGAGTGAAAAATGACATATTTTCAAATTACGATCGAAAAAACAGTACTATATTGAGATACTGCAGTTTTCACTCTTAAATTTACAAGTATTGTAAAAAAAACTTACCCAAAATATGGTCACAAGACAGCTAATGGCGATTTTCAAGAGCACTGACACACGTTCACACGACACAAGCTCCGATACGTCCCTATTGTTGAGGCGGGAGCGCGCAATATCGCTCCGTAAAAAACCGTCATTTACGCCATCTAGTTAGTTTTTTTTGTACTACAATTGTGGCGGTTTCATTGATCGATAGAGAATGAAAAACTTAATAAAACTGTATTTAAATCTATGTTTCTACTTTCTCTTATGTTACGACAGTTTTTTAGAGGAAAGTCGATTTGCTCTCGAAAATTATTTTGAGAGCAAATGCTCAAGTTACTTTAAAAAATACCCAAATCGCTATAGCTTTGCCTATAAAATTTGAGGGTTTCCCTGGATTTCCATGGGATCCTTTCATCAGATTCCAACTTGATGACAATGGGACCACCTCGAGAGAATACCCTTTCAAACTACAAAAAAATAAATAAATAGGTCCACAATTGTCGGTGAAATCGGTGAACATACATAAAAAAACATACATGAAGTCAAACATTTAACCTCCTCTTTTTTGGAAGTTGGTTAAAATTAATGTAGACAGGTAGTTGAGCAGGTAAATATAGTCGACTGCACATCAGTGGCTCCTCTTTGACCTTGAGCTGGCCTAGTGTACCACGGAGTTTCTATAGAATGCAGGCCCTAATTCTTTATGGTAATTATTATTCCCGCGTAATCTTACCACGTGCAAACCACGTATGGTTGTCAAGCGTGGTACCTATGTTGACAGTTCAAACCATGCAAACTTCGATGTTTTTCGCGCGGTTTCGTTCATTGTGTCATAGAGAATAGGTTATTAGCAGATGTCGTGATTTGCTGAGGAATTTCGACATTTTGAAGCTTAGCGGAAGGTATGTTTTAGCAACAAAAATAGAGAACTTCGCTTTAATAATGAAAAATATAAAGTCACTTCGACATCAACGCAGTAAAACTGAATTGAAATTTCATTTTTCAAATACTTAGGGGAGTTCTCCGAGTTGGTCGGGCGAGTCGAAGTGTAAGAGTAAAGTTGATATTGCTTTCTGAATAAAATAACATTGTTTTGAAGTTTATTTGGGTAGGTAGATAGCAACCTGAAAGACAATTCCCTTATTAAAAAAACGTTCAAAATCTAGTCACAATCTCATCTCAGCGACAATCAAGGTAAGAAACTTGTCAAAAATGTAAGAAAATTAGAGGTATTCTTACCTGACTACGGCGGAGCAAAAAGGAGGATTATGATTTTGATCGGTATGTGGGTGTGTAGGTATATTCATCTGTTCCCTCTTAACTTCTAAAGTGCTTTTAATATTTGATAAATGAGGTATTGTTGGAAGCGTCTTGATCATCCGCTGGTTATAGGCTATGTGACGTCACATTAAATATGGCGCCCTATAGGACGTCTAACGTCGTAAACTAAAAAAAAGCCGCGGTCGCATGCCACGTACCTACCTAACAAAGCAATACAAAGTCCATATGACCAAGGCTATCCTCTCAACATCACTATGAATATGGATTAGATACATTAAAGATCAAAATGTGAACTTTCTTTTAAAATTACGAGAATTGCGACCGGGGTAGATGACGACTCTGTCCGTCAAATACGCCCCGACTACTTGACGGAGGTAGGTCGGCACCCGGTGATACCGGAGTGCCTCCCCAATGCAGCCCCAGGGCAGGGTGTTAAACGCGTTGGCGATGTCGAGTGAAACCGCCATGACGACCCCACCCCGGGACACCGCGTCCCCCGTCGTGAGGGCTCTCACGCGCATGATGGCATCCAAACTGGCTGTCTGCAAGATCCGGCCCCGTCCTCACCAGGTGCCACTCTCTCAAAGAGCTCGCCGACCTCGTCGAGCAGCACAATGGACCGGTATGCAGACGGAGAGTTCGCAGGGCGCACTGGCTTCCGAATGAGGACCAGCTTTTAGCTTTCAGCTTTTAGAATTTGAATATACTTTAGGTACACTACTCTCAATATTCTCAGGAGGGTAAATACAACCTTGAAGCTGTATCTACAGTTAGGTATCTGCCTGGTCTTGAGGTACCTAGGTACTTATTATTTTTAGCTGGTTTGATCATCCTACAACAAAAAATGAAAAAAATAATGAAAAACTAAAGAGATCTTCTTATTTGATAGGTACAGTAGGCCGCACGTCAAGGTCAGAATGCAGACGAAAATTACTGTTCTATGGTCCACCATGGGCCTTATTAAAAGGCTAAAAGTCACCCAAAGGGCAATGGAGAGGGCTATGCTTGGAGTTTCCATAAGATTCGTGAGCGAATCGGAAATGAAGAGATCCGCATGAGAACCAAAGTAACCGATATAGCCCGAAGAATTGCCAAACTTAAATGGCAGTGGGCTGGGCACATTGCTCACAGAACAGATTGCCGATGGGGCCGAAAGGTCCTGGAGTGGCAACCGCGTTTGAAGGCCTCTCACAAGGTGGACCGACGATCTTGTGAAGGCCGCAGAAACCCGTTGGATCCGAGAAGCACAGTACCGGTCGAAGTCGAGGTGCTTGGGAAGGCGTATGTCCAGCAGTGGACGTCTTTCCGCTGAAATGATAATGATGATGGTGGTCCATCAAGGAAAGTGGTTAATGACATCTGAAATAGCCGAACCAAGCCATCAGCAGCAGCAGCAGTTGATGTCAGCATCAAGGAAGGGGGGCCCTTAGGGTCGAAGCCTGCCGGGTCAGCGGGATTGTCCGAAAGGGTTACCGCTGGCCCGGAACATAAAGGCCTAAGGAAGGAACACGGGTGGGTTTTAACCAGTTAGAGCCTGACACTCCCTTCCGCTCCACCCAGAGCGGAAGGGGTCATTTGATGATTTCCCATCCTGAAAAAAAAAAATAGCCGAACCCCCAAGAATCGACCTGCATAGTGTATTGAGATAATTATAAATACTTTACCTACCTTATCAGAGTCTGAAGGTGGCAAATTAGCAACTTTGAAAAAAAGCGCGTGCGATCAGGGGAACCCCGTCAGTAACGAAGTTCTTTACGCAGTACTCCTACGCAGACACTCGTATATACTTAATAGAGAGAGAGAGAGAGAGATAGTTTTCATGGTTTTCGAGGGTGCTATAATGAAAATCCAAAATGGTGGGTGCCAAAAATTAATATAATAGAATGAGACAGAGAGAGAAAAAGTCGTATAGAGCCCCCATAACGCTTTTTGACGTGACGATTTCTACCAGTTTACTCCTACTGCAATACGCGTTAAAGAACTTCGTTCCAAAAAAAAACCATTTTAACTACAAAAATGTCATTTTTTCAGTCTTGGTCAGCCTTTTTTCCATAGATTTCCAGGACCCCCTGAGAATTGATGACAAATAATCTGGCCTTGTTGTCGGTTTATAAAAAAGCCTAAAATATCGTCACAAAAATAATTAAGTCTTCTAGTGAAACTTTGAAAAACAAAGCCAACTCTACCATCACAGCGTACTTAAACAAAACTGTCCATTCACACGCAAAATTGCGATATCCTTTTTACATTTTTTTTGTCAGTTTTGTAGCTAAGATGCTAAGAGCTGCTGAGATACAAAAAGCTGACCATAAGCACCAGTCATTAAGAGGTCCGAAATATGTGAGCATCAGAAAAAAAGGTATTCTAGTGAAACCCAGATAAAGAAAAACAAAGCCAACTCTACCTTCGCAGCGTGCATAGATACGCAAAACTTCCCATTCACACGCTAAAAAATCTGCGATATCAACAGATAGTGCAGTGAAAAGCTTGCACAGACCCCATTCACCAGTATTTAGGTCTCAACTCAATGCAACCCGGGACAAAACGTTTCTTTATTTCATTAGAATGCATTCATAGCGCGTTCTATTGTGCCACAGACTCGCTGCAGCCTCTTTTCTAAACAATTGAATTTGATATCGAAGAAAATGAAGTGTCTTTTCAACGATATTCCGGCATATTTCTTGGAGTATCTATCTAAATCAATAGAACTGCACTCAGGAAATAGCCTGCAAGTGTATTATTCTTGTGCACTTTTGTTTTTGTTTACTTGTTGATTTACAATGGGAGCGTCCCGAATCTTTGATTGCTGTTCCTTTGTTCGTTGTTGAGGAAACTGAAGGGAAATTAGTAACACAATATTAAAACCTGTTGATTATTTAATACTAGTAGGTATTAAAGACCCTCTCCGTGCCTCGGAAAGCACGTTAAGCCGTTGGTCCCGGCTGTAATTCGTGGATCTTTGACAGTCGTTACGGGTAGTCAGAAGCCCGAAAGTCTGACAACCAGTCTTACCAAGGGGTATCGTATTACCCAGTAACTGGATTGTGGAGGTCAGATAGGCAGTCGCTCCATGTAAAATACTGGTATTCAGCTGCATCCGGTTAGACTGGAAGCCGACCCCAACATAGTTGGGAAACAAACTGCGATCAACGATTTCAATTTTATTCCAAAATTGAAAATACTTTTTGTTTTTAGGGTTCCGTACCCAAAGGGTAAAAACGGACCATTTCATGAACTGTGATAGCTAGACAGTTGAAATTTTCACAGATGATGCATTTCTGTTGCTGCTATAACAAAAAAATACTAAAAACAGAATACAATAAATATTTAAGGAGGGCTCCCATACAACAAACTTGTTTTTTCAGCGTTTTTGCCTGGTATGGAAACCCTTCGTGTGCGAATCCGACTCGCACTTGGCCAGTTTTTATAAATAGAAGGATTTCATTCCGTCATAACATTCGTTCACAACCCTCCAAACGCGACCGTATTTTTTTATCGATAAACATTGTGATCATTCGTTCGTTCAACGAAAGTGATTTATTCTCGTATTGAATAATGAAGCGCTTTGTACAGCGGGATGAGCGATGAAATGAATGGCCGAATTTAAATACCTGTATTTATAACCCTTTGTTAGGGTTGTCGGATGTCGCTTTGTGTATTATAGTTAATGTTACGGGATTAATAGATAAATTTATTGTTACGCGGCCGATATTTTGGACCGGAGTTTCGACGGAAGTACAATGTATCGGTTTTAATTAGAGTCAAGTTATGGCCAATAATAATTCAAGACAATTATGAAACTTTCCAACGCAAAATAAAATGTTTAAATTATTTAATTGAAGCTGTGACTGATTGACGAATCGCGCCTTTATTACTGTGCTACAGGTGTCGTAATCTTTGCCAAGTATATCTTAACTTTTACCTAACAAAATAAACTACATGTAGGTAACCAAGCAGGTACATCGATGAAATGCGGTAATTTATAAACTCTAACGGATATCGAGAGTTGAGTCAACCCTACGATTCAATCTTCGTTCATAATGAGGGTACAGCCTCCCTCATGTAGGTTTATGTTAAACGTTTTGTATCTGATGTTGATATGTTTTAAGGCAGGGTAGGTAGTTAACTGTACAAGTGTACCTACATAAGAATCTTGAATGTTTTGTGGTAGGTACCAAAAAAGGAATGCTACTAATCTTGTACCAAGAAGCTTTAAAATAGGTCTTTAATTTCATGAGGTAACTTCACGCTAGAGGGGCTCTTGGTAATGACAGCCGATGGGTCGATCGATCAGGTTAAGCTACGCTTGCAGCGGTCAGTCCATGGAACGGGTGACCATCTTTACCTACATACCGAGACCGCTCCGTGCCTCAGAAAGCACGTAAAGACGTTGGTCCCGGCTGTAATTCTTGGATCTTTGGCAGTCGTCAGGAGTCGTCAGAATCCCGTAAGTCTGACAACCAGTCTTACTAAGGGGAATCGTGTTACCCAGTAACAGGGTTGTGGAGGTAAAATAATGGTAAAATACGGTTAGACTGGAAGCCGACCCCTACATAGCAGTGAAAAGGCTAGGCAGACAGCAGACGCCTGTATTCCCCGAAGGTTTACCCAGAAACCTACCTGACCTAATAGTACACCAACATTTCGCGACCTACCTATGTTTAACTCCCATGTAACAGGGGGCGAGCCTATTGCCAACAGCCGGAAACAAAACCAAACTCCGAGCTGCTACTGAGAAATTCCTGTTGCAAAAACCCGCTGCTACTGAGAAATTCCTGTTGCAAAAACCCGCTGCTACTGAGAAATTCCTGTTGCAAAAACCCGCTGCTACTGAGAAATTCCTGTTGCAAAAACCCGCTGCTACTGAGAAATTCCTGTTGCAAAAACCCGCTGCTACTGAGAAATTCCTGTTGCAAACACCCAATAACACTTTGTTCGACCTGGCAATCGAACCTAAGACCTCATGCTCAATAGTAGTGCTTGCGACCACTGCACGAAAGAAAGATTAAAGAATAAGTATTTTTTACAAGCAGCGCCCCGCCGTTTCACCCGCATAAGTGTCGATCCCGTGGGAATATCGGGATAAAAACTATCCTTTCCCGGGACGCAAACCATGTCTATACCAAATTTCATCTAAATCGGTTCAGCGGCTTAAGCATGAAGAGGTAACAGACAGACAGACAGACATACTTTCGCATTTATAATATTAGTATGGATTATTTTAGGCTAATGAACTTTATGTGAGTGAGGTACCTTAAGGATTTGTCACACTGGATGCGGTCTGCGTTCTGCGGTCAGGTCAAAGTGAAGTGTTGTTCATACATGATGCAGGCTGTGTCCACTTTGACCTGACCGCAGACCGCAGAACGCATCCAGTGTGACAAATCTTTAAGGGTAGGGAACTGGAACTTTTCTACCTGCCCTAATCTGTACCTACCATGCATTCAGCATCCAAGGACAATTGGGTAATCTTTCCGTCACGGCATTTACTATTCCCGCTATTAATTAAGCAAAAAATCATAGAAAATACTTTATACTTACTTCCTACTTCCTATTAATATTATAAACGCGAAAGTTTGTGAGGATGGATGGTTGTTTGTTACTCTTTCACGCAAAAACTACTGAACGGATTTTGTTGAAAGTTTGCAGTAGGTAATATAGCACAAACATCAGAATAATAGGTACAGACGCTAGGCTGCTAGTACTTAATAAAATCTTAAATTCATTCATTGTTAGACAACGCACAGCCTAAACCACTACTCTGGAATCCCGAAATTTTGCAACTCTTGTGCAAAATTTCATGATTCCAGATTTAGCATTTAAATATAGTTTTTTTTTTTGTTAACCTATAGTGTCCCACTGGTGGGCAATATCCCCCCCCCCCCAAATCCGCCCAGAAACTCTTTTCCTGCGCCACCTCTAACCAGAATAACGGATATAAACTCTAAAGCTTTGATTCCTTAGGAAAACGATTCCGTCATATTAAAACGGCCGTCATGATTATCTGTCACTTTCACCAGTATTTTTTTCATTAAGGTGGAACTAGTCGCGATCTCAAACTCACTGGTGAACATGGCCAAAAAGCACGCTGTCTCACCTGGCATCGTGTCCTACAGAGATAGTACTAGAGTAGTAGAGATAGTGATGAGCAGTTAAATGCTAGTTTACACGCACAACGTCTAGTTCACACGCGCACAAACACCGTTCCGAACTAAAACGCGCGTAAAAAAATACGAAAAGTCCTTTGGAAAATCGAGTTTTATGAAAAAACCACTGCATAAATCAATTAAAAACAAAGTTTATTGAATACTTCGGTAATTGAGCTTTGCCGGTACTGACTTTGTTTTGAAGATTTTACACTTCTTTTATTACTTGTTTACACCCAAAGTTACGTTAAAATTAGTAAAATAACGAATCTTTGTTCATAACTTTTTAATGGCTCTTTATTTTACTATTCTGTTTCCGGACAGACACAATTTATAATAAGAAAAAACGATATTATGTTTAACTTTGGATGTAGAGACGCCAGCACATCAAGCTACTACAATCTGTCAAATTTCTTTAATAGATTTTCAACTTTATCGCTAAAGCATAAAGTTCAAAATTGATTGGGAAAATTTGAGTTTCGGGTAGCTGGCGTCTGTACAATGTCAAACAGTGGAGTAATACCCTCCTGGTAAGGTGTCCAAAAACGCTCTGTATTTGGTCAGCCGTTATTGAGTGACTGTTCACCACTTTCTTATGAAACCAAAGGTTAAGGCAGGATTTTTATATTTCATCCCCTAAAGAACCCTTTAGGGGAATTTTACCTAAGCATATAGGGATGAAGTTCGTCATTTTTCTGATGGAAAATTCCATAGGATACACTGCCTGTTTTAAATAAATTCTGTCGAACAAAACAATGCAACAAAATATGGGGCACAGGTCACAGCTAAAACGCGTTATCAAAATCTGATTATGTCTCCAGCATAATTAAACGCGTTTATCTGATGTGTCAGCTGATACCAGTAATTACTGGTCCAATTATATACCACACACAAATTACCTGGTGTTCAGAGAGGTACATAGGATTGTAGGTAATCCTGTATTGAGGATCTGTACACTATTATTCACATTTCTGATTGCTGGTCTGTATCTATGCTGTCATAGATTTATGGTGTATTATCTGAGAGTAGGTACTCTCTCTGAGTGATACTTAAAAGTACAACCCGTTTGTGCTAAGTTTGCCGCTGACGATGACGTCATGACACTCAAGAGGTAGCGTCAACAAAACTAATAAATATCGAGAAAACTGAGGAATAAGTAATAATTACACGCGCTTGCGATGACGTTGCCGGTTAGGGGAGGGACGCACATTCGATGGACCGGCGAATTTAGCGTGAAAGGGTCGTAGTTACCCTGTACGTCTGGCGCACCATGAGCAATCAATTCCCCGACCAGTGCTGACTGGCTAAAATATTTTTATCATGGCACAGAGTATTCCTTCAGAGGGAGGGGCCCGTGGTTAAATAATACCAGCCGCACAGGTCGATCGATCTGGTTAAGCTACGGTTGCCGCGGTTTTTCTGTGGATGGGTGACCATCTTTACATACCGAGAGCCCTCCGTGCTTCGGAAAGCACGTTAAGCCGTTGGTCCCGGCTGTCATTCGTGGATCTTTAACAGTCGTTACGAGTAGTCACAAGCCCGAAATTCTGACAACCAGTCTTACCAAGGGGTATCGTATTACCCAATAACTGGGTTGTGGAGGTCAGATAGGCAGTCGCTCCATCTAAAATACTGGTATTCAGCTGCATCCGGTTAGACTGGAAGTCGACCCCAACATAGTTGGGAAAAGGCTAGGCGGATGATGATGTGATGGAGTATTCCTTCAGAGCTCCCATGAGAACTCGGGCAAAAACAGAAGACAATTTACATAGGATTTAATCAGTTTACATCCCCTTAAACATGATGAAGTGCTATTAGCGTGTTAAAGTGTTAATTTTAACCAATTTACAAAATAGATGGAGCTGGCAGGCCACATTGCTCGCAGAACAGGGGGCAATGATAATAGACAGTTAACTGTTAAGTTAACCGTACCAAATCCCACTGGTGAAGGATTTTTCAGTTTTTTTTTTGTCTGTGCTAAAATACCAATCAAATCAATCCAAACCAAATCCAATGCCGCAATCTTTTTGATTATAGGTACCTACGAAGTGCAGCGAAAAAAAGAAAAACACGGACTGTCGTCTCCATAATATTATAATTCATAATGTTATCCTTTTATGATTCTGTCAAAGTGGCCTTAAATAGGTCCCCTGATGACCGATGTATACCTATATTATTATAATTAAAGGCCCATGTACTTGCGAGCAAGCCTATTGCAAACAACCGGACACAAGTTTAGATTCAGGGCTGCAATTGAGAAATTCCAGATAGAAAAACTCAACAAAAGTTTGCCCGATCCGGAAATAAGAAGTAAGAGTGAACAGGCTTCTTCTGGGTAAGCTCACTCCATCCTAGACTTTGTCTCTGTCATCTCTGACTTAGACTAGAGTCAAGAGCAAACCCATTTCAAATAAAAAAAAATCGAACCCAGAAGGCGAAAAATATAAAAAAAAACATCGACGCGCAAACCCTAACCATGAATTAGCCTAGAGTCGAAATTTTTTGTCTGTTAACAAAAAAAAAGCGGCCAAGTGCGAGTCGGACTCTGCCATGAAGGGTTCCGCAGCAGCAAGTAACATAATAGAAATTAAATGTTTTTTTATTATATTTGAGTTGATTGAATGAAAGGTAAGTTGTGGTTTACGATTTATGACGTATTTAAAAAAAAACTACTTACTAGATCTCGTTTAAACCAATTTTTGGTGGAAGTTTGCATGGTAATGTACATCATGTATTTTTTTATTTTTATCATTCTCTTATTTTAGAAGTTACAGGGGGGGGGGGGTACACAGTTTGCCACTTTGGTAGTATCTCTCTCTTCAAAAATGATATTCATGAAGATCTATCCATAGGCACTCCACACGTAGGTATGGGTTTGAAGAAAAAATGTTTTTGAGTTTCAGTTCAGTTTTTTGCTATTTGGCTACGGAACCCTAAAAAGTCGGCTGTTTCATAGAATAGTGTAATACCTACGCCGTCAAAATATGAAACAGCTATTACGATAAATTCACAGTGGTTCTGAATTTCACGCCATGGTAACAGAAAAACAAAAACATTCAAGTTTACGCTAGCATAATAATATGTAGGGTAAGTCCGGGGGAGTTGGCTCTACTAACGTTAAAGATCTATAGCCAGGAAACCAAGTACAATAAAACAATCATTTTAATCACAAACAAAACAATAAGTATATTTCTTATAAAATCTTAATTGAACAGTCTTTGAATCAACATAACATAGAAAAATTTTAGGTAAAAAAAATACGACTGGCCATCTCACCCACAGTGTCCGGTAGTGATGGCCACAGGGCCCGGGGGGAGATGGCTGGTACTTTTTTGTCTTTTCCTTTACCCTTCCTGTCTCTACCGAAGGTTTGGGAAACAAAAAAGAGAATTGTTTTTCTTTATTTCTGCAGTTTGAGCAACATGTCTTTAAACTTTGTGCGGTTTTGTGCACCCACAGCTTGCAAATATTACATTGCAACCAATCTTCGACTAGTCGATTTTTATAAAAGTTCTCGTCGCAGCGTCGGCAGTTGTCCACTTCATTTTCGTCTACTTCACTTCCAGAGGAATCGTGAAAATCTAGTGGTATTTCTTCGGAACTGCTGTTCGAGATTCGACGGTATCACGGGATTAAGGTTATCTATCCCCAATGCACGGGAGAGATGGTCATTTTTAAAAATAATGATGCAATCTCCAACGACCGTTTTTAGGTTAGAATACGTAAAAAGTTATTAACTTCACAATAAAACGTCGAAAACAAGCGAAATTGAAGACACCTTTTTGTGACCACATACTATGTTAACCCCTTATTTTAAATCATGTACCTGTAACAAAAACAATGTGGAATTTACTTATGTTAGCTTTTATAAATATTATAGGCTTTCATGAATAATATCTCGGGTATACAGGTGTACAAATATTATAGATGACTTATTTTAGATTTAATATTTGTTTACACGGCAGACTTCCGGTAGAAAATAAGTATTAATTCTATTTCCGTTTATAAAAAGGAAGTCTGTAGTATTTGTATTTAAATACAATTATTTAGAAAATAGTTCCGGTAGTGACGTAAATTGCGCTCCCCACTTGGAGCGCCCCACTTTGTAATGTCTTTGTTCGAATTAGTTTAAAAGGAGATGTAACGGTGTTTAGAGTCAGTTAATTTTTATAAAATAAAGTGCTTAGTCGTTACGCTGCTTGTTTTCTTCCTTGTGACCACACTGATAATCTCATATCAGAAGTGGGATCAACCAAGAAAATTCGGTGGAATTATTTGTAAAAAAATAGACTGTAAGGTGTTTGTGCGGACTTACGAAGAAGTAAAGCAAAAGTGTACGTACATTTTCTTTCTGATTTTTGGAACTATAAAACTGTGAACAGTGAAGTTTGCCGGTGTGGTGAACTATTAATTTAAATTATGCCGAGACGTAAACGCGATAAAAGCAGTGATTCTTCGACTAGTGATACTGATGATTCGTATAAAGAGAGACGTGTGAGGCGACGCCGCCATAAGGATGATAAGCGACGTTCACGCTCAAAAAGCCGGATGCGTTCCCACAGTAGACGCAAGGGCCAGAAGAACAAGAAATCGAACAGGTCGAAGCGAATAAGGGAAAGTAGGAGTCCTAGTGTGATGCCATCGACAGTAGACCTAGGTGAATCTACGTTGGATAACAGCAGCCCGCCCCAAACCCCTGGAGCGGTTACCGAATCGGTGACCCCGGTTATCAATGCAGAGGAAAGTACGAGGAATGTCTGCGAGGAATCGCGTGCAGGTACAAGTGGAAGCAGTGTAGTGGACGATGGACAAGGGCAGACAACACCAGGCTCATCAGGGGGTATGTTAAATAATTTTCTTAATATGAATGTTCCAATAAATTTTCAGGATTTATTAAGTTTTATTTCTTCTTGTGTGAAACCTGATCATTCTATGAAATATAATTATGATAAAAATATTATCCCTGAATTTGACCCGTCTATTCAAAACCATAGAATGGATAACTGGATAGTGAAAGTCAACGAATGCTCTCAAATCTATGGTTGGTCTGATCAACAAACGGCCCATTTTGCCCTGCCACGGCTTGTAGGTCATGCCAAAAAATGGTATGAGGGTTTAAAAACTATAAAATATACATGGTTAGTGGCAGAAGCATCTTAAAAGAGCTTTTCCTACCAATACTAACTACGGAGCTTCACTGAATTAGATGTTAGGGAAAAATTATAATGTAGGTGACTCTCTCGACGAGTATTATTACAATAAAATGATTCTATTAAATGCATGTGACATATCAGGCAAGAAAGCTGTAGATTGCATCATAAATATGGTTTAGAAGATCGCACCTTAAGAGCTGGTGCATCTTCAGCACGCTTTGCCCAGCCAGAAGACTTATTAAAATATCTTAAGGACATGTATCGGGAACAAAGAGATGTAGTACCTAAATTAAATAAATTTAAATCTCCTTCAACAAATACTTCCACTCTGATTTGTAATAACTGTAACATGAAGGGCCATCGTGCTAGTCAGTGTCGTAAATCAACGAATGGTTCTGAGATATTGTGTTTTATCTGCAAAGAGGTTGGTCATCGAATATTTCAGTGTCCAAAACCAGTTATAAAATGTGAACATTGTCAAAGATATGGCCACAAATCAGATGACTGTTTTATTAAAAAAAAAAAGGGAACCAAACTGATAATAAAAAGGAAAATTAAAATAAACGGGTTATGTTGACAGCTATTTCAAAATCAAAACCTTTACAAAATAAATATTATAAAAATTAAAAATGCTTTTATCAATAACAGTAATTCACCAATATAATGTTTCATTGATTTTGGAAGAGAGTGCACTCTTATTAGTGACTCAATAGCAAACCAATATAATTTAACAATTAGTAATAATTCTTTACCGGTCATAAGTGGTGTTGGTGAGGCCCGCATTACAGTTATAGGTGAAATTAGATTATTGTTATCCATAGATGGTGTTGAGGCTTTGATCACAACTTATGTTGTTTCATCTGAGCAATTACATGTTCCTATGCTAGTGGGACAGAATTTTACTGAATTGCCACATATTCTAGTTATAAAGACAGATAGTGTTCTTGAAATTTAGAAACGCAATGTCTTTTGTAATATAATCTTGCCTGATATTGAACATGAGGCTGGCGATGTCATAAAGTTACTTGCCGAGTCGAACTTTTCTTGCACTGATGTAGGGTTAATTAAATGCTACACTACGACTGGTGAAGATTCCATAATATTCGTGCCAGGTAGTTACAGAGTTTATCAAAATTGTCAATATTGGATCAAAGAAGGGGTCTATAAAGTAACGCATAAATCGTGTGAGATATCTCTGGTAGTTTTAAGCAATAAAATGTTACAAATCAAAAAAGATACATTAGTGGTACGAGCTAACAAAATTCAGTATAACAAAAACATTGAAAAATTAAACTGTTTACATATTCAAACCAATTGTAATCCCTTGATACTAACGATATTAACATTAATCCAGAGCTATCACTAAAAGAAACTGAAACTGTCAAGAAATTAATAACAAAGTACAGAAAAACATTTGCCCAAAATCTTCCTGAATTAGGTTGCACTAGTATAAGTGAAATGGAGATAAAGTTGTCCAATAGTACTCCAGTTGTTTATAGACCCTATAGGTTAAGCTACAAAGAAAGGCAGTTAGTTCAAGATATGGTTAAGGAGTTGTTACAAAATTACATTATTGAGGAATCTTCATCATCTTACGCCAGTCCAATGGGGATTGTCCAAAATTTCTAACCATTAGATTTTATTTTATTTTTTGAAAATTTAGAGTATTTTGAGAAACTAATTTGAATATTTTGATGATTGGCTCAAAAGTTATTAAAAAAAAATATATTGAATTATTTTAAGTTTTTAAGGTAGGTGACGTCATCAGTGGCATAAAGATTAAGTGCCGTTGCCTGACTAGTACATAATTAAAAATTTTAATCTGTCAACACAACGTCATCAATCCAAAGAGTATTGTCACATCTGTCAAAGTGTCAATAGGCCGAATAGACTTCTTAAATAATCGAATCCTATCTTAGCATATTTATTTACAAATGGTTTTTTCATGTGTAAGTGTTCTCCAAGGAATATATGTACTACCCTGTATCGTCACTAGAAAAATCGACGCGGTGACTTAGAAAATAGAATAATAACGCACGCGGCGACATTATTACTATTATTGCTGTAAGTTGGAACAAAGCACTTCCTGTATTCCATAACTCTTCCAGTATATAAAATATTGTCGAGTGTTGAAATAATGTATGTAAAGTAATATAAACAAGAATGTTTATATTTTTGACATATTTATAATAGTTTGACATTTGACAGATTGTAGACAATCTTACTTTTTTTTTCTGAGGTAACGATACAAAACTGTACGGATAAAGCCGACGTAATTTGAAGGGCAAAGAAGGTCAACCGTATTTTATCAAAAATATCAATAAAACATGAATATTTTTCATAATTAATTAGTCCGTAATGATCAGTAACGCTATTCCTCGAAATTATTTTTCAATAAAAACATTTTAAAAAATATGAACAATGCCCATTATAGGTATCAAGTATACCGGGTTCTAGCATTGGAAAAAAACACTATAGCAATGTTTGGGCAGTAGATCAGATACAACCATGGATTAGCACAAGCATAAATGAACCTAGTACTGAATCTGAATCTGACGAAGAATTATCAGGTTGATAGGGTGTAAAGAAATAAAAGAGAATTGGTTATTAAAATATTTTATTTATCATAAATGGTCTGTTTGGTGTATAATTATGTGATTGTTTGTTTGTTATTGTATTGTTTGTGATTAATTTCCGCCTCTGTTATCTAAAAACAAAAAAAAGTAGAAGTGAACTTTTTACTTGTTAAATTAAATGGTACCTACATAATTTTATTCTGTATGCATATTAATCAAGTGTTTATGATGAATATAATGATGAATATAATGATGAATAATAGTATAGTAGAGATATGTTACTTACATGATGAGATAGAAGTCGTGGGGTGGTCGGTTTGGTTGGCGAAGTCCACGTTGCAACCAGTGGGTCTGGTTGGAAGACGTTGGGTGGTCAGCCTCCGGCGAAGTCTCACGGTGTGTCTCCCATTAATAAACATAGGTCACCTATTGGAAGTCGTACAGTGGCCGGCAAGTAATGGAACTTGGTTCGGTGAAGCTTGCGATGCAATGGGTGGCAGATGTATTAGAGTAGATTATTGAACTGAATACTGATTGAAGGATTTTGATGTTTAATTTATTTTGACTGAGAATTAGATACCATTTAATTGTATTTTTCTTGTCATTATCATTGTCAAAATTAGTTTGAGGACAAACTAAATGTCAGGAAGGCCGATTGTTAGCTTTTATAAATATTATAGGCTTTCATGAATAATATCTCGGGTATACAGGTGTACAAATATTATAGATGACTTATTTTAGATTTAATATTTGTTTACACGGCAGACTTCCGGTAGAAAATAAGTATTAATTCTATTTCCGTTTATAAAAAGGAAGTCTGTAGTATTTGTATTTAAATACAATTATTTAGAAAATAGTTCCGGTAGTGACGTAAATTGCGCTCCCCACTTGGAGCGCCCCACTTTGTAATGTCTTTGTTCGAATTAGTTTAAAAGGAGATGTAACGGTGTTTAGAGTCAGTTAATTTTTATAAAATAAAGTGCTTAGTCGTTACGCTGCTTGTTTTCTTCCTTGTGACCACACTGATAATCTCATACTTACTAATTCAATTTTTTTCCAAAAATATCATGCAGCAACTTGTTACCGATCATACAACGAAGCGAACAAAATCACTATTTACTACTACTCGCGCTACTTTCTACTGGTCATCTTTCCCGTATGGCCATCTCCCCAGGAATATATTATCTATCTATATTCGCAAATTGCTAGCAGTCCATTTACGATAGGACAGAGCTCGCTCATTACCGCGTTCGCAGCATTTCATACGTAACAATATAGCCGTTATATAGCCGTAATATAGCCTATATTCCCGCCCTATTTGGTGACTCGAAGGAAGATAAATTACGACGCAAGATTTATTGGAGAATTCCGTGATGGAAATCTAAGAAAAAAATCTCGTTATGACAATGGAGGTTGGTATTCCATCTACTTCAATATTATTAAAAGTTATTGAAGCTGTGAATGTTAATATACGGCACTTACTAAGACTTAAATGTTTACATAATTACAAAACCTATCAATATTTCAATTAGCTTTTTTTTTTTGAGAAAAAAAATCTAGATTGCAGATATAATTTCCATTACTTACCTAATCGTTACCTGTCTAGCCTTTTCTCAACTATATCGGCTTCCAGTATAACCGGATACAGCTGAATACCGGCATTTACCAGACCAGTATTTTTCATGGAGCGACTGCCTCTTTGATCTCTACAACCCAGTTACTGGGTAACACGATACCCCCTGGTAAGACTGGTTGTCAGACTTTCGGATTCCTGACAACAAAGATCCAAGAATGACAGCCGGGACTAACGGCTTAACGTGCTTTCCGAGCCACGATCTCGGTATTTAGAGATGGTCACCCATCCATGGACCAACCGCGGCAAGCGTAGCTTAACCTAATCGATCGAGCCGTGCGGCTGTTAAAACAGCCACAAGCGGCTTCGTAAAAAAAATACGTAAGTATCAGTATTAAATTTCAGCAAGTAACAAAAGCGAACGAATTGAAACAATGGGCACTTAATGTAGGTACGCACGGCTACACATCAAGTTAGACATATCCAGTATAAGCTGACTTCTGATTGCACGAAAAATTGATACAACGCGAGGTCAGCTAAATCTGGTATTGCATAGCTTGATGTGTGGCCGTGTTTACGTAGCAAATTGTATCTCCTCTATTTATTATTCTCCGTTATTACCTCTTAAAACACAACATAAGGCGAAACTTGCAGAATATGTTTCATAAATTAAAATAATTGCCATAAACCACCTCTATGAGGTTCGTAACATTATGTAAATCGAGCGTAAGTCTTTGTTTATTTGAGTTTACCATAGTTGGACTATTATGAAGTTGGATAAAGTGAAGCTTACTGAAATTCTTTCATTTATTTTGCTGGTAAAGTACATTATTAAAATAAGCAAGTAACGAGTCAGTTTATTCTAATTTTTTAATGTATTTTCCCACGGAAGCGTTTAGGTTTATAAAAGCTACGGAGCCCTAAAAAAACGAACATTAACACTAAATTGTCCACTGCGTGTTGGACACCCTAATTTCTTATCACACTAACCATAATCTGAAATAATTTTGCAGGATATTACTAATCCATTGCTTCATACATAGATACGAAAAATTGATCGCTCGACAAAGTAAATAACGAAATGAATGTTCTTGAACTGTCAAAATGAAAGCCTTTGCTACTGATTGAGTGTTACGCAATGAGGGTTTTCTGAAATGACGTTCGCTAGGTGGCAGCACTGACACGTCAGGTCCAGGCATCTGTCAAAAAGCCTATATTTTCTTTAGTCATGACTGAATGATGAACGAATGAATGAATTGAACGATGAACGTCATCATATATTTTATATTGGAAGACCTCTTGTCACAGTGGTGCCAACTGGTGTCGTAAATTTTCACGAAAACCCTCATTACTCCGCCGCTGATGTCATTAACATGTTTTTTCACCGTACCGTCTTTGAGTACCTATTCTGTTTTCATAAATAAAAGTACGATATTCATAATATTGGGGAGCATGTCCACCACTTTGTAAAACTTGGACTTACCACTTCCGTTAGTAAAATCTGACAAGCACCCGATGTAAGACTGTCCATTCCAAGGTTGCCTGGAAGAGATCGCAGAAAGCGATAAGGCCGCCCATTGTATGTTTTGTATTCATAATTGTATTTTTTTGTTATGTATTTTCTGGTGTACAATAAAGTATATATAAATAAATAAATAATAAGACGTCGCTGATGGGTATACCAGTCTGACCAGAATTTCCTATTATGATTGAACTTTAAAAATAGGAACGTATGTGTTCGGAATCCAACACCTTGCGCGCGGCCTGCACGCGCAGACAGCTGAGGCGCGGCGCGACGTCAACACGCCTCGACTCGATGTCCACTCACGCTTCAATGGACTCCACTGCGACAGACGATACTCCTAAATTAATTGTTTGTCCGGGAAAGTTTATCTTTGTTAATAAGAACCATAAAAAAAAACCATTGCCCCTTTTTATACATGTATTTATTTATTTAAACTTTTTGCACAAAAAGGTACAAAGGCGGATTTAATGCCTGAGGCATTCCCTACCAGTCAACCAAGGGTGGTAAAGAGATTAGATGGCAGGTGCTTTGGTTGAGAGGAACAATGATAAAAAAAAAACTATTAAAACACATTACATTCCACTTCTTTTTTGCTCCCCGCGCTAACGTATGTAGGTACAATATATAATTATGTAGGTATTTGAGAAGACAATATAAAGTATCTGTGCCGGACGGGCGTGATCGCTGGACGCTATGGTGTGTAGGGAGGTCGTAAACCCATCCAGGTTTATCCAGGTTTGAGGATAGGTCTCTCCCTGTCCAAGCGGCGCTGACGTCCTACACCGACGGTTCAGGATAACTTCAAGGCTTGATTTAGGGATACCAGTTTTTGACAATGTTCTGAATACGTTTTTGACAATTTCTGTATACGTCTTTGACAATGTCTGCTGAAGAACTCGATGATCAGATGACCATGGTGATGAGGAACCTTACCTTCGAAATGATACACAAGTCTTCATGACTGTTCAGGAAGTAATTGACGGGACTCTAAGTATATATAAAAAATAAAAATATTCCTTGCCGATGACTACAAATTTGTTCTATTTACTGGTTTGCTTACATTACTCGAAACTTTACCGTAACGAGAGCCGTCAATTACTTCCATTTTAAACCATTTTATTGATCTATTTTTTACTATGTTTACATGTTGTTTTACATTATATACCACTTATATACGAACATACTCGTATATTGTGATATGTCGTTGGATTCCTTATTAAATTTCCTATCTCCTGAAGTACCGTTTTCATCTATATCTGTTTCCGCTGAAAAGTTATTTCAGCGGAAACAGAAAAAATATTAAATTTTCAATAAAAATATTTTTTCTTGTAAGTTTTCTCAAAAACTACTGAACCGATTTCAAAACTGTTTTCAGGTACTTCAGGCTGGTCCAATGACCTAAAACAATGTAATATTTTAAACTGTAAAACTATATTTTTCAGGGCGTGACGCGCCCTGAAACGATGAATAATAAAAACAAATATTAAAAAACATTAGCCTATCGCAGTACGACACTTAAATCTCAATTAAGTAGGTTTATCGAACGACTAGATACACAAAAGTTATGTCCAGGGCTAGGTCTTGACCTAGGCTACCTGGATGTACTAAAATTTCAAACATTGAAGCTATATAGCCCACTTAACTGAGGTAAATAGGTGTCGTACTTACGGTTTTATTCTATCACTATTTACTAGCACTATTTACCCGTTTCACTTTCACTTGTTATCACTTATGTACTTGTGTTTATGTAAAACGCACTATATATTGTGTGGTGACGCATCGTCGCGAACAGTATCCACAGTGTAGCTGGTCACTACCTATCCATAGAAAATCAATCATCAATGAAATCGATAACAATAAAAATCCAGTCATCGTAAACCAACAAAAATTTCATTTTATTCAATCAAGCGCCGTACGAAAATTCCATAAATATATTGAATAGAAAACAAACAAGTGAACGAGTCAGCGTTTCAAATTATCCGCCGAATGCGACCGATTGAACGAATGAACGGGACTGGACCGAATGGAATGGCTAGCTCGACGGATCTTTAGGTGCTGCTATTATTTTGATTGGAGGTACGAATGTACCCCGGGAATCTTGTATGGGTTAACTTAAGGCCAAGCTCTAAGGAATTAAGATAATTCGTAGGTGGTTCAAATGGGTAGGGATAATTCATGTTACACTGGCGAGGAAAATTGGGTTAGTGGATCAGGCAACAGGTACAAATAATTTTCTTTAAAAAACGCTCTAATGAATTATCATTTCTATCAGGACAAGTTAGACACAGCCAAAAAGATTTCCGTTTAAGTATAGTATATTTCATTACAAGTGCGGAAAGGTTGTCATTGCAAAGAGTTCCGACAAATGTCTACCCGAGCCGAGGCGCAGCCGAAAGCGAGGGTTGACAGTCGGAACAAGTTGCAATGACGGTTTCGCACGTGTATTGAACGACTATTTTTAATACAGTTGCGAAAAAATGAAGCAATTTAATAAAATAATAAAAACACAATAAACTCAACTAACTAATGGCGCCAACCGTAAAATATAAGCAGAGATATTTTTTCTTCACCCATTCTGGTAGGCAAAGGGAACTATGCCCATACAGCCAAGTCTTCAGTAGAATTTTTTTATTGATATGAAATGAAAATGAAATTTAATGAGATGAAATGAAATGAAACCTAACCTAACTCATTCAGTCAAATCATTAAATCTGATATTGAAACAAATTAGTAGCTTCTTTTTAGAAATATACGTATTTGCATGAATCATAAAAACTTCTATGAATTTTTTTAGTAAAAACTTCATGGTTGGTTTTTCTTTTTAATAGACATTATTTTGACAGTTGGGAAAGAGAACGCACGAGTTCGGGAAAGGTAAAAAAAAGCACGAGTATGTAATAGCCCACATCCCGAACGCTATACGTCCCTGCAATACGCCACTTTTTGAGCAACTGTATTAAAAAGACTTATAGGAAACTTAAACGTTGATAGTTGCCATAATTCCACAAAGGCATTGGATGAAGTCGTACATTTTTCCTCTCACATACATAAGTGCAGAGAAATGATGTTCATTTCAAAATAGTAACGGTGGAGTTTCTTGCCCATTTTTCTCCATATGAAACTACCTTTTGGAAGGGGCGTCTAGAATCAATTCAAATTTTCGTAAATTTTGACGTTCTAAAGTTCCTTTAATAGGCCTATTTGAAATAAATGATTTGACTTTAACTTCAAATAAAATGAAAAATACTTAAAAATATTTAATCGAAAATTCTCAACCCATTTTAAAATTAATTTCAGCCAAGCTAAGCCTTAACTTTCGATCTAAAACACCGTGGGCATTTTATTCTTTCGGGCAGACGACCCGGTCTTTGTATCTAGAGAGAATAGATTTTACTGCCAGTACCTAGACTCGTTCGGGTTCATAGTCAAGTTAACTTTTAACCCCGACTGACTTGACGTCTTGATTGCTTTATTCTCATATTGTTTCTCGTTCTGACTTGATTAGGTACCTACGGGTTAAAAGGTATTGCGATTTGATGTTCTTTTTCCTATTTTATTTGTGAAAATGTTTGGCATTGGTGTGAATGTTTTGCTTTTAAAAGAAACAGTATGATTGAAATAAATAAGTATGTTAACATGTTAGTATGTCTGCCTAGTCTTTAACCAACAAATAATTAGACGAAGAAGAAAAATAATTAGACGAAGCGTTTCATACTAGCTCCTAAACACTTTCAAAGAAAATGAAAACCATAATGACGTCAGAGGTCGTAATTCTCCAAATCTATTAAAGTTCCTTACCACTCAGCTGCTGCAGCGCTGTATCAGGCTTAATTTGTTTCAGAACAAGCGCTTTCAGCGATAAACGTCACGGTTACAAATATAATAAAAGTCATTGCAGTTGTATCGTAAAATACAATTTTTATGTTACTTTTAAGTATCAGAACTTTGTGTAATGGCTCCGATGTGCAGTCGTTGTCATTTTATCGATTGTACTATTACTTTTTATTATTATTTTAGTTTGTTCGTAAAAACTTTGCTGTTTGATGAGATGGAGGCCGTAATATCGTGGGGTCGTCATTTGTGTTTAGATTTGCCTCTATCATTGATCGGTTTGTCTTCTTATTCGCTACTAGTTTCTGGCCGTACTGAACAAAATAATTTCTTACTACAGCACAAAAAGCGATTTCATTAAGACTTACTGACTTTATACAATAATAATAAGAAATGTTTGTAAAACAGTAAAAGACACAAAACAGTAACTTTTAATACCTATTTGAACATCTATTTACTGAAAAAAAAAACATTTAAAAAAGGAAAACCACCATTACTGTAATGTAAGTAAATTTCAATGGATTGAACGATATCACCAAAGGAATAAAATAGTAAATTTTGTGACCTTTTAGCTACTTAAAACGTTAAAGTTTACTGTCATGACGGTAACATTTTGCCTCAAGCTTTAACTGTTTTCGGATCAGTTAAAAATACTGTTTTGAACGTTAGGCTCATAAGGAACTGAATAAAGCAGTTCAGATTAATGTTGTTTCATTTTTAGTTACTGCTTATTTCTTTTCGTTTTCCCCCGACACATCCCGTCGCATCGCATCGCTTGCCCGATCATCCTTCGTTTTCGATCCGCATACTTTCTGCCTTTTTTGCTTTTGCCCGGCTCCTAAATATAATAGTATGATGTTAAATAGTCTATAGCTTTCCTTAAGAATTGGGCTATCAAATGCAAGAATTTTTCAAATCCAACTGGTTGTCTAACTCTTCAGCTTTATTATTATAAATGTAGATATAGATTAGTTAAACCATTAATAATTTGAGAATGACTCCCTGACACCTGTCAGTTGGACACGATTAGGAACTAATACCGTCTTATTACAAAACGAAAACTAACTTTAGTTCTATTGTTCTAACCTAAACCTTTGAGCCAGTATTTAAATTTTGAACTTTATTTCAGTTTAGGCAAAGTTCTGTATACTAAAATGACAACTTAGCACCGAACTAAGCTGTCATTTTTGTATAAAGAATTGCATTTCCATAACAGTTAGGTTTTCAATTCAATGACTGGCTCCGTGGTTCAAAACTGATCTAAAGAAAAACCTTGTTTTGTAATAAGGGGGATAAAATTTAAATTGCCTCCCTGCGTTGCTCTCTAAACGTGACGCTAGCAGAATAGTCGACATCGGTTCAATTGACACAAAAAAAAAAAAATGCGTATAACATGTAGATAATTATTCTTTTGTACTCAACGATTGCAGTTCTTTCACAGTTATTTTACCTTGTGATTTTGCATCACAGACTGATATTTAAGGCCCCTTGAAAGCAGTGAATCCGTTTAACTCATAGATATCCGAGAGATATGCCTTCACTCTATATTTGTTTGAGTTCAAATGTTGCCACCTTTTTCCCACTCCTCTCCCACACAAACTCCAACAAAAACAAAAGAAATAGATACAGCCCACATGATGTTTTTTTGGCACACTCACAAGAAAGTAGGCATAACACTTTTGTGCTATCTTATTGTAGGATCTAAAGGGGCGGGCACTAGGAAGTATAGATACAGTCACTGAAAACACACATGCAACTCTGCACTGCGTAACACACTATGAATCTCAATCTGAATCATTTTTAAAGATATTGCCAATCCATTTCTTCATATGTTCAAAAAATGTGTCTACTCAACAACGTAAATAACGCAATGAATATTGTTGAACTGACAAAACCCATTGCTACTGATTGTGTGTACGAAATTAAATTTTTGGTCAGTTTGATCGGATGGAGGCGACATGTGCCACTCCTCCATGACATATCCTTCGATATCTGTGGTTTAACTGCTTTCAGCCAGGGTTGTGGAGGTCAAATAGGCAGTCGCTCCATGTAAAATACTGGTATTCAGCTGGATCCGGTTGGACAGGAAGTCGACCCCAACATAATTGGGAAAAAGCTAAGAAGATGATGAGCTAGTAAAAATCCTACTGTAGTGCAAAAACCTCTTTCATAAACTCCAAATAGTTACGCAGTTTTATCTATAACGTTTAGTAACACCTTCGCAGCACATTTTACTGTCATCGATCCCTTAGTAACGTAATACCGTTATACACTTCGAATTTCCAATTCACACAGCATAAACATTTTGTTATGATAGTAAAACACAAGAATATACGTGTTTCATGCTCTGCCACAAAACGTGATGACGTTTTGAATGGCAATTTGTACCGTTTAAACTATGCGAACGCCTGAATACAACTATGTTACAAACTTTTGGACACACCTTATGTGAAAGGTTCAAAGTTTAAAATTGCATGTTCCGTTTACCAGCCATAAAATTGCACAGTGTCTACAATTTTGTGTAATGCTGCCGATGTGTGGCGTGTTTAGTTGTTTTAAGGTTTAATTTTGTTTGTGTTCAGAGTTTTAAAGTTGTAAAGTCCGAAAATGCAGCGGCCAGAAGGACAAAGTTGTGGTGTAGTGTAGATACAAACTTGCAGTTTGGGTCGTAACTCTCTGTATATTGTTTGGATACATTCGTTTTATATAGTTACGATTCGAATGATGTATCCACATGCTCGATTGTCTATAAATGGTGAATTTAAGGACCCTTACAAAATTGCAAGGGTATTCATTTGTTTTTGATTGTATGACTGGCGCCAGTGGATTTTAGTCATAATAAAGACGATGCTCAATTATTTTAATAGTTATACAGTAGCTTTTGAATTAGTATATGAAGTAGGTATATGTGTAATTGTAGGGATCCAAAGAGTTGAACTGGAATCAATAATAGCGGGCGGGTATGGTACATATATGAACTGCATACAATAGGCTTGTGTCCATTAAGAATAAATTGGATGGTTAAGAGTTTCTAATGATTAATCTTGATGTGAAAATGATAAAAAACACAATTGTTATTAATAAATACAAAAGATTATTCTTATTTTTGGAAAATAAATTCAGCAAAATTAGGTATTTAGTCATGTGACAGCAAACACCAATCAGAGAGCGTGACGTCACGCCGTGCGAAAGATGTCCGAAACGTCATTTATGTTGTTAACATTTTAGCTAAATATCTTAGTAGGTATCTCTAGTTTAAACTGTGTTTCGAAGACATATATAACTTGTCATGGAAGCAGGATTTATCAAAGCAAACAGCAACAATTTACCCATAGTTCATGTTGTTATGCTTGGCAGATTTTTCGCATCAAACAGTGATTTTTGTTCATCGGAATTCCGCAATGTAAAAACTTCTATGTAAGTAAACACAAGTTGATAACATATTATTCTATGTCCACATTTTAGTTAGATGTCAGTTTTGTACATATTATATAACGTATTGTTTACATAAGCGTGTTGCAATCTACTAATATTAATTGATGAAAATGATACTGATTTAGAGGTTAGATTTTCGAAGTTAGTGTGCTATTAACTAATGATATTAACTTAATTTCAGGTCCTCACGAGCGTCATATGGAGACGACGCCGTAAGTTATGTGCAAATTAAGCGTGACGGCAAATTATGTACTGTAAAGTGCAAAATATGTCCAGAACACAGAGTTCATGCAAAATTATATGGATGCACACTGGTTGTTGATGAAGATGAGGAGGTCATTCTTTCTGTCGTATGTCAAGATTGTATAGCTTCACAAGGTGGCTGTAAGCATGCCATTGCATTTCTTATGTGGGTTCATCGCCGCAGTGAGGAACCATCATGCACTTCAGTGGAATGCTATTGGAAAAAATCAAAACTTTCCAGAGTCGGTAGTAGCCTAAAATATATCACCACAAAAAATTTGTCCGAGGGTATTCCGTTATTGCCCCCAAACTCATCTGTTTTGTTGAAGTTTTTGGCAGAGGGAAGGAAGAGGAAAGTAGAAAACTGTGAACTTTTAAAATTTCAACCGACTTATTATCAAATTGAAACAGAAGCTATGTCTATGCATCAACTTGTATTTAAGATTAAAGAGAAAAATTTTGATTTATTTCTGAAAAATGTTCAAATATCAGAGTATTTAGTACAGTTAGTTGAAAAAGAAACAAGGGAACAGTCCAAGAGCAGTCTTTGGTTTGAACTGGGGTACGGTCGAATCACAGCTTCTAAAGCTTTTGAAGTTAGCCGATGCAAAACAAATGATGGCACACTAATAACCCTCATACTGGGTGGCAAAATTCCAGATACTGCACCCATGAAACGTGGTCGTATCCTAGAAGATGAAGTAAAAAAAACTGTGGAAAAGAAATTAAAGAAAAAAATTAATAAGTGTGGTTTAATATTAAACTCAAAGTATCCAATGATTGCTGGTTCCCCAGATGGAATATTTAAAGATAGCGTAATTGAAATTAAATGTCCTGTTAGTGTAAAAACTTATGAAAATTACATTAAAAAAGGAAAAGCTACAGAAAAATGTAATGCCCAAATGCAGCTTCAAATGTATTTGAAAGGCAAGAAAAACTGTTACTTTTGTGTAGCTGACCCTAATTATGCACAAAATAACAAAGTAGAGATATTAAGTGTGCCATACAATCCTGAATATGTTGAGAATTTGATCATTGAGTTATTGAACTTTTGGAAAATTAATATATATCCATTGTTGTATCGGAGCGTGGAATACAGTTCTACACTTTGATGTAATATAATCCTTACTAATGTTATACAGATAAACCTTACTAAGATTATATAGATTAACAGATAAACATAACACATTTTATAGATTAAAAATATTATATTTTAAATAAAAAAAGAGATGTCTTAAAGTTTCAATAGTTTTATTTTATTAGAGAATCCTGCAAATTTATTAAACCACAAGCTATTATCAGTATGTCATCAAGTATCTTTACAAATTTAAAATTAATACATGCATGTGGTTTAAGCATATAAAATTCACGAAGACGTCGAATAACTCTCTCTACATGTATCCTTAGGCTGGCTATCTGTTTAGTAAGCTTTTTTTTTTTTTTTTTTTTTTTTTTTTTCAGGATGGGAAATCATCAAATGACTCCTCCCGCTCTGGGTGGAGCGGAAGGGAGTGTCAGACTCTTACTGACTAAAACCCACCCGTGTTCCTTCCTTCGCCCTTTATGTTCCGGGCCAGCGGTAACCCTTTCGGACAATCCCGCTAACCCGGCAGGCTTCGGCCCTGACGGGCCCCTTCACTTGATGCTGACATCTCTTTGAGGCGCGCGTGGAACACGTACGCGCCGTCCGGCACGGGCCTGGTCCTGATCGGACGGTGAGCTACCCATTACTCTCCGCCCGCAGGCCCGCGCCTACGGTGGCCGGGAGTCGTCGCGCGGCTCCCGACGCCCGGAGCGTCTCCCGCGGCGGCTGGGACGGGAGGCTCTCTCCCTCAGCCGTCCCGCCGCCTCCTTCGCTAGCATGACTGCTTCGCAGAAGGAGGCGACTGCCCCCCACTCCCTCTCGCCCCGGACCATGGCTTGAACCAGGCCCGGACGCGAGAGGTCGCCGCCGCTGCCGATCGCCTCTACGAGGACACGGCGGTGCTCCGCCCAAGCGGGGCAGACCTCCACCGTGTGCTCCACCGTGTCCTCTGGGCGATCCTGGCAATGGTGACACCCGGGCGTTTCCTCCCGCCTGATTATGTGCAGGAACCTCCCGAAACTTCCGTGTCCGGTGAGGACCTGCGTCAGGCGGTAGGTGAGGGCGCCATGACGCCTCTCTAGCCACTCCTCAAAGAGGGGTCTTACCGCCGCTATCGTGGCGTGCCCTGCGCTGGGTTGCGACAGTCGCTCTTTCCATGCCGCCATGAGATCGCGCCGGAGGTCCGTCCGCTCCGCCGCAATTTGCTGCGGAAGCGGAGTTTCCCCCCGGCGTAGTGCCTCCGCGCGCCACTCATACAGGCGCGCGAGGACTATCGCCTCCAGATCCCATGGCGGCAGTCCGGCAAGGAGGCTTGCCGCCTCGCCCGAGATCGTGCGGTACCCCCGGATCAGCCTAACGGCTACCACCTTCTGGGGCGCGTTCAAATAATGGGCGGCTCGCCGCCGCAGTGAACGCGCCCACACCGGGGCCCCGTATAGGGCCATGGACCGCACGACCCCCGCGTAAAGCCTCCGGCAGGAGGCGTTTGGCCCCCTCAGGTTGGGCAGGAGCCGCTTGAAGGCGGCCCCGGCCCGTTCCAGTTTGGGAGCCAAACGTCGGAAATGCTCGACGAAGTTCCACCGGCTGTCGAGGACGAGACCCAGGTATTTCATCGTCGTCTCGACGCCGATGTGAACCCCTCCTACCGTTAGTTGGGATCCCGATGGTGGCGCGTTCCGGGGCCCATGAAACGACATGGCCTCGGACTTGTGCAATGCCACCTCGAGACCCAACTGCCGGATCCTCTCCACGACTATCGCAACCCCGCGTGTCATCGCGTCGGCTGCCGCCTGATGCGACCTCCCCTGCGCCAGGACTAGCGTGTCGTCAGCGTAGCAAACCACGCTGACGCCATCAGGGAGGTCGGCCCGCAGCACCCAGTCGTAACCGATGTCCCACAGGAGCGGCCCCAGAACCGATCCCTGTGGGACACCGCACGACATCTCTCGCCGGTTCCACTCCCCATCGCGACCGGGGTAGATGACGGCTCTGTCCGTCAGATACGCCCCGACTACTCGACGGAGGTAGGTCGGCACCCGGTGATACCGGAGTGCCTCCCCAATGCAGCCCCAGGGCAGGGTGTTAAACGCGTTGGCGATGTCGAGTGACACCGCCACGACGACCCCACCCCGGGACACCGCGTCCCCCGTCGTGAGGGCTCTCACGCGCATGATGGCATCCACCGTCGAGCGCCCCTTGCGGAAGCCAAACTGGCTATCCGCAAGATCCGGCCCCATCCTCACCAGGTGCCCGACGAGGCGGCCCGCAATTACTCTCTCAAAGAGCTTGCCAACCTCGTCGAGCAGCACGATGGGCCGGTATGCAGACGGAGAGTCCGCAGGGCGCCCTGGCTTCTGAATGAGGACCAGCTTCCCCGTCTTCCAACGGAGTGGAAACTGGCCTCTCTCCATACATGCGCTTAAGAGCGCCTCCAGTCGAGGCCCGAGAGCCCTCGAGGCCAGGACCCAGGCTTTACCTGGTAAGCCGTCGGGTCCTGGGGCGGTATTTTTGGCCTTCAGCCTTCCTACCGCCGCTCTCAGATCTACCCCGGTCACTTCGGGGATGTCGTCGTTGTCCATGTGGTCCGCTTCGGGCACCGCAAGTGGCGGAGCCATAGGCGGGGGAGTGTGCTCCCCTCGTGAAGGGAACAGAGCGCTCACCACCTCCTCCACGAGCTGGGGGCGGAGACTCTGCGTCAGCGGGGGGGCCCAGGTGCGGAGTTTATTCCGCACCATTTTGTAAGGGCGCCCCCACGGATCTCTGTTCAGAGTCTCCAGCATCTCCTCGCGGGCCGTATACTTGGCCCGCTGGACAGCCTCATGGAGGGCGGTCTTCGCCGCTCTGTACCCCTCATACAGCTCCGCCTCCATGGCTTCCGCATCCAGAGGGCGGATGCGAAGCCTGCGGTGCCTGGTGTACTGGTGTCGCGCGTCCACGCACGCCTTGCGTAACGCTTCCACCTCCTGCGACCACCAGTACACCTGACGTCGGGCGCGTCCTGGCCGGACTCGGGGCATTGCCACGTCACATATCCCGGACATGGCCTCCCGGAACCACTCCGCCTCATCATCAATATCGGCAGGCCTGTCCGGTGATGTCACCCAGGCCTGCACGATCGAGGCTTCCAGGAGGAGCTCCCGGTCCAGCTGCTTCAGCGCCCACCGCGGACCACTCGGGGCCTGTTGGACCAGCGCGCTGGAGGTCTGGGTGGAGACGTCGAACCGGATATACCGATGATCGGAGTAGGTCTCCACCTCCTCCATGACGCGCCAGTCAATAACACGCTGTGCCAGAGCGGGGCTTGCGAACGAGATGTCCACCACTGACTCACCCCGCATCCGCACACACGTGGGAACAGAACCCCGATTTAGGACGACCAGGCCTGCTTCCAGAGCCCAGTCTTCCACCATCCTGCCCCGCACATCCGTGTAACGGGAACCCCAGGCCAAATTCTTGGCGTTGAAGTCCCCGAGCACTAGCACGGGGAAGGAATGGTTTCCCGCGACGACGACACTCAACTCTGTTAGAGAGTTGTGGAACTCGGCGAGAGTTCGGCTCGGAGAGAAGTACACTCCCACTACTACGATCTCTCCGAACCGTGCTGCTACGCACCCCTGTCCCTTCGTAACGCTTTCGAGGGACGGGGTGCCGGCGGCGGCCGACGAAATGATGGCCACTGAGCCGCTCAGGTCCTCCACCCAGTCTTCCCTGGGCGGGACAAAGTACGGCTCAGCGACCACGGCGATGTTAATCGACCACTGCGCCATGCTCTGGAGCAACAGGTCCTGAGCGCAGGCGCAGTGGTTGATGTTCGCCTGGAGGAGGCGAAATGGAGCCATTACTCCTCCATTTCGACGGCCTCCCGGGCTCCTTGCGAGGGCCCCTCGACGGTGGTGGTAGCGGCGGCGGCGGCGGTGGCGGGTGCGGCGGTGGCGGCAGCGGTGGCGGCGGCAGCGGCGCCGACGGTGGGGGTGGCTACGGTGGTGGAGGGCCTACCTTTTCTCCTGGTTCCGGCGGGTGGAGCGCAGGTCTTACTCCCCGCCCGGTGATCGGCCGGCTTACCAGCAGCCGCACATGCGACGCAGTGCGGCGCGGCGTTGCACGAGCCGGCCGTATGTCCGGGCTGACCGCAGCGGAAACACAGAGTGCTACGGTCTACCTCCGAGGTGCATTGGACGCCAACGTGGTGCCCCACATGGCATCTGAAGCACCTCAGAGGCTTGGGTTCCAGCAGTTTGACCTGCGCTGAGACCCAGCCCACCAGGAGCCTTCGGCCCTCCACTATTGTTTTGGCCGCCGTCACGGGGCAGCTTACCGTTACGGTTCGCATTCCCGTGAAGTCAGGACGTATGGTGCCCGCCTTCACCTGCTCGGCCAGACACCCGCCCGTCCTGACGACGGCGGCCACCACCTCTCCCTCCGTTACGGAGTCATCCAGGCCCAAGATGCGCATATCTGCGCACTTGACGGGCCTGGAGACTCGGGCCTCCTCCGCATTCAGAGACGCCCTTAGCTTCTCAGCTAGGGCGTCAGCGGTGGGGCCACTCGTCGCCCCGGGGATCTCCAGCATGCGGGCACCAGTGGCGGTCACCCTATGCCGGAGTCCCCCGGTGATCCCCAGCTCTCGGAGGTCCACCGTCTCCCTCGCTTTGGTGAGCACGTCGCAGTACGTCACGCCCCTCTTAACCGCGTCCGGCTGTAGCGTTATAACTACAGCCGCGGTCTTCGGGGCGCGAAGCCTAGCCGCGACGGCTCGCTCCTTGCGGCGCCGTCTTTGCGCCTTTTTCCTGCCCGCCTTGGCCGCCTTCTTCTTCTCCCCGACCACCTGCCATTCGGCATCGGTCTGGGGAGGATTTTGGGAGTGCAGCGTAGGCTCTGGGGCCTCTGCCTCCCGCACCGTTCCGCCCCTCTTCCGGGCCGGCGCCGGGGTGTTGCCGGTAGGCGCCGGTTTCGCCGGTGCCGAGGCTCCGCTTGCCGACGCCAGTTTCGCCGGCGCCGGTTTCGCCGACGCCGGTTTTGCCGGCGCCGGGGCTCCGCCAGCCGACGCCGGCTTGGCCGACGCCTGAGCCCGGCCAGACGGCCCGGGTTTGGAGCTTTGCTTCACTTTTACTCATTTTCACCCCTGTTTCAACACTTGGAGGTCTCACTAGCGTAACACCAGATTTTTTCAAATACTGCTCTACATGTTTAAATCCCCTGTCCGCCATAACACATGCACCACTCTTTAATGTTTGTACAAAATCACATGATTCAACCAAACATGTGTCAGTTATTCTGCCTCCAAATCCTGGAGAAATATAGTTCACCAATCCGTTTGGTGTACAGGATATTAAATATTTAATTGTGTTCGCCTTCTTGTAATCTGACCAAGTTAAAGCTTGATTTACTGCCTTAGATGGCTTTTGTATCTCAATTTCTAGGCAGTCTATAATGCAACTAACATTATAATATTTATGTCTGAATGCTATAGGCAAGGTCCTTCCAATCATTCCACTGTCTAGCTCTACCATAAAAGGTCGCATAATACTGGCTATCAGTGGTATATTTTTAAGAAATATTTTGCTTAAATATGACGAAGTTATTCCATATTCATCTGACAATTGGTTAAATATACTGTTCAACCTTATTTTATTTAAACAAAATCAATAAATGATGTTTGGGTATATGTAATTCATCAATTATTAAATCAATCAAGAAGTAACAACCATTTGGAATACCAATATACAATCGAGGCTTTTTCTCAATTTTTTAAATTGTATTCACTATGATCTCATTTGCTTCTATTTTTTTGTCTTCTGCAATTAATTCACTACAATCAGAAGAAGATTTAACTTGTAATGAATTCACTGATGGTGAGCTACTATTGGTGTCTGCGTACGACTTATATAAAGAAATATCACTGTCAGATTGCTCTCCTTCAACCAATATATTTCGTTTAACTTTGCTTAGGCCAGACACAGAAGGACTTAATTTTAGAATGGTCTTAAGTTTGAATGGGGATGTGAAACTAGATGTTACTTGCGGTTTTAAAGGTGATAATGCCACATCCATTGATTTGACTTTCGCTTGGACAGCTTTACTTCTAAATTTAGGTGTTATACATGCTTGAACACATTTATTTGCTTTCTGCGCACTTGAAACTTCTTGAACATTTGCTCTATCTGTAATAAATACAAAAAAATAAATAAACAGCATAATAATGATAATAACTTGCAGGTACTCGTTGATTAAAACTAGCTTGTTCAGCTCCCGTACATCCCATAGTCTAGGATAGTTTGTTTCAAATGTCTACAGTATGTGTAATTATTCATTTACATGTTGTTTAGTACATACCTGAAATTGTATCAGAAGTATCTAAAGATGATGTCGTAGTACTTGGTGTACAACTTTGTACTGGTTCCTCAACTGGTTTGTAAAGACACTCATTGATGGTTATCATCCTTTGTTTTTTTACAAAATATGGGCGTTCTGTGCTGGGGCATGTCCTTTTCTTTCTGTCTGGTTGACATGCAAATTTAGTCGGAATGCAATGAGGTTTCATGCGAATTTGTGAAACTTTTCCCATGACATGGTACTCGGTGAAATTCACCATATCATTTGGCAGCTAAAAAAATAAGAAAAGTGTGTTTATTACATTAAATAATAGCACTAAAACATTTTTAATCATGTTTCAAGTCTCATATCTTTAAAAAAATAACCTCAACTCATACAACAATATTTCAAAAAATCTGTGTCTACAAAATTCGTCAGTTTTGCATTAAACTTAGATTAATATAGATAAGGTTGGGTGATTTACTTACATCAAAATGATCTTCGCAAAAATACATTCTTGAATCTGTTGATAAAGTATGAACATTATCCCTTCTTGCTAGAATCAGCCACTTTTTTCGAATTTTTTTATTGTTCGGAACATAAATAAATAATTTATTTGGCGTTTTTATAGTTGTGCTTTCACATTGGGGCACTATACAGTATTTGTAATAAGAAGGATTCATTTTTATTAACTTTTCATATAAAGAAAACTTAACAACTGTCCAACTGTCATATACTGATAGGATTCTTTCGCACGGCGTGACGTCATCCAAGACGCCATGACAGTTTTGAGCATTTTCGAGCTAAATTTAAATCCACTTTTTGAAAACGCAAATTCATAATGTAAATGGTGTTTTTTCTTGCATACAATTTTTTTTTTGTTCAAATCAGGTACCAAAGTAAGGAATTAAACAGTTTTTCAAATTTAGTCAACTAGCCTATTCCAACAAGACAAGACGGCTAATTAGTCGAATCCCACGAATTTACTTACTCGAAACGAGCGAATAGTCACTTTAATATGTTTTTTTTTCTATAGGCGACTCGCACAAATTGGCACATTTTGAATTTCATGCAATAAAGTATAGAAAAAAGGAAACTAGCGCACAGAAGTGGTAAGAATGAAAATTATAGGCTAGAAAAAATTATATTATTTAGAAATGACGATCCGCTCATTTTGAGTGAGTAAATTCGTGCGAAGCGATTAATAAGCCGACAAGAAAATTATAGTAGAAACAGAAGCGCTCATTTAGGTATTAGAATTTAACAAAATACCTAAAAACTGTTCGCCTCACCAAAAAATACAATTTCCCGTGCCAAATACATAATTTAAGAGATAAATCAGCCTAACAAAGTATCAAAATCACCTAGTTTAACGCTTCTAAAGTCTTAATTGCAAAAAGATACCGTTGAGAATTTTTAAATATTCAAAAAAGTGCCTGAAAACGGTTACTTTTTTCGGGTGATTTAAAGAGAGTAAGAAGGCTAGGCAAACTGACATTTTATACAAACTTGCCAAGGGAAAACGGACCTTTTTGTTCAGATATATAGTAGGGCTAAGGCAGATATTGGCGTGGATCAACATTTCACTTATCAGGAGCCGTTTGCCTCTTGGGCTTTGATGCCAGATTCGATATATCAAATTACGAATTGGACTGTGTTGTGTGAATAAGTTAGTGTTAATCCTTATATAAGATCCTTTATTAATTTTAGAATATTCTTTTAATCTATTTTTGTAAATATTATTGTTACGAGCTTGGGGTTCGTGACAATAAAAACTGCCGATTTAATTACCAAAAAAATAACACTTTACTCACCAACACTAATTACAAGTCAAACACACTAATTATGAACACAAATTCACTTACTGATCACTCTTAAGTCGCACCTGAATATCGCTTCGATGTTATCGCATGTATCGCTTATTCGAAACTATGTCTCGCGGCTCGCGGCCGCCTTATATAGTGCCACAGAGCTATTCTATAAACATCTAGTATGTTCGAGTACATAGCGGTCCCGACTGACTCGACGTCGATAATTCTCGGAATTACTAGTACTTAGAAAAAGGTCAAGTAGGGTCAAGGTCCTAGTACCAAGGCACTAGTTCCGCTACCCGATACTAGATGGCGCTAGTGGTAACTAATGTCGCCATGTAGCATTATTTGTGGCGCGCAACATTATTGTACACCTTAGAGAGTCACTCGATTATTTCATCAGCACTGCTCTCAAAAACGGGTAAAGGAAAATTTCGCGAGGAAACGGCATGTCCTAGGACCAAAATTTCGAAGACATGTGACATCTACCAACCCGCAATGGGCCCACATGGTAGATTACGGCCCGTTTCCTTTGGGGCCGTCCATTAATCACGTGATGAAAAAATTACTCGCGTTGCCGAAAAAATAAATACACGTGATATATTACTACACCCCCCACTTGTGATATTTCCTGATTTTTATATGGACCCCTCCCCCCACGGGCCTCACGTAATTAATGAAAAGTAGCCTATATATTAATCCAGGGTGTCAGCTATCTCCATACAAAATTTTGTCAAAATTGGTTCAGCCGTTTGAGCGTGAAGAAGTAACAAACATTTAAACACACACACACACACACTCACAAACTTTCGCCTTTATAATATTGGTGTGATTTCTTTTCTCAGCCTTTTGTAAAGGAAACCTTTTGATAAAAGGCACTACTTAGATATGAGTTTATGACTGACTTCTAAAGGCGAACGGACTGACAATCATGAATTCATGTCCTAAGTTTATTTAATAAAATATTTTGACAGTGATTCCGACATCCCATACACACATCTGACACATCTAATAGTAGGTGTTTAAATGCTTTCAAAATTCAAGTCTCCGTTTTACTGGTGCACTTAAAGAGCCTTCACAAAATAAGATACCTAAGTACGGAGGTAGGTACTTAGGTATTTTAGGTGAGGTTTGGTTGTCAGGCAGACAGCACCGTTACCAAACTTACTAACTGGCTATCTATATATACTAATAATATTATATTGATGTTTATGCTATTACTGTAAAGTTTCAACAAAATCCGTTCAGTAGTTTTAGCGTAAAAGAGTAACAAACATCCATCCATCCGTCCTCACAAACTTTCGTATTCTATACTTATATACTATACTATATATTAATTAATATTATAAAGCTGAAGAGTTTGTTTGGTTGAACGCGCTAATCTCTGGAACTACCAGTCGGATTTGAAAAATTCTTTCAGCATTTGATAGCCCAATTCTTGAGAAAGACTATAGGCTATTTAACATCACGCCTTAATATGACCTTTAGGAGCCGAGCAAAAAGAAAACGGTCAGAAAAAACGAAGTAATAGCGCGGGCAGGCGATGCGACGCGACGGGGTGGGTCGGAGTAACAAAAAATTTCACACAAATGAAGTCGCGGGCAGAAGCTAGTATATAATATTATAAAGCTGAAGAGTTTGTTTGTTTGGTTGAACGCGCTAATCTTTAGAACTACCAGTCGGATTTGAACAAGTCTAATTCTCGAGTAAGGCTATAGGCTACTTAACATCACGCTAGGACCCTTAGGAGCCGAGCAAAAACCAAAAAAGTCAGAAAAAGGTAAACAAATTAAAAGCGCAGGCAAGCGATTCGACAGGGTGGGTCGGGGGAGCAAGAAATTTCACGCGGACGAAGTCGCGAGCAGAAGCTAGTCTGAAATAAATTGATTAATAATAATTTACATTTTACATATTCAATTATCCCAAAGTCAGCCAAACAACCACTTCCGTTAGGTATCTATACAGGCATATAATAAAATCGTAGCAAAGTCACAGCTGTTCATTGAATATATATTTTTTTAAGTAATTTATGCGAGGTCTGGAAATGATTTTAATCCCGAAAAAATATTTTGATCTGGTTGTCTGTTTATCTTTTTGTCTGAATGTATGTTCCAGCATCAAGCAAAAACTACCAAATAGATTTTGTTAAAATTTTCCATAGATATTCCCTATAAGTTTGATCAGTCTGTAGGATATACATTATCACGCTAATTGCTATAAGGAATGAGCATATTGCATTATATTCGTATTCTTCTATAGACTACCGTTAATCTTTAAAAAGCGAACCAAAAACTTAGAATAATTAGCAGATAGTTCAGATTTAAGGCTCCTTCAAACAGGCACGACACGCGATAAAATCGCGCGCGACACAAAAGCACCGCAAGTCGCGCAACGAGCGGTGCCTTTGTGTCGCATACAATCATTCTAATTTTTTGTCAGATTATTCTACAAGCAACATACTAAAGCACTAGTGTTTTAATTTTTTAGTTCAACAACAGATTTTTTGTAAATAGATAATTGCTTCATATTTTGCAATAAATTACCAGCGTTGTGTCATCGCGCTTCTCTTTCTTTTCTATGCAGTCCGACAGTGACCGCGATTTAGGTCATGTAGTCCCCTTAATAATAAACAACTATCCTTGATTCCTTCAAAATTAATATTTCAGGAAATCATCCTTGTAACCGTCAACGTCTTCAGTTCTAAAGCTTTCCCAGAAAACAATATACAAACCGGTAACTTCTCATTGTGAACACCTATACAAGTTGGCTTGCCTTCTGGGAGTTCGTGTATTGGATTTGTTTCATATCGCTCCCTCACTTATGTATGAAAGTATCTTCGAAGGGTCGGACCATTTCTGCAAATATTGCGAAGGAGATAGTCAATGTAATAAGCTTATTCATTTTAAATGCGTTTCCACACGGACTATTTTTACTTTGAAAAATAATTATCGTGTTTTTGATTTGTAAAGTGAAACGTTGGTTTAATCTGTGGTTTAATGCTCTAAGAGTGAAACGATTCCAGGAAATCCTGTAAAGGTTTTCCTGGAATCGTTTGAAAACTTGAAAACTTTTCCTGGCTTTGAAATGAAGGAACATTTATTTAAGCTAAATAGACGTAGTGTTAAATATATTCTTCTGTTGATTAGTTTTACGTATCTACCGCCAAGATTCGTCGATTTAAACGGTTATATGGTTAGTCCCATCGCTACGGTTTCTTTACGGTACAGCGTGTTAACTGCGTCGTAGTCGTGTGAGTTTGTATATGCGGTACGGCGACGCGGCGACGGTCACGTGCCGTAGTGCCGCCGTGTCCGTCAACAAGCTTCCAATATTGATCTATACAACACTGATGAACGTGCTTACACACGGCAAATCAACCGTCATTTTTCACGACCAGAAAAATTGTGTGTTCAAAAGGCTTTTCGCCTAATAGGTAAAAGCACAACCAAACATTGAGATTTGTAACAAAATCTTGAATATTTTCTCTTTGAACAGTAGCAAAAAACAACTCATTAACTCCCCTGTTTACGTAACAAATTCGCCAAAAATACCAAGAAAACATGATCGTAAGTGGTGATCGACTTAGCATTTCGCGTTCGACTCTGCTATAAACCATAACTTTATGTGATCTACGGGAGTTAGCGTTGGGGGGCGAACACCGAATTTTTATATGCCTCCTACACCCTGAATACTGATATGTGGAGGCTTTGGTACCATAATGCTTGCTTAAGTTACGATTTGAGAAATTATCGAGTGTTCGTAGCAATGTATGTAACTTTGGGAGGCTTATTTCTGGTAAGAGAATGGGGTGAGCAGGGATTTTACTAGATCAGCTATTCCTTTTGATCGTATTAGTTTAGAGGTATGAGGAACGGGGTGTAAAGTTCACTCTTACACTACAGAAAAGGGATCCTCCGGCCAGACGGGTGTTGTGTCCGGTGGGCAACTGCCCGACGTATGTTTTTTTTTTGGGTGTGTCATCTCGCAGTTCAACCTAGGAGGTTGTCGTATAGTGGATGCCTCAATAAATTAAGGCCTCCAGCTAGGGCTTAAAAAACATAAAAACAAAGCGACTACAAGTGTTTAAAAAAATCAGCTGTTACATTTATGTTCGTATAACTCGTCAAAATGTAGGGAACAGCTGTTTATTTTTTCGCGATTTCCGGTTTGGTCCCATAGTAAAAGTTGTTCATAATGATGAGTACAATGGCCTCTTAAGAGGTTGTTAATGTTTTACCAATAACCCTGTATACTAAAGAAGAAGAAGCTAAGTCATTGCTACAACCAACAGTATTAACATTATTGTACACCAAAAGACCATTAATACTTAGTGAATGAATACAGAACAGATGACTGACAGGCAGTACGCGACGTGGAGGTATCAACGCTAATCCGCGCTCCGTCAGAATTGTCACAGCAGATTAATGTTCACACTATTGTGATCTATAGCGTAGGTACGTTTTCAATTCGCTATGGGGCAGAACCCTATAGCGAATCCTTTTATGAATTGATACTTTTTATACAGGTTCAAATTAAATTAGCTAGATAAACTTCGCAGACGTGGTGGATATCTGAACATGATAGAACAAAAAAAAATGTATTTAATGATTGGGATTAACGACAGCTGAAAGTGTAGTTACTTGAAATATCAGTTCAAAGATCAGTTTTATTTTAGTATAAACTTTACAGGCGTGACGAGAAATACGACAAAAGAAAAAGAAACATATTTTCTCAACTCATATTTCGAGTAACTACACTACCAGCTGAGTAGTTAACCGCAAACAAAAAAAAAATCAAATCTTTTTTATTTTATCGTGTTTTATATATTTATACCCATAATATTTGTGGAGTTTCGCTAGGTAATTTAATTTGATCCTGTATCTTTTCGGGTTATTCAGGAGGGGAAAGGCTTAAATTATTTGTATTCGACAAAAAAAAAACGATCGTTTAAAGTAACTAAGAAAAACGTCGGCTAGCAAAAACGACCGGAAAATCTTACAGTGGAGGAAGGGACGAAGGACTACTTCGTACCTACTTGGGTGAGGGCAGGCGATGGTCACCACTTGAGAAGGATGATTAAAAATATACATAGATACGCGTGAAAACCATAACCCTGTCTTAGCCGTTGCGCAGTCGGTTAATTACATAACAAATACTCTCAAAATACGGTGAATTAACAAAATAAACTGCTACTTAAAATAAACTGCTCTGACCAAGATAATGTCTGGACTATAAAAAAGACTGTGACCTCTGACTTTGTCTCAGTGTTTCTGCTCAGAATTAGGAAACACCGACCTCATCTAATTTTACATTATTATTATTTCTTATTGACGCGGCGTAGAAGTGTTTTTCAAAAGCAATTTACAGAAATAAATATTACTTATCATAAAATTATATAACAAAACTAGATGCAACTCCCAACTGATGAAGTGTTAGCGGTGATAGTTTTTTGTTTTTATTTATTTTTTTATTTGAAATGGGTTCGCTCTTGACTCTAGTCTAGGTCAGAGGTGACAGAGACAAAGTCTACGATGGAGTGAGCTTCCAGAAGAAGCCTGTTCACTCTTACTTTGAAGAGATTCGGGTTGTATGCACTCGGAAACACAAACGCAGGTAGAGAGTTCCACTCTTTTGCTGTGCGCATTATAAAGGACATTTAGTAGTGTGTGGATGTGGAGGTATGTTGCAAACTATGCTCCATCTCCTATCCTGCCCTCTGTATACTAAAACATGCAGTCAAAGTGACCTCTGCACTGCCATCGACGAGCCATGGAAGTGACGAAATTTTGGGCCAACAAGCTCTGAAATACTGTCGTGCCAGCGTCACGAAGAAGATCAAAAGTAACGTTTTCTCAACTTTTAAATCCTGTTAAATGGTTTAACACAAATTTTCTTTCAATTAAGTACCTATATCTAAATCCAATCCTTCACACAGACCGCTAAACATCTAAACCCTAACTCAAAACAAACCAACACACTTTAGTTAACACTGCACGATCTTAAGCCCCTTTCATTAGAAATAAGGATATGTGCAAACGAAGCAAGAGTTAGATTAATGTTTGCGTCGCATTGACTGGATGCTGGTGCAGACGTCCTGTGCTGATGTCATGCGCTAAGCAGGATGTAAGATAACCTTAGTTAAAGCTGCCTATGGATTGTGCGACTGGGTTTGAAAAATTGTTAATTTTAAAGAATCGCCAAGACAAATTGCAGGTCCAAATATGTGCTCTTTTCTCTAAAAAAATATGCAACAGTTTCCTTTATGCTTGATTTAAGGTAAAAAAAAAACTGAAGTTTGACCTCGTTAATCTTGAAAACGTAATGAACTTTGTGAGGGTTCTCATCGTCTTGACTGCAAGCTGCTGCAGCTACTGTGAACCCCCCCCCCCAAATTAGGATTGCAATACCACACTCACACCTTTTCTCGTTACCGGTCCTAACGTCAAACTTTTTTTTAATTCAACTTCTTCAAGCCTATAAAAAGGACAACCTCTACATCATTTTATTTTTTATTTCTTTAAACCCTCTACAATAACAAAACGAACACAATAACATAAAATCGCAACACCCGTCTAATTCCTAACGTGTTCGCACGTCACAAGCACGAGAGTCGAGACCGTATCCAGTACAACACATGACAAGTTTAATTATTTCAAGCGAATGTTCTCGAACGCTCTGATAATACACCGCCTCGGAGACACTTTAAGGTATTCGCTTGTTGTAGTGGAACGAGCACGTTGATTAGTACTGCAGTAATTAGTTGAATATAATGTACGTTGAAGCTATAATCATAAGTTAAAATTGGATAAGTTAGCAGTTAGGTTGTCAGGCACTAGTTGTCTGGCATTTTTGATGAACTGGGCCTTTTTGGCGCAGCCGTGAGGCACACTTTCCTGCATCTTCGTCATTTCTTACATCGGACTTTACCCTTTATATTTGATTTTTATTTGTTGCTATCTGATGTATGTATCTGGTGTATTGTGTATTTTTTGTCTGTGCTAAATAAATGTATTTTCTTTCTTTCAGTTCATTTGGAGTGTGGAATAATGTCTCATGGGCGTTTTTCAATGACTGACATGATGTTTCTGTAAAAATCTCACCGTGAAAACTTATATGAAGTGAGCGTGGAGTGAGCTGTCAATAGTGTTAATTCCTAGCAAAAACAAACTCACTGCACCTAAGTTTTCACGGTGAGATTTTTACAAAATCGACCGGCTGGTCATTATAGTTTGTTGACTTACCCTTTTTATTGGTCTGATGTGCTCTTATGTAAGATGTTGGCTGAGCTGGATAGCCTTTTGGCATCGGGGAGTCTGTGTAACCATATTTAAAGGCCACTAATGGCGCTCTACCTCTTTAGTCTTCAAATCTTCAGTGAACAGGTTAGGTACTCCTAGGCAAGATGCGCCAACGCCGACCACATGATCTTAAAATCGTGAATCGTAATCGTGGCTATCAAAAATATTAAAAGTAGGTATAGTTAATTCGGGTCGCAACGGTATAAGTTTAATAATTAGAAACTGCTTAAAAATACTCGATTATCTTCACTTACAGTGGAATAGCATCCTAACTTAGGTCGTACGTTGTTTCACATGTTCCTCGCTCAGATAACAGAGATTTATTACTGAAGTACAACATTTCTAGTCTTATTACATTGTTCCACAATTAATTGTTTAATTTTAGAATGTCTTTTGTTCGATAGAGGAGGCTTATGTTGGCGTCACTAACCTACCCACCGCGCGGATTAAATTATCGTAGGTAGCGTTTGGTATCTACTTGTCAAATATGACGTGTAGCTTAACCTTAAGGGCGCTTATCCACCGCAGCCGTCACTCGGACGTCACCGAGAAACGAGATTATTCGAGCTGAACGTGACGTCCCAAGTGATGGTGACCGTTTGACCGCCGCCACCGAAGTCGGCGGTTCAGTATGTTATGATAGACAACACAAAAGCCGGGCGAACGGCGCCGTTATAATATTATATCAGTGTGTACAAGATCAAACGTGTTTTGTATTGCCGGCACATCATAATCATTTATTTGCTAAGAAAGATATACAGAGTTATTAGTAAAATATTAACAACCTCTTAAGAGGTCATTATACTCATCATTATGAACAACTTTTACTATGGGACCAAACCTGAGAGCGCGAAAAATAATCAGCTGTTCCCTACATTTTGAAAATGTAGGGAATAGCGCGAGCGCTTTTAAGGTTCCGCATCGTTCTCACATGCATAATTTCAACATTAATGATGTAACCAATATTTGAAAGAGTGACCGTGTGATTTCTTGCCTGTTCTTCTCCATAGGTACTTACTACGCTTTGGAATGGGCAACTAGCTTCAGCTTTCTGACTGACTTGATCTCTTGTCAATTCAAAAGTGTCTGTAATTGGTTTATTTGAAATAAATATTTTGAGTTTACAAAATATGCATCCAACAGAAATCTGTGAAGACGATTTAATGTTTTGATTTAAAACATAAGGCAAAAATGCCTAAGGACCCCTTTGCTGTTATGCACTTATTTTTAATTGTGCATAAAGTTATAAATAAAACACAAACCATCTTAATTTTACTTACGATGCCTACGCTCACGTAATTACGAAATGTAGCATATAGAATGCTATACAGAATCATTTATCTGAGTTAATTTAATTCGCAGATGATTCCTCACATGAAAGTAGGTTCCACCTAACACCTCTAAAATATGGTTCGAACCCAAATCAACGCCCTTGACAAACTCATTAACCCTTCAAGATACAGTGTGACAACAATTTACAAATCAAAATATATTATCTACATATATGTGTAGAACATTGGTAACCCTTTAATGCCGGGGTCGGATTCTATTACGGCCGGGTCTCGGGAGCCGTTGTGGCGAACCACTATTTTTGGTTGGAATAGGCTTTATTAAGGCCGTTCCTAATAAAGAGAATTTATTCTCAGCTTGAGCACACGGATATTCGGTGCGTTTTTTGTCAATCCCATGGCCGGATGGTTTGTTTTGTTTTGGACGCAGGTGGGTTAGGAGGCAAAGGGGCAGTTAATAGACAATTGTAGATCCAATATATAGGATGGCGCAATAATGCTGATAGCTACTGAGCCTTTTCGAACGGAGCAATCTATAAATAAACATGTAATTGGAAAGCCAGAATGATTATAGCGCTGACTCTATTCGACAGGATTAAGGTAAAGATCTTATTTCGTAACAAACCAGCACCCTAATGAGGGTTTTCTGAAATGACGTTCGCTAGGTGGCAGCACTGACACGTCAGGTCCAGGCATCTGTCAAAGAGCCTATATTTTCTTTAGTCATGACTGAATGATGAACGAATGAATGAATCGAATGATGAACGTCATCATATATTTTATATTGGAAGACCTCTTGTCACAGTGGTGCCAACTGGTGTCGTAAATTTTCACGAAAACCCTCATTGCGTAACGCATTATAAATCTCAACCTGAATCAATTTGCAAGATATTAATAATCCATTGCATCAAATATTCGAAGAATTCGTCAGCTGCAAACTGACAAAATGAAAGCCAATATCAACATGCCTTTAAAAAAAAAAAAAAGAAAAAAAAAAGCCAGGATGACCTTGACTTGAGTAAGCATCGTGATCAATGCTCGTGCCTTCTTTAAATTGTATGTGAAAAGGCAGCAGGCAGGCAGGCAGGCTGTGTGTTGGGGTGGGGGGGGGGTGGGGGGCGTGGGGGGTGTGTCATGCAGTGGGAACATAATAGTCTGGAATTTTTTGACAAACAAAACTAAAATTAAGGAACATGGAGCATGTTTTCATGTGGTTTACTTTAAAGAGCCTTCTTAAGAGCGTTTACGACGTACGGCATTTCATACAAACTTTCAAGCCCTTGTTTTTCGAAATGAATGAACCGGTCTTAATAAAGTTTTATTAAGACCGGTTCATTCATTTCGAAATCGGTCTTAATAAAACTTCATAGGCATAAGCAGGATACAAAGGTCTAACTAAAAAGTTAGCAAAGAACATTTTCGAAATGAAAAAAACGAAACGCAAACGTACGTACGTTTTTTTTTTTTGAATAAACGTATTTTCTTTCTTTTTTTTCTTTTAAATGTCTTATTTAAAAAAGATAACTGGAAATCTCTGTTTGTATGGAAAATTTAAAATCGTTCTAATTTGGCTGTAACACTATTTTTCTAAAATGTTTTTAAACTAACTTTATAGATCTTTGTATTCTGCTTATGCGTATGAAGTTTCGTCAAAATCAGTTCATTCATTTCGAAAAACAAGGGCTGGAAAGTTTGTATGAAATGCCGTACCTACGTCGTAAACGCTCTTAATGAATGAGGGTTGTGTTAGTTTATGTTAACAGTTGCTATTAGTATATTTTGTTAGATATTTATAAGCACCTAATATATTTACATGTAAAGGGAATTGTTATATCATGAACATTCACATTTCATTGATACCGTCACAAGGGGACTCGAGCGTACCAGGGTTCGGTTTAAATAAACCTATATCGCTTGTGTCGTTACCTAACATTCTAATTCCGAACCATCATTACTTGCACATGTAATAAAAATATTATAATTTATTTTTAGGCACTATAATTGTATGTTATTTATTTACAATTTTTTATTTATTTATTACGTGCGTTCTACATTTCACATTATTTAATATTACATTTCATCATCAATTTATCACACTAATATTACAAAGGCGAAAGTTTGTGAGTGTGTGTGTGTTTATATGTTTGTTACTTCTTCACGCTCAAACGGTTGGACCAATTTTGATAAAATTTTGTATAGAGGTAGCTGACACCCTAACATAAAGGCTACTTTTCGTATCCCGATATTCCCACGGGAACGAAACTTATGCGGGTAAAACCGCGGGGCGCAGCTACTATATTTTACATTTCTTATTAAATTCGTCGCGAGTAGAAGAAAAATTCAAATAGCGAAAGATGGCTAATAATTCCAAAGGTGACATTTCCATATATTAAACGGCACTTGGCATTAATTTTGGATATAAAGCATCCTGTACCTAAGTGCAGTCGAGCTGGCTATGTCATGTCCGGCCGTGACGCTATGCTATATACAGGATGTTTCGCGTAAAAAAATCTAGAAAACGGGACGACGTTCTTCACATTGTGCTTTTTGTTAGGCCGCGTCTTAATTGAAAGCGACCGTAGCGCTCTTTTTATATGAATAAGACGTATCCGCGCGATTAATCAAGTCGCGTATGTACGACATTCATGAAAAAAATCGCGCGACAGTCGTTTTCGGACGCAGTGTCAAAGGGTAACTGATTTTAATACATGATGACGATTATGATTTTGATAATCTAAGATAACTGTTAATTTAAAGTTGTACTTAATTAATACATTTACCAACAGATAAGATCGCTCACAGAGATAGTTAACTGGTGTAGATTAGAATTAAACTGTTAGGTATCTCACCGTATAATTATCTTTAGTGACACTCCTTTAATTACTGCTACCTCACACAATACATCCACCAATTTCAGCGCAGGCCACATCGTGAGCTAACGGACGGACGGGCTGGCGGGCGAGCATTGTTTCTCCTTTTTTATCATGACAATTTATGTATATAAGAACAGGTATTTTAATCAACTTTCAACAACGCAAATAACAGCTCGCGGTGTAGCTTGCACTTTCCATTTGACTACATTTTTGTACATTAAGTTTTTGGGTACATTAAGAAAAAAAAGTTTCATCAATAAAAAAAAAGTTTTCTTTTATTTTCATTTATATTAGAAAACTAAACTTCTACAAAAAAGTACCACCCTATACAAGATATTCTCAGTCAGTTTTATATTTCAGCAGGACATAAAGACCCTGTTATTCATACTCGGCGTATCCGGCGACGCTAGTTCTCTCGTTTCCGTGTGACGTGTCGCACCCCACTGTGCCCCACCGTGCCCCATTCTGCCCCTAAACTGCCCCATGCACTTCAACGCATTTTCACGTATAATTTTCATTTTTGAAGCAAAACTTTCACGTTATTATGATTAAAGTTATATTTTATGTGCTGCATTTTTAATAGGATGTGATAAAATTAAGTATTACCATGAGTAAACTTTTATTTAATTAATTCATTTTAATTAAATAAGAAGAAAATGAAAATTGAGAGCACCGGATACTGGAGGTCAGGGATCGTAAAAGAATGAAGGGTTTATTGTACGATCTACAGAAAATAAAATAAACAAGTGAAAGAAAAATAAAAGAGTAAAAAGAGAGAGAGAGTCTAATAAAGATTATTCTATTCTACAAGAAAAAATAGACAGACTGACCAGGAAAGCATGGTACTAAGGGAGGAGACCTATTATACTCAGCAGTGCGTAGATTAAGACTGCCAATGATGATGTTGACATGAAAAAATACCTTGTTTACCTTCTATATTTTTTGGGATGCATGAAGAAGCTCCTCGTGTAGCGCAGTTTGTTCCGCCAGTTACTCAACTGAACCGAGCGCTCGGCGCATCCTGGACAGTCACACCCAACACCTTATTTGACTGGCCAATTCTTCCCTTGCGGTGATAGGGCTAACGCCCGCCTGGCTCCCACCGGAGTCCGGCGCCAAGCAGCCTGCTGTGTTTCCTCGATGCGCTGGAGTTCCAGTGCCTTAGGCATCTTCTGAGTACGCTCGTTCCATCATAGACATCATCCATTGCTTCCCATTCAGCAAAAAAAAAAAAGTTAAACCAGACAGCTAAGATGTGCGGTGGATCGCCAGGATGACTCAAACGTACCAACAAGTTCTTTGGTATTTTTATTTTTAATAGTGATAAAGGAGATAATTATATTTCTGCAGAAACAAAGCTTTTACGCTTCTCATAACAAAATATCAGGAAATTATCCTGACCTTTTCAGGAAAACATTGTAGATGTCAGTCAAGAAAGCCATATTTATACAAAGTTGTAGGAAACCAAATAAACAAAACTTCCCTTTTATTGATATTAATATTTTCCATTTGCTTTATTAACTTCGATAACTTCCGTGAAATAACAATGTCTGTTGTTGTAGAACAGGAATGTATGGACCGATGCATTTTGTCAACAAACACTTCCTGTGTCTCATTTATTTTCTTTTCTCGTACTGGAACTTATATTTAGCAGCGCAGGATAGCCTTTACCGGAATTAGTCATCTAATTCGTGGTTCAGTAGCTTTAATAATATCATAATTCATTATCATCATCTGCCTAATCTTTTCCTAACTGGAGGGTTTTTAGTGGCGAAATCATATTTACTATTAAGGAGTTCCTAACTGAGAAAAAGTTCTTAAGCTAGTGCATAATCTTGATATAAGTATAATTAATTGTATAATATTTTAAAATTGTGTTTTGTGTGTAATATTTTAAAATTGTATTTAGTTATAAGTCTATGTTAAATCTTTTGCATGCCTACGTGGTAAAATATGGTTGTACTATTATGTTTTTTTTTGTCATCGTTATATCTTACCCATATTTGCAAAATAAAATTATCTTTATCTTTAACTATATTGGGGTTGGCTTCCAGTCTAACCGGATGCAGCTGAATACCAGTATTTTACATGAAGCGACGGCTTTTCTGACCTCCATAACCCAGTGACTGGCTAAGGCGAACCCTTGGTAATACTGGTTGTCAGACTTTCAGACTTATGTCAACCAGAAACGACTGTCAAAGATCCACAAACGAAAGGCGGGACCAACGGCTAAACGTGCTTTCCGAGACACGGAGGGGTCTTTGTATGTGAAATGGTTACCGTTATTGTGCCGGAATATAGCAGTGTGTCGTGAATGTGGTACGATAGCGGCGACAGAGAAGATGTTAGGGGATCTTCTCTGTCATCAAAAAATTTAAAAAGTGTATTCTGCAATTTTTACTTAGCATATCATACAGTAAGACAGAGGATTTACTCGTTGTCTGTAAATAAAACATGTTAGTCTTTTAAGTTAATATTAGTTTTAATTAGTCTTATCAGTTTTTATTTTTATATTTTAAAATTGTTAGCATTTTTTCTAGCCTGAAACACAGGTTCTACCTAGTTCAGGCAAATGAGCGACTGTGTCCACTATAATTTTTAAGTTATGTTACTGTAAACTGCACCATTTTTATAAATAAACGATATTATTATTATTTATTATTATTTATCAGAAGACAGCCGCCACGCGACGCTCTGCTAGAGTGATTGTCAGTAGCCGGTGTCACTCTTAGTCGACCTTTTCTGTGATTCCAGTTACTTTGTAACAAAAGTACGTTCCTTTCACAGTTATTTTACCTCTGATTTTGTATCACTGGCCAAACTACAGTGATCTTTATTCTTAAGGTCATAGCACACGTATCAAACCAGAAAGGGATCGGCACCGTATCAACTCAAGCTGTTCAATATTCTTTGTATGAAACTCTAGGGAGTTTCATAAAAAGAATACTGTGCGTTGCAGTATGCTGCAACGCACACTAATCGGAATCGTAACGTAATCGCCTCGCTTCGGGACAAGCTCACGAATCGCGGTGCGGTGCGTTACGGCTCGTCGTCTCCGCACTTACAGCTCGTTGTCCCCGCGCTTACGTCTCTCCGTACCCAAGCTTACGTCTTTTCGTCCACCCTTGCCCCTTTCACCCCTCCGGCCTGCCTGCTGCACATCAACCAGCGGTCGGCGAGCCATAAGCGCGGCGTCGCCTAGCCGTAGCCGAGTCGACATATCGGAGTTTCTGATCCGCTTTGGTTACGAGCTTTTTTTTTTTTTTTTGTTCCGGGCGAGGCAAAAGGCGATACGGTGCCGATCCCTTTCCGACTTGATAGGTGTCGTATGATCTTTATTCCTTGAGTTGCTGCTGTAGGATTGGGCTGAGGGTTAGCTAGTACTTATAAGGAAACGTCCGAATGTCGTGCTATCCATTTATTCACTGATTAAACATAATACATATTTCCTATACTACGTAAACTGCTTGCAAGTCATTACTGCAAGCTTGCACATCATATTACATACCACATCATAGGGGTTGTTACAAAAAAAAAAATAATATTAAATGTTTTTTTTTTTTTTTACATTTTATTTGCCTAGAGCAAATAGTTACGATCCTTTTAAAATGCAAAACAAACATTAGCTTAATAGGTAGTTGGTTATTATAGTCTTATTCTAAACACATTATCATTTAATTAACATTAATCATTCAATAATCATTAAACATTCAATAAACATTAAACATTCAATAAACATTAAACATTCAATAAACATTAAACATTCGCGAATATTTAAGTAAGATTAATATAATTCTAAACAATGTAAATTACTATTAATTTTAGTGTCACTGTCATTACATGATATCACTTAAATGTTAACTTACCGATTAAATATAGCTACTTAAGTTACATATCTCTTTGTTCTATTTTTATGAACTGTCTCTAATTTATCGCCTTTATTTATAACGACATTAGGTTCGTTATCGCTTAACACAGTATAAGGTCCTTTATATAACTTATCTAATTTTGTACCTGTTTCATTTTTTATAAGTATCAAATCACCTGGTTTATACGAAATAGGATTACATTTTCTATCGTACACTATTTTCCTTTGAGTTTTTCTTAAAATTAAATTATTCCTAACTTCCTTATGAGCTAACTGTAACCTATATTTGAGTTCTAATACATAGTTGTCTGGGTTGTAAAGCGGTTCTACTACGTCATTGGTAAGATTACTAGGTAAGTTGCATGATTTACCGAAAACTAACTCATACGGTGTGTATTTTGTTTCCGTGTGGACGGTAGTGTTGTATGAAAAACACCAAAAATTCAACCATTGACTCCATGTTTCTGGATGTCCGTCACACTGTGTACGTAAAAATGCTGCAAGATGCTTATGGGTATTTTCTAAAGCACCTATCGACTGATGATGATATGCTGTCGTATTTATTTTGTTAATTTGCAGCAACTTACAAACCTCTGACATTGTTTCCGACATAAATTCCGTACCTCGATCGGTAGCGATGATTGTAGGTAAACCATACCTAAGTATAAAGTTGTTTACGAATGATCTAGCTACACTTACCGTATCTTTTCTCTGTAATGGATACGCTTCGATATACTTACTGAGCTCACATTGTAAGGTTAAAATATAAACGTTACCTTCTAAATCCTTATCTAAAGGGCCAACTAAATCTAAAAATACCTTTTGAAAAGCACTTGTCGCCGTTGTAGTTACGACCATCGGTTCTACTATATTTCTAGAATACTTACTAGTTTGGCATTTTTTACACTGAGAAACGTAGCGTCGCGTCGTACGTCGTTCTCCATGCCTGGCCAAAAGTACTTACCTTTGATATTATTTATCATACGTCGTACGCCTGCATGCCCACTTGTTGGCAGCAAATGATAGTCATGTAGTATGTATGTCTTTTCGTCATTTTCTAGGACTCTTTTTATTCCTCTTAGTATATTTATTTGTGGTCCGGACCACTGTGGTCTACTTTTTATTTCATTGATCAATTCTATAATGAATTCGACATTGTTTTTATCTTTTACTATGCATAGTTCTTTTATATTTATTTTTCTACAATTTTCACTCAATAAATCCGCAAATTCGGCTCGCGAGAAATGCGACATATAATTGAGATTGATAAATAGAGTAGATTCATTCTTAACATAAGCAAAACATTTGTTTTCGTAATCTATATTTTTCTTGTTTAGATCTTTTCCTTTTAAAAATTTTAATTCTACTGCTTCATTAGGTTTTCTTAGTATCTCTGCTATCCTTGGTTGGCCTAACCTCGGTTTGTCAGCTATATTAAGAGAACCATTGCTACCCGGTTGAGGTATTGCTTTGCACTCCGAGTTCAATTTCGCTCGTTGTGCCCTTGTCATTACCATACTTACAATTTTTTCATTTAAAGACTTTAATTCGTTCGAACTTATGGTAACCCTACTCAATGCATCTGCAACATTATTCTCTGTACCTTTTATGTATTTAATCTCGTAATCGTATTCTTCTAATAGTAATCTAAACTTTAATAGTCGTGTTGATGGATCTTTCATCCCAAATAGATAGATGAGTGGTTTATGATCCGTTAGAATAGTAAATTTTCTTCCATATAAGTATGGTCTAAAATATTTTATACTCCACACTACTGCTAAAAGTTCTTTTTGTATCGTAGGATAATTTAACTCTGCTTTATTTAGTGGTCTACTGGCGTAAGCTACTGGTCTCTGATTGCTGTTACATAAGACTGATCCTATTGCCATATTAGATGCGTCCGTTTGAAGTATGAATTCGTTTTCCTTAGAAAAATCGGGATATTGCAAAATTGGTGGATTAATTAACTTTTCTTGGAGAATGTCAAAACTTTTTTGACACTCACTTGTCCATACAAAAGTTTCGTTCTTTCTACATAATTTATTTAAAGGTACTGTAACTTCTGCAAACGATCGAATGAATTTTCTATAATAGTTGCAAAATGCAACGAATCGCCTAACCTCTTCGGCATTTTTTGGTACTGGGTAATTTTTAACTACAGTTATTTTTTGTGCATCTGGTAATACACCATTAGCTGAAACTTTGTGACCTAAATAGAGTAGTTGAGTTTTCATAAATTCACACTTTGCTGGATTTAGCTTAAGGTTCATTTTTCTTAAACGATCGAAAACATCCATAAGGTTCTTATTATGTATATCTACTGTCCTACCGAATACAATAAGATCGTCACAGTAAACGAAACATTTCTCAAATGTTAGTCCCGACAAGGCAATTGACATGGCTCTAGAAAACGCATTTGGTGATATTTTGAGACCCATAGGAAGGCGCTTCATACGATATTGACCTTCACTAGTCGAAAAACTGGTGATATCCCTACTCTCTGGTTTTAAATTGACTTGATAAAATCCTTGCTGAAGGTCTAAATGACTGAAACAAATACTTCCTGAAAGAGAGTCTAAGATTTCGGTAATGTTTGGTAGTGGAAATTTATCGTCTTGGATACAATCATTAACTTTTCGGTAATCCACTACTAAACGCCATTTCTTTTCTCCATCTGATTTTTTGGGTACTAAAAGAATAGGACTGTTCCACTCACTGCTGGAGGGCTCTATTATGTTGTCCTGTAACATTTTTTTAACTTGCTTATTAATTTCCGATTTCGATGATTGTGGCAAACGATAAGGCTTAGTATACACTGGGATCGTATTTGATTTTATTGTTATTGACTGTTCTACTACATTTGCTGTATCTAGTTTGTCTCCTTGTAGAAAAAATATGTCTGAGTATTTTGCACAAATTATTTCCAATTCTTTTCTATCGCTTGAGTTTAAGTGTGTTAAATTTAGTTCCGATAGTAATTTTTTTACTCGTTCCAGTCCCGTTTCTGATTTATTAAATAAGCAAATATTATAGTTATCTAAATGCTCGAAATCATCGTTGTGTATTAATTTTGATTTCGGTATTTTGATTAAATTTTCATTTGTGTTTAAGATTTTTACTGGAATTTTTCCTCGTTTTGGTTGAAAAATACAACCTGCTATGAATAAGTCGTCATTTATTTGCTTTGGGTGTAAAACGCATTCTTTGTAAACATTTTTGTTTATGTCGATATAGTGGATAGACTCACTTCGACCTGGAATAAGCAAATAATCTTCCGAGTTCGTATGAATAGGTTGACGGTTTTGTATTTCGATGCGATAATGCGGCGCTTTGTCTTTTAATTGTAAGCTGAGTACGTTTGTCGGTAAATCAATGTTTGCATTATAAGTTCTCAGGAAGTCTAAACCAAGTATTCCATCTGATTCACATGGAATATTATCGAACAAATAGAACTTGTAACGAAATTGTACACCCGTTTCTAATTTCAAAGATATATACGCGAAGTTATATGCCTGTATTTTTCCACTGATACCTTTTATGGTTGTTTGATCGCTATATAATTTTGTTTCGCGTGTTACCGAATCTCTGTTGATTAATGAAATAGATGCGCCCGTATCGATTAAAAATTTTAGTTTTTGTTTGCCAGCGTACAAATAGATAAAATCGAGACTTTTACATACTAAACCATAATTAGTTGCTCCGAAAAAACTGAGCTAAATTTTCCTCTTTATCCTTTTCCTCTTTTGGCACAGTGACAACATTTACGTTGTCCTGCTTGGCACCTCTGTAATGACCCCTGTTACTTCTATAGTAACTTTTATGCGGTGGCCTAGAGTATCCACGCTGTTGGTAATGTCTGCCACGGTAAAAAGCTCGCTGTGCGGGTCCCTGACCCCTGTAATGCTGGGCTGCGTTGTTACCTTGGTAGTAGGAAGGATTTCCACGGTATTGAGTATACCCACGATGGTAGTTTCCGCGACTCCGACTGTACCTTGAGTTTCTACGTCGTGTGTAAGATAACACGGCATCCTGACCTGAAGTTCCGGCAAGTGACAGCTCCTCATCACCTGCTGCTCGTACAGCATCCTTCAGTTGACTGTAATTTCTAGCTGCTAAAATGGTGCTAAGTCGACGATTTCTCAGACCATCTGCAAATCTTTTAACTACTAACCTTTCGTTTATTGGACTTAGTATCTCGGCGGCTGTCTGGTTTCCGTCTGCTTGCGCTATGGTAAGGGAAGTAAACAAATCTCCTAGTTTCTCTCCGTATTCGCCTGTAGTCAAGTTGTTTTGACTTATATTATTTATCTGTGCCATTATTGAATTGGCAGATTTTTTTGTCAGAATATAAGTTTGAATATCTTTTACTAAACCAGAAACTGTTTCGTAACTTTTTTTCAGTTTTAATTTCGCAATTTTTGACAGACGAGTCTTTAACACAAATGAAACTAACAATTTCTTACAATCTTCTTCTTTCAAACAACTTTCATACATCTCTATACCTTCGATTATTCTCTCTACTGTTTCTTCCTTTCCGTCCATAACTGGAATCAAAGTACTAGCCGTTTTTAAACTGAAACTCTCCATTTTGTATGTTGTCTTATTTTCCTCTATATCTAAAAATTCGTCGGACGAACTTTCTGAAATATCCGTTACCTCTTTATAACCCAAGATTTTTCTATATATTTTCTCAATTTCGTTAGGTATTGATGGATCTAAATGTAATTCCTTTTTACGTATACGTCCGTATTCAATTAATAAAGTAAACTCATTATACAAATTATCAGCCTCCTGAAACTTTCGCTGTCCTACTTTTACGCGTCGCCGTTTAGGGCCTAATTTTCTAAATATTAACACATAAATCTAGTAAACTTTCATATATTTCACTAAGTCTTTCCATGAATAATTATAGAGTCTATTTAACACTTCATGAGCACTGCACTCATACCTTACATCGAGTTGGTCCGACTCGATGGCGATGGGCTGCTAGGCTTGTCCTCTGGAAGGGCTGCTTGGCTTGTCCTCTGAAGTCACTGCTTGGCTCATCCTCAGGAATGGCAGCTTGGGCCGGGCTATACCCTGGACACCACAGGTAACTGAGCCGGGAATACCCTGACTCCTCCAACAATTAAATTTTATTTCTTCAAACTTCTCTTCTTTTTTTTTTTCTTCTGTAATTTTTTTTTATTTTCTTCAATAAATGTTCTTCGTTCTTCTATTATTTTAACTTCTTGCTTCACTTCTTCATTACTTATTTATTTTTCGTTTTATTTACGGCTCGCACAGGAAACGCAGGTAGATTCCTCTCCGGATCTAGTGGTCACGCGGCGAAAGGACCGTCTCAAGTTTTGTGTCAATACTTCGCTCCTAATCCAATTCTGATGACACTTTTTGTACAAAACGTATAGTCCGTAAAGTCCTGCAATAGACAGTATTGTGCAGATGACGAACATCACGACGCTTATGTTTGAAAGGTGATATTCCGCGCTGCTGTTTGATCCTCCGGAAGCACTCTGAGTGATGAATACTTCGTCCTTCTGGATATCTGAGCGACACATTTTAATGTAGGTACGTTAATTGTCCATGTAGATATTTAAATAATGCCAAAACGTGGTTGAAATCCTGGCATATCCTGATCCGCAAATTCGACTGGCAGGGTCGCTATGTAGGATTGGGCTGAGGGTTAGCTAGTACTTATAAGGAAACGTCCGAATGTCGTGCTATCCATTTATTCACTGATTAAACATAATACATATTTCCTATACTACGTAAACTGCTTGCAAGTCATTACTGCAAGCTTGCACATCATATTACATACCACGCACCGCACCGCACCGCGCACCGCACCGCACCGCACCGCACCGCACCGCACCGCACCGCACCGCACCGCACCGTGCCGCACCGTGCTAAAAAATCGGCAGTGATACACGTAATTGTGATCTTTATTCTCGTTGCGCCACGCGGTTTCACTCGCATAAGTTTTGATCTCGTGGTAATATCGGGATAAAAAGTAAATCTAGGGTGACAGCTACCTCCATACCTAATTTTATCAAAATTGGTCCAGCCGTATGAGCGTGAAGAAGTAACAAACATATAAACACACACACACACACACTCACAAACTTTCGCCTTTATAATATTAGTGTGATTCAGTGAAGGAAGGCCAATTACAAGTTTTCACTGATATTATTAGTGTAAAGATCTACCTCAGTCTTTTTCTTTCTCCACTAATAAAGTTTAATCTCCATAGCAACAAAGATAAAATCATATCTTTTTACCCCCATGTCGGATAGCGGAAGTAAAAGATACTGTCATCGCGGGGATAAAAGTGACTCCCCTAATGTCCCCGTTATCTCGCTGTCTTTGTGCTTAATCTGCTAATGCTATTAGCTGATTGACTGGCCGTTAGTCGCTGTTAATTGTTTAATTACAATTATTAGGGTCACAGGGAGGATTGAGAATGTGTCGTTATAATTATTATTAGGTTTTTTATGAGTTTATCTCTCGGATAAGTACGATTAGCGCTCTTACTGTGGTAGAAATAAGAGCTACTCAGCAGGGTAGTTGCCGGGATAACAGTTCGGGGATATGATGCCTTTTATGAGATGAATAACCAGTTGTATGCCGTAATTACAGAAAACAATTAAAAACCATTGTGTCTCGCGTAGATCTACGCTCCCGGCATACAAGGGGTTAAGCTTAGTAGTAAAATACAAAATTAATCCGTACGAGACTGTCAATAAGGCTTAAAGGATTGTAATACTTCAGCTGAAATTCGTATTTTGCCCCGACTTCCCCGCGCCATGGATCACTCTATCCCGCTCACACTGTCAAACTGATTCATTTAGGGTGAACTACTTACAATGTTGATGGACGTACGCTTGCTAATAAATGACAAAATTGTTATTATATTATATAAGAAATCGACGTCTTCTGTATAGAATAAAATAGAAATATTTTGAATGTTAAATTATTCATTAGTACATTATTAATTAACTTGTTATTAGTTAATTTATAATGTACTAATGAATAATTTTGCTAATTTACCAAGGTAACCTACGTATAGATGTCCAACAAAAAATAAGCGCTTCGGAAATCATCTTCTATCTTGTAAAATAAGAACGCGCGATGATGATATCTAATATAGAGTTGTAATAACTCTCAAATTGGTTGCCAAATAGACATCTACTTCTATAAGTACTTGTCTATTTTGTATTACTATGGTTATGGCTAGAAAGTACAGACGCATTTCAATTTTTAGTAACGTATCTATAAATTGTTTTCAAGCATCGTCACGAATCTTCTAGTGTGAAGAATTGAACTCTACCGAATTTGAACCACCATATCAGACGACTTTCGAGGAAAATACAGCATAATAGACCACATCCATACAGTGCAAAAAATATACAGAAATCTGAAGAGTATAATCGGCCCCTTTGTCTTGCTTTTGTAGTCTATTAGCAAGCTTTTGACTCTATCGAGACTGGTCTGTTTTGGAGATGCTGCATAGATGCCAATCAAAGTCAAAATCAAAACTCAAAGCATTTATTTCAAATAGGCACATAAAAGGCACTTTTGAACGTTAAAAAATTACAATAAAATTGAACTGATTCTAGTCGCCCCTTCCAAAAGATAGTTTTTGTATGGTGAAGAATGGGCAAGAAACTCCACCGTGACTCTTTTAAAATGTTTTTATATTTTGCATACATTCAATTATATAATAATATGTGAAGACGATGCACCTAAAATAAAATCAATAGACCACAATTGGTAAAAGAATTAAAAATGGAACCATGACATATATTAATTATCTTATAGATATACATACATGCTGCTCATAAACAAACACAAACATGGTAAAAGTAAACGATTTTCATAAAAAAAAAATAACAAGTTTCATTCAATATTCTCCTTTTATTTTACGGTTTAGAGGTAACTTTGAAATTTCTTTTTATCGAGAAAATTTTATGCAATCGTATTTTCCCAACAGATAACACTTAGCAATAGTCCTCATCTTTATTGTATATTAATTACAAAGTGAATACTGAAGTACTGTTGAAACTACAGCCATTAATGCTAAGACAATTTTCGCAATCTGAGGTAGTACAAGCCCTTAAGAGTCTCTCCATAGAAATATATTCCCCTTTTTTCTTCCTGAATAATGCCTCTAGAGCAATTGCTTTTTCCATCCACGTCCCTGTCATTTTATTTTTTTCAGCAACTAATTAGTAAAGAAAATATGACCCTCTAAAAATTACAAAAAATGCCCAATTTTTACCGCCGTGATTAGAAGACTACCAGATAAATTAGAAAAAAAAAACACTGGCACTCCGGTAGTGCCGACAGAAGTGAAAACTTGAACAATTACGAGTGTATTTTGTGAATCGTCTTATAAACAAAACACGCGTGTTAAGGTGTGTTCCTTATTTTATAGGGTTTTTTGCAAATCAGGTATGATGACCAAAGTGACTGGTTTATTCTTCTCGTGAAAGGAATTTATTCAGATTTACAACGCCATCTCGTCGTTGTTGGATGAACTACGTAGTTAGTACGCGAGGCCCTCGTAGTTCTTCCCGATGTGCATAGATGGCGCTGTCCTCAACAACGCGCGTCTTAAGTTTTACGTCTGACGTTAGTACGCGAGGCCCTCGTAGTTCTTCCCGATGTGCATAGATGGCGCTGTCCTCAACAACGCGCGTCTTACGTTTTACGTCTGACGTTTTACGTCTTACGAATTTTCGATCAGGGTCACGTGACCTGACGCGAATTTAGAAGTTTTTACCCATTCCAAAAAAAGTACACAGCGCCGCTAAAGAAGTTTTCACTTCAAAATTAACATTAGAAAAAAGATAAGAACCTAAACATACCCGTTCTTAAAATGTTAATGTAAAAAATAATTGAATTTGCTCAGTTTTCGAGGAGAAAAAAGGGAATACGAAACGTCGATATCGTCAAAATTTTTATGATAATTTCGGTCTGAGCTGCAGCTGTTCCTATCACACACTACGGGGGCAAACTTGAGGTAAGGCGACGGCAATAGTTTCTTCAAATACCTATTTTTCAAATTTCTCGCAGGCTCGGTCCCCTCTTAAGAAGCGGCCAAGTGCGAGTCGGACTCGCAAACTAAGGGTTCCGTACTACCGTATAATATTCAACTCTACATTTTTTTAAATATTTGAGTAAAAATCACGTTTCTTGTATGGTCCCTTTTAACATTATTTTACAGCTAGTAATAAAAGGTACTATTATAGTAGTAGTAGATAGGCTTGAAAGGTACTATTATAGTACCTAACTAAACACTGTGATAATTTCAAGTGGCTTACGTTTCAAAAGATATAGCCCTGTGACAGGCGGACGGACGGCGGCCTAAGTAAATAGGGTTCCGTTTTCACCCTTTGGGTACGAAACCGTAAAGACCAACAATCCTAAAGTTTCTTCAGGTTCCGCCATCGAAAAATGAGCCTTACAGTCCAATTTATGTTCGGCCACATCTCAATCACATTTAAAATTCTCTCCAATCAGATAATGGTAGAAATACGTCCAAAGCCCAACTCAGGTAACAATAAAACTTGCCTGGCCACTTCTCTTTGCAGTTTTGATGACTTAACCGTAGGTACTAAAAGCTCGATTTGCTTGAAATTTACTCAGAAACTCGTTCCTGAGTTTCAATGTTACCGTTACTTTATTAAATTGTATGGGCCATTGGAATATTGTGTCGATTTGCATTTGAGTACAAAAAAAACGTAAGTACTTTTCAGCGTATAGCCGTCTTTTGTTTCATTTTGCGCGATTGTTGCGATGAATTAATGATTTATGTACAAATTATACCTACTTCCTTATTGGTTAATGAGGCAAAAAACGGCTTTCTGCTTCATAGACGTCCACTACTGTACGTGAGCTTTCTAATTGCCCTAAGGTACGTAACAATGACGGGTACAAAGAAACGTTTAATGGTGAGCATAGTTCACTTCAGCTGTACCTAATCCCACATTATGTTTAAAATTCTAGTTTCAAATGTTTTTGAAGTGCACACTATAACATTATTTTATATTGACTAATTCGTCTTATTAGTCAATTCACACGAATTTACTTGTTCAAACTGGGCGAATCGTCACTATTATTTTTTTTTCTTTAAGTGTTTCGCACGAATTGGCACATTTTGAACTTTATGCAATGAAGTCAAGAAAAAAGAATACGTTTTATATTATTTTCTTTCAACTACTTAGTAATGTTATCATTAATCACTACAAAACCGATCACAAAGGACGTATTTTTTGCTTAGAGCCAAAACAGTGCAGAAATGTTGTATGAAATCTCATGGTTGCACAGTCTCCCATTAAGTTTAATATAAAATGTATGCATTAGATCAAAAAGATACTGGCTGAAAATAAAAATCAGCTGAATATAAAACCGATATCGGTGAAAAACAAAAAAAAATCAAATGGTGCGCATTTTGTACCATTGTAAAACTTTGATACTTTATATTTAGCAAGAAAAGATTTAAAAAATGGAAATAGCGAGAGCGATATGAATGCAACTCCAGAAAGTATAAAAACAGCTGCAAATTAAATTGTTAATAACCTTTTACTACAAAAGTCGCGGGATAAATATTTAAAAGCTTAGGAAAACTTTATTTTCATTAACTTGAGTTTTTCTTTTGAGTATGTATATTTTATTACGGTAGGTAGATTGGTAGTTGAAAGAAAAGTAGATTACGCACCTTGTTAAAGTGAGTAATTAATGCACACGTGTTAATTTAGTGCCCTCGCGTGCACTTGGGCCCCAACATAACTTTCGTGCATTAATAACTCACTTTGCGCTCGTTGCAACAATCTACTATTAACTCTTATCACTTCTGCGCAAGTGTCCTTTTTTATACTTTATTGCATACAATTCAAAATGTGCCAATTCGTGCAAGTCGCCTATGGAAAAAATAATATTATTTAAAAGTGACGACTGGCCCGATTCGGGCGAGAAAATTCGTGCGAATCGACTAATAACACAGTATAAAGATCATATTACCGTGCTAATAAGCCATTAATGGCTACTAATTTAACTACCAACTACGTAGGTATGAAAAGGCATTACATGTTTTTTTTTATAACCTTATTTCAGTTGTGGTGGCATCATAATGTGGCATTGCAGTAGTTAAAAAATGTCAACTATCTTTTTGAGGGTTTTCTTATAAGTACACAGCGCGGTACATACATACCTATGCACGGTTCAATACGCTATAATAATAAGAAAGACTGTTCCAAATAAGCTTATTTGTTGAGAGTTGTAAAAGTCGACTTAGGGAAACCGTCTTATACGGCAAAAGTGGGTGAAAGTCGATGGAGCAGGAACCTATCAATTATAATGATATCTATGAAGGGTGCTTCGCTATATTTTGCGCATCAATAATCATTATTGTTGAAGAATTCCTTTTAAATAGGTACAGACGCCAGCAAATCAACCTACCCGAAACTGTCAAATTTTCCCAATCAACTTTGAATCTTATGCTTTAGCGATAAAGTTGCAAATCTATTAAAGAAATTTGACAGATTGTAGTAGCTTGATGTGCTGGCGTCTGTACAAAGATTCTAGTTCTAACATAGCATAATTAGCCTGTAATATTCCCACTGCTGGGACACAGGCCTCCTCTCTCCAAAGAGGAGGCCTGGCCCTCCAGGGAGTGAGGTGTAATCTACCACGCGGGTCCAGTGAGGGTTGGTAGATGTCACATGTCTTCAAAGGACATGTTAGGAAATGGGCTTAAAATATGTAATAATTTTTTTGAACAGCTGTCATGTATGGTTTTTCTGATAGGGAAACTTATTCAGGATGGCCTGACAAAAACAGAAAAAATATTAATAGCACCATTATTGAAATAGGGGAGAGCCAAACCTCGAATTATGACGTTTTACTTAGGCTTTTTCAAAAGTCTCTCCGACCGCATTTACTCTTATCAATCTTAGGTGGAATAGGCAGAGCATCAACTTTCCCCAACTATGTTGAAGTATAGAGTTAAGTTTACATAAAATACCGTCATAATACGATATATTATTATATCTATCCTTATTACATAAAAGCAAAAGAAACTTTCTCTGGATGTCTAATTTCGATGAAACTTGACACAAAGGTAGGTCATGAACTCATGACAGTACTACTATCATACAAAAGAAAAAAAAATAAAAAGTAGTAAAGATAAAAGTTATCTACGCTAGGATACTTTTTATCCCAGTAGTACGTTCCTCTGGAATAATTTCCAATCTCCAAGCGGGCTAAGCCGCGCAAACAAAGCTAGTAATATTATATACCGTTCAAATATACATAATCATATAGGTATATGTATACCACCACACGAGGCGAAAAGGGGGAAGCCGAAAGTAAAACAATTTAGGGATGCCATGTCGCGACATATGGTGCGATTCATCCTCGCGGTATACCGTAGGTATCGTATTAGAAGAGATTTTATGTTTACTGCGCAGGTGATACCGAGGAATAAACCTTAAATCTGTGGTTGGAATGACTGTGATAGGAACCTACAGTACCCGGCGATAAATACTGCACATCGACCTTTTTACACAAAACCATTTTATACAAGGAAGAAAAATAATTATCAAAAGAAGCAAAACATAATTGTTTTAACAGCTCCTAATAGATACTGGACTGTTTGTATTTCGTGCGACAGAGATAACGCTCTACAAAGCCGAAATAAGCCGATTGTCTCTTTCCAAAGGTCGATGTGCAATATTTATCGCCGGGTACTGTACTATTTGGAATGGGCAACTACCTTCAAACTTTCTGACTGACCCACTCCTGGAGAATGATTATTCAAAAATACCTAAATAGTTTTTTAGGGTTCCGTACCTTAAAAGGAAAAAACGGAACCTTTATACGATCACTTTTTTGTCTGTCTGTCTGTCAAGAGCCTTTATCTCGGGAACGCGTGGAAGTATCGTGTTGAAATTAAAACCATATACTCAGGTCTGCGGTTCCTTGAAGTTGTAAAAAATCTAACTTCTATGTTAAGGTAAAATAAGATACGACTGTTTATGCCGCAAAAAGCGTATAATTCGACGCTCTCAAGGGAATCAAAATATATAGGGTACTTCCCGTTGACATAGAATCATGAAATTCGGCAAGAAGCAAGGATGACCTTGCTTCTTGCAAGCAGGGTCATCCTAGCATAGTAGCACAAGTAAAGGAAAAACTCCGAAAACAGTAAATTTGTAATTACATTAAAAAAAACCCCGTGATAAACTATTTATATTGACATACCTACTTTATACGGAACCCTCGGTGTGCGAGTCCGACTCGAACTAACCTAACCTTACAGTCCCTTTGACAAGCAAAGGCCTCGCTCAAATCCTTATAGGCAAATCAAAAGGATCCAACCCTTGTGGTACGCGTATAGGTCGTGCCGCCACCTCTTCCTGGACCGGCCTCAGTGGCGACGTCCATCCTCAGCCCCCACCGTGTGGAGACTGTTACCCAGCGGTCACTGTGCATGCGGCTGACGTGACTCCCCCAATCCCATTTCAGCTTGGCAGCCTTTTTGCCTATAAATGGTTTAATTTAAATAAATGTTTTGTGTTTTTATAAATCTCTGCGGTATTAAATGTCCAACAAGGAACAAACTAAATAGCCACCGCATGAATCTACCGCTGATAAATTCTGCGGTATGTATCTTAACAAAGCTGAGTACAGAGCATGCGACGCATAACAATAATTGTGAACCGTTTATGCAGCCGTTTGTAGCATACATTTTCTAAGCAGTGTTGATCCAGTGGTACCGAAACCTACTAACGAGTTATAAGTTCGTGGATTCGAACCTAGTCAGGAGCACACTTTAGTTTGAGCAAATTGTTTCGTGACCATTGCTCTAAATGTGGTGGAAGAATCATCGTAAGGGCGCAAACATAAAAATAAAAGGTTGTGAATTTGACGACTAAAAGCCAAGGCCAGATTCCCAATAGTGAACACATTATCAACATTTTCTTCCACAAAGGTAACCCCTAGAAAATAACACCGTGTGAGGTATGTATAGAATCAAAGAGGAGTGTGCATCAGAACGCTAGTCACCCGCACTGATGTCCTGAATCGTACTCAGCGAGCCAATCCATACCGTTCGAGCGTTGCCAGTTGCGAATACGTTGTTGTTGTGTGTTCACAAGTTATAAGAGTTATCGATTAAAAAGAAGCACGATAATTTGCAAGATAAAAAAGAACAAACATAAATAAATACAAGTTTTTTTTTTGTGAACGTGATGTTTAACGTTCGCCATTTTGTTTTTTTTTGGCGCCATGAATACTAATGAAGCATTTATACAAAATAGACTGAATTTATACTGCATTATTAAGCAGATAATGTTCTGTGAAAGTAAAAAAAAACATCTAGATAAAATAAGCACAAATAGTCTGTTAAGCAAATCTAACCAGATAATTTCTGCTCGGGTAAAAATACGCAAAATTAAATCGGAATAAATTTAAAGCACCATTAGATCTGTGGTATATAAATTCAAATGCTACCACATTACCATTCCAATTGCCAATTTTAGAGCTAAAAGGGAACATCTCCGTATGCAAACCAAACCATAAGCCGCTTATGTGGCACAAAGTGTCTTATTCAGCTATACGTACCTATTATGGGCTCTCCTGAAACGTGAATTCGATACTTAGAAGCCATTTATCTATGCCACTAAGTACTTTTTTCAATTCCAAAAACATGACAATAAAAGCATTGCTCATTCTTGATGTGACAGTGGCATTCTTAATTATTCTTTCCGCATTGAAGTTAGCAACGAGTACAGACAATTAATCAACTCAGCATATCGCAGTACACTGCCAACAGTGTACTGCGATATGCTGAAAGGGAGAGGCCTATGTCCAAACATAGGCCTCTCCCAGGGCACGCTACAATACCCTGTCCTTCGCCTCCCGCATCCGGTCTGTCTCAGCCTCCTTTTTATGGTGGTTGGTCCAACTAGCTGGTGGCCATCCCATACTATGATATCGATGCCCAGTCTCCACTCCTCCCTCCTCTTCTGCTCCACGGCCATCGATGCTCCAACAAACTTGGCCAGCCCTCTGTCACTTTAGCTTGCTTAGTCTGCAAGTATAGTAACTTAATATTAAAAGTGGTGTCCACTTTTGTTCCTTAGGGCGAATTCACCCAAACTGTTATATCTAGTGTAAGTCTTGACCTGCGAATATATTTCTAATGTTTGGCAATTTTTACATACAAAAACTATCACATATCATTTCAACCTGATTGGTATCCTGGCAAGCAGGACATGTTGTAGGTGTCCCATCATTGCATTTTTGGCCTTAGCTCCACATGGAACGTTTTAAAAGGATATTTTCTTTTTACAAGTCCTCTGAAACATTTATAGCACGCCTTTCAACACTTTTATTTTATTCCCAACATTTCATGTACAATCCGCTATATTCTACAACTTGCACGTATAAATTGTGTGCCAACGATGCACCGTAGCTAAATCGTCCTGCATTTGTCCAAGTAACACCTCTATTTATTTTAGAAAATGCTACCGGAGCCCTGATCAAAACTGAGATGTTACTGCTTGACATCTTAATGTAGTGCAATGTATCGTATCCTTCTTTCCTATTGCAGTAAATAGCTCCTAAAGATGTTAGTGAAGGGATCCCACTTGGTGTTTCATTGGGGTCGTTGCTTATTGGGGTTTATGTGGGAGACACATGGATGGAAAGATTCAGACATTTATATGCTTAGTTTGTAAGTTTGCGATAGTTTAAATATTCATGTAAGCGTTGCTTGAGAATCAAAACGTTACCCCATAATAGGTCTTGCATTAGAACGTTTTACAGAAAACTTGAGGTCTGCTTTGTTTGCAAATTTAGACATAATCTGTTGATGTAATTGGTTGTTTCCTAGACAAAATTGCTCTATATTGAACGATAACCGGTAAACGGAGAATTGATGAAAATTGTACCTCGAGCAACATAATGATGAACATTTATACTAGACTAGCCTTTCAAGTACCTAACACGATCTCATTTAGGTACCAACTTATGAAAGCCTTTTATACTCCTTAGGTACAAGATCTTGAAAAACTTATATGCAAGCAACCACGCGTATCATAACAACAATACATAACACAAAACATGAAAAATCAACCAACGAACGGCTGCCAACTCATAAACCCTCCAAACTTTGACGAGCACTGGAAATAAAATTATATTTACTAAAACAAAACGTTTAATAAACTGTCCTCTCTAATGATGTTTGTGGGCCGCAGGAACAAGCAAATTGACTAGCAAAACCTGTCCACCATTGTTTTGTCTAACAATAGATCCAACATGAATAGGCGTTGATTGTGGCGATGCGAAGCAAATTTAATTTTGTTTTGAACTTCGGAAAAGGATTTCCGGTCGTGGTAGTAGTACCTAGCCTACTAATTGATCGCACGTGTATTGAAAGAAAGAAGGCACGCGGCTATGATTGAGTGGTAGCTCAGTGGTAACGACCTCGACTTACAAGTTGTAGGTCCTAGGTTCCCAGACAGGCGCCTTACTTTGTGTAAATTATTTCATCACCATTGCTCTCAAAAACGGTGAAGGAGAACATCGTGAGGAAACCGGCATGTCCTAGAACCAACAATTCGAAGATATTGTGACAACCAACCCGCACTGGGCCCACGTGGTACATAACGTCCCACTCACACAGAGGGGAGGCCAGTGTTCCAGCAGTTCCCACTGCTGGGACAATACATATAGTGGGAACATTATAGGCTAATTATAAAAGGCATTAGGCCAGTACTAACGAGTATTCATTAGTGGAACATTTTCTATTTTGTTAGTACTTATTGACTTGTTTACACTGTTCTGGGGGCTTACTCTCCAAACTAATTTTAATTCCAATGAGATGCCAATATGATTCCAATGTTAAATTTACAGTCACGTTATTCGGTACTCTTGAAAACAATATTGTCAACAATTACCCGACGCCAAGCCCAAACCAAATTCCACTTAGTTCTCCAAAATTAGAATTAAATTAGATTGGGTTTCCAACCCAATCTAAAAATAATTTGGCGCTAGCATCGAACTCAAGAGTACGAAAAGTCACAATTCCAATGTCGATCTATCGGAATTAAATTGAAGAGTAAGCACCCTGTTGACACTGTAATTTGAACACATTGTAATAGTACATTATGATATAAGTGCGGGAAGTTGAAAATTACAGCCGAGGCGATATTGCTTGCCCGAGCCGTAGGAGGACTAAAAGAAAGCAGAGGCTGTAATTATCAAAGCGCACGTATGTCATACGATGTTTTATTACATATTTGCGAGGAAATAAATAAAACTCGGACTTTCTTAAACGAATAAATCTTTAATTAAAGCAGTTATGAAAATTTGAACAATTAGTAAAATTGATTATTGTTTTTGTTACAGATATTAATGGTTGTAATTTATTGTCAAAATTGATTAAATTAAAGAATTAAATGTTTATTTATTATATTTTATTTCCCAAAGTTAATTTTATTCATAAAATGTTGACTACTTTTCTGAAATAAAAACTCTTTGCTAAGATTTAAAAAAGTACCGTTCGTTTTGACGGAGCATCTTGATAAACCGTGCGATTTACATTACATTACCACACAAGTACGTAATGAGATACATTACGATATTGAAATTGGTGAAACAAGAGACCCCTTACGAGCAAATGTGTTATAAAATTATTTTCAATACTCAATCATTTATTGCATTCCACAATGTATATGCTTAGGTTGTAGGTAGACATTTGTTGTAACAATCATGGACCTCTGTCGGCACAGCAAATTTTTAAAAGAGTAACCGTGGAGTTTCTTGTCCACTCTTTTCTGTTGGAAACAACCAATTGGTACCGAGTGCTTAGCTTCTGACGTAGGTTTGTGTGAAATAAAATATTTAGATTTAGATTTTTTGATTTTGAATCTGTAACAAATATTTCCTGAACGGTGAATTTTAATGAATCACTCAGCTTGAGCATTCTTCTTTTTCATCCCATAATCAGCCATAATGTTTCTACTGCAGCTGGGACACAGACCTCCTCCCTTTGAGAGGGAGTGGGCCAAAATCCACCACACGGGCCTAGTGCGGGTTGGTAGTCAACAAATGTCTTCGAATTGTTAGTTTATTTATTTATTTAATATTTCAAGCACATAAATGTCCAGAGGCGGATTTAATGCCATAGGCATTAGGTTAGTTCTAGGACATGCCGGTTTCCTCGATGTTTCCCTTCACCGTTTTGAGATCAGTGATGAAAAGGCTTACAAAAAGTAAAGTGTCGAACCCCCGACATACTCGTATTCCGTTACCACTAACTAGCCCACCATTGCTTTTCTTCTTCCTTATGAAAAGGATATTAGACACTTTATTCTTGGAAATTTTGGTAAGTGTTTCTGATATTTCTAAATCCAGAATACTGTTCTGCCGCCTTAAGTAAAAAGGGCGTATCTGAGGAAAGGGAATAGAGGAAAATGAGCCTTAATGGAACAAAAAGGCACCATCCATTACGGCTCATTTTCCTCTATTCCCTTTCCTCAGATGCGCCCTTTTTACTTAAGGCGGCAGTGTTGCCCTGTACACTAAAAAAAATGATTTCTTTGTACACCACATTAAAGCGATTTCATTAAGACTTACTAACTTTAAGCAAAAAGATGAACTGTTTGTAAAAGAGTAAAACACAAAACAGTAACTTTTATTGATTAAACATACTATTTACTGAAAAAAAAAAACTAAAAAAGAAGGAAAACCACCATTACTGTAACGTACCTAACTAAATTTCAATGGTTTGATCGATATCACCAAATTAATAAAACAGTTAATTTTGTGACATTTTAGCTACTTAAAACGTTAAAGTTTACTGTCATGACGGTAACATTTTGCCTCAAGCTTTAACTGTTTTCGGATCAGTAAAAAATACTGTTTTGAACGTTAGGCTCATATGGTACTGTTTAAAGCAATTCAGATCAATGTTTTTTTCATTTTTATTTACTGCTTATTTCCTTAATTTAATCTCTGAAATTGGCCTTCAGCGGGTCTATTTAGTATAAAACTCACCGTGAAAACGTTGATTAAGTGAGTTGTCGAGTAGATCGGTTGGTGCCGGGGATTGGCACTATTGTCAGCTCACTTCACCTAAATATCGAACGTGAGTTTTTTACAGAACAAACCGGCTGAAGGCCGATTCCAGAGATTGAAAGGGTTCAAAATCTTGCCGCAATCTCAATCAATCAATGCCAAAATCTAAGTATGTAGGTCACGACTCCTATCAAAATATTATCTCGATAAATAACTTTTAATATTATTCCAACAGCTGCAGTAGATCATCTTTAATCTTCCGAATTAAATGCATCCACACAATACATGGCATAGAATCAAATCAGAAACAATTTCGTTACTCTCCTAAGTCGGTCTCAATCGGTTGGATCAACGCCGGAGAAATTTGAATAAGGGCTCCTTAAAACAGGCACGACACGAAACGCGACACAAAGGCACCGCAAGTCGCGCAACGAGCAGTGCCTTTGTGTCGCGCGCGATTCTCGTCGCGCGTCGCGCCAGTTTGCAGGAGCCTTAACTCGTCACATTCAGGTACGAATGCTACACGACAGCCAACATCCAAGCTAAATGGTGTTTGTGCTGTTTTATCGTTTTGATATGTTGCAGGTGTTTAGAATATGTTATGTTTGAGCTGAAAATACTGTAAATTTTAAACGGAATTTTTAAACGGAAAATTGTTTTCCTAATTTTCCGTTTAAAAATTCCGTTTTAATATTTTGTTTTATTTAATCATGGAAAAAAAGAAAATAGTTTATTTGGCGTAAATATGATGAAAGAAATATAATAAAGAACAAGTTGGGGTTAAAATATGCGAAACGGCCATCGCTCAGCATAATTATGCGACCCTATGCGAGACAGAGCCCCAGCGCTGGTTTTCAGCGACAACCGGGAAGAAGAAACAAATTATTATACAGTTAGGAAAAGTAATTGTTAAGCAAGTTGACACCCTACGTCAATTTGCCGTGTTTCATACAACCTACCTACTGTCAATTAATTATTTTAGATTTTGTAATGTATGCACTTTAACATAAATACAATAGTTAAATGACATACAGATCCTGTTCTAAAAGCATTAAGCATTAGGATTGGGTGTTTTATGCAGACTATTTAAAACATTTACATATACATTATTATGTTATGTACTAAATTAGGTACTTAACCTCGGAAATGGAATTCCAGTTCAAAAATGTAAACAAAGGTGTTGCCAATGTAAAATAATTACCCGAATTGGTAAAAAATACTATAATATAGTGTAGAATGCACATAGTATAGACGTACCTACTATGGATGCTAGCCAGGGTCGTCAACCAAAAAGTATATTCTAGCACCACCTTAAAAGAGACAACGCACTGCTATGTCTGTGTCTTTAGGTGATTGCGCCAAGAAGACCACCGATATTTTAGGCATGAGAGTTCGCAGAACAATAAAGGAAATGTATGTAGATGGTATTTATGGACTAATAAACTAATTCCTATGAACTATCTGGACTACAAGCTACGCCAGTTATTCATACGCCACAGTGATTTTCAATAATATAAATGTAAAGCTGAACTAAATAACTTTAAGCGAAACATTTTGAGTTCAAAGATGGAAAAACTGCCAATGAGTAGAATATGTTTAGTGAAGTATGTACGAATGTATGTATATAGTGGTCAACAGGAACTAAATAACAAACATGAGCAAGTTGTTCATAAGAATAGAAATCTTTTATTTTTTTTTAGTTTACGATGAGACCTTAGGGTATAAGCATATACGGTGGAGGTCTACCCCGCTTGGGCGGAGCACCGCCGTGTCCTCATAGAGGCGATCGGCAGCGGCGGCGACCTCTCGCGTCCGGGCCTGGTTCAAGCCATGGTCCGGGGCGAGAGGGAGGGGGGCAGTCGCCTCCTTCTGCGAAGCAGTGATGCTAGCGAAGGAGGTGGCGAGACGGCTGAGGGAGAGAGCCTCCCGTCCCAGCCGCCGCGGGAGACGCTCCGGGCGTCGGGAGCCGCGCGACGACTCTCGGCCACCGTAGGCGCGGGCCTGCGGGCGGAGAGTAATGGGTAGCTCACCGTCCGATCAGGACCAGGTCCGTGCCGGACGGCGCGTACGTGTTCCACGCGCGCCTCAAAGATATGTCAGCATCAACCGAAAGGGCCCGTCAGGGCTGAAGCCTGCCGGGTCAGCGGGATTGTCCGAAAGGGTTACCGTTTTAGTCAGTAAGAGTCTGATACTCCCTTCCGTTCCACCCAGAGCGGAAGGGGTCATTTGATGATTTCCCATCCTGAAAAAAAAAAGGCTATAAGCATCATTTCAAAAGCACGAAATTTAATAAAATTAAATAACTATAATGACTAGGGAAATGTTGACTACCCCTGAAACATCACTTTGGCAATGACATTTCTTTGAAAAATGTAAAATTTTTGATCTGGAATTCCATTTCCAAGATAAGTTGTTATGAATCAGTAGTACTTTAATAGTAGGTAACGTTAAATAAATATTATGTCAAAAAATTAATCTTTATGATTTGTTTATACGGACAATTTAAGTTGGCAGTGAATTTACTTTACAATAAAATTGTGACAAGAATACCCCTGACTTTACTTATAAACATTTCAGGAAATTTGTTCATTCAGCATTTCTACAGAATTTTGAAAGAATCTAGTAAGAAGTATTTTAAATAAATACTTTACAAATAGGTATGGCGATACCTATTTGTAAAGTTTTTATTTTATATTTTATTTATGGAATTCTAGTAAATAAATCAATGCTTTTATTTGAATTCTAAAAAGTGTTCCGAAAATAGAAAATACTTTAAGTCAGTCATGAAAATATTATGGACGAAAATATTAGCTCAAAGACGATTTACGCTAAACACCTGCGATAGATCTATCTGAGCATTTATCCGATATTAGGGTAACGACACCAATTCTCGGCACGTCTGCAAGGTGCCGGTTGTTCTGTCATTAGTTTACCATGTCAAAGACGGACATTCGGTAGAGAATACCATAGGGTAATTTCGGAGATGTCTGGAGAAGCGTAAACGGTATATTGAAGGTAGGAAAGGTAAATTAACTATTATTGGATAGTGTACCTTGAATGTGGCAGTTGTGGTGTCAAGTTTATGTGGTTGTGGTTAGTCGAATATGTTTTTGGATGCAAATCCGATATATATAATTATATTTTCTGATTTTGGAAAGATACAATAGGAAAAAGGCAATGGAAATGTGGCACCCGTAATACGTCTTTTTTGTCTAAAAATAATATATTATGTTTAAGACTTGCTATTGCCCGCGACTTCGTCTGCGATCTAGGGTGAAAAGTAGCCTATGTCCTTCTCCTAGGTCATGGTCTACCCTTGTGCCAAATTTCATTGTTATCCGTTCCGCCGTTTTAGCGTGAAAGCGTAATAAACAAACAAAATCACTTTCGCATTTATAATATTAGTTTTGACTAGTACTCAAGCAGTTACATACACTCATAACCACCCGCAGCCCATATGTTTCATAAAAATGGAAATTTTGGCAAAATATCTCCGTGGTCGCAACTGCTTGAAAAATACACTTTTAAACCACAGGAGGACGATATAAGAACTCTTCCTCTGTAACAAGAGAATACTGCAGTTATCTTATCTATGTAGGTACGTTCGGTACCCTATTGTGTGTTCTCTACAGCATAGAACGTTATAATATCGAGTATCAGAATGCCATGCGACGGATCCAATCGATTGTGTTGCACATTGTCTCGCCTTGTGAGTGTTCCGTGTCTAAATGCAATGGCAATACGTTATGGATGGGATTAAGAGGAAACAGGGCGTGCGATTCTCCATACAGATGTATTCCCCTTTTTTCTTCCTGAATAATGCCTCTAGAGCATTTTTTTCATAAAATCAAGGTCTGCTGTAAACACGTCCCTGTCATTTTCTTTTTTCAGCAACTAATTAGTAAAGAAAATATGATTTAGGCGCATAATGCCCACTTCTCAAAATGGCAACTGAGTCGCTAATGGACTAATTCTCAAAATGGCTAATTCTATAAATGACTAATTCTGAAAATGACTAATTCTATAAATGACTAATTCTCAAAATTACCACTTCTATAAATACCTAATTCTCAAAAGGACAATAATATTGAAAAAATTATAGAAGGAGAATTTCATCATAATAATATATTTTATAAACAATTTCCATGTTAATCAACAACAAAAGCATAACATAACACATAACACAACTGTCACACATTTGATACGTAAATGTGTTTATACCTAAATAAAATAAAAAAATAAAACTTACATAAGTTGTGTTATGTATTATGTTAAAATTACAAATAATGCCCTATTTTTACCGCCGTAATTAGAGGACTACCAAACAAATTAGAAAATTTTTAAACATAAAAAAAATTATAGAGACCTAAACATACTCTTTCTTAAAATGTTAATGTAAAAAATAATTGAATCGGCTCAGTTTTCGAGGAGAAAAAAGGGGAATACGAAACTTCGATTTCGTCAAAATTTTTGTGATAATTTCGGTCTGAGCTGCAGCTGTCCCTATCACACACTACGGGGCAAACTTGAGGTAAAGCGACGGCAATAGTTTCTTCAAATACCTATTGTTCAAATTTCTCGCAGGCCCCGTCCCCTCTTAACAGTTGAATGTGGTGAAGAGATTATGTGATATTCGAAGAAGGACTGCCTACTTCATTGTGTTAGTACACTGTAGTGGTTGTCTGCTAAATTCGACCTTATGTTGTGCAGGTTGGCAATAAAATACCTCTGGTTGCATTTGGAAAGTCAAGCGAGTTTCAAGCGAGTTTAGAATAAGGTGTCAAATATTTTGTTAGATGTATGCTTAGGGTCAGTGGGTCGTCGTAAGGACGTAGGTCGAGCAGGTAGGTTATATGGGCTGGTGTCCGCAACTCGACGTCAATGCGGTCAGTGTTGGTAGGTACAGACGCCAGCACATCAACCTACCCGAAACTGTCAAATTTTCCCAATCAGCTTTGAACCTTATGCTTTAGCGATAAAGTTGAAAATCTATCAAATAAATTTTACAGATTGTAGCAGCTTGATGTGCTGGCGTCTGTACATGACGGATTATTTGATGTAACTTTTGGGCATTTTTTATAGATTTAAAACATAGAATAGGAACGTCTATTTGGACACAATAAAAAATAAACATAATTAAATGTCATTAATTCAAACTAGGCTGAGAATCAGCACTTTTGAACGTCAAAATAACTTGAGACAGTCTCCCAAAACACACTCTTCACTACCTCCTAGTGCTTTAGCTGGGATGAAGAAGTGGCGCAACAAACTCCCCCGCAGCAGCAGAAGATCTTGATCTTAAACTATTATATGCAAATAACATTTGAAATAAAAAGACAGAACTTTTTGTTTGAAAATATTTTTCTTTCGATTTTGGCGGTAACAAGTTTTATATTACGGCTCTTGCCGCCTCTTGAATTTCAGGTGGCGTTAAAGTTCATCACCCTCATTGTCTTCACTTGACCTCACTTTGTCAAATACAATTACTTTTCTCCGCGTTAAAGTGTTCATTTGTTTTGTTTTTTTCAATAAACCGTTTTCTATTTGCAAGTCAGTTCGAAATTTAAATAAAATCTTTGATAAGTTACCTCTTTGGTTGCCATGTTTCGGAGTAAAAGATCGTTCCATTTTTAAATTACATGACAGATGTGAGTTTACTATGTAATTTATTTGGCCGCTAAACCTGCACGACAGATATGGATTTTCATACAACTTTTGCCGGCCGCTGCTCGCATGGATTAGACCAGTACAGCAATTTCAATTTATCTCGAAGAAGGTTGTCAAAATAATGCTCGAATTTCCAAGCATGCTTAAGAAAAGATAATTCATTATTATTTTTTGACTATGATAATTTTTCACACATGGAGCACATGCTGCGAAATAATGAGCATATTCCTTACTAGCAAACAACCATCATCGGCATTGCCTTTTTCCAACTATGTTGGCATTGGCTTCCAGTCAAACCGGCTGCAGTTGAATATGATCAGTATTTTACATGGAGCCATTGCCTATCTGACCACTACAACCCAGTTACCGGGTAATACGATACCCAATGGTAAGACTGGTTGTCAGACTTCTGGGCTTCTGGCGACCCATAACGACTGTCAAAGATTCACGAATGACAGCCAGGACTAACAGCTTAACGTGCGTTCCGAGGCACGGAGCGGTCTTGATATGTTAAGATGGTCACCCATCCACAGACTAACCGCGGCAACCGTAGCTTAACCCGATCGATCGATCCGTGCGGCTGTTATTACTTGGCCACATGCTCCTCTACTAGCAAAAAACCATGCTTTTTAATAGTCCATGTAATTCAGCCTTTACTTTGTTGAGAGACTGAACGTGTCTCTTTTAGAGAGACTACGGTCTACATCTATTTTCGTATATATACGAAAATAGATGTAGACAGAATATTAATAGTGTTTATAGAAAACGGCTACTATGGATACAGAATATTTAAGAAATAAATACTTTTAGTCTTTGAGAACACATTTCTGTTTAGTATAGGCACTATAAGCACTAATAACTACTTCTAAGAAATCAGTCAACGTTATGATTTCTTTACTCTTTCTTTGCCTTTTTATTTTTTATTAATGATTTTTTTTATTTTAATTGTTATTAATTCAAAGATGTAAATGTTTAATGTATGTGATTTAAATATGTGTTGTGATTTAACTTGTGAATATATTTTTCAATTTGATTTTATGTACTTCAATTATTCAATTTAGTTAGAATAGATAATGTGGCATGTATTTTATTCTTTGGTTACTAACGTAATTTTTAAGTATAATAACATAATATATGGATCACTGTGTCTGAGTTAAATAAATAATAATTATTATTTACGTTTACTTTAAGCGAAAGTCTTTACATTTCCCCGGTTATGTATTTTCATCGTTTTCTTCCAAACAAAAACCTAATTCAAAATATTTGACACCTCGTTCCAAACTCGTTTGACTGTTCGAATGCGACCAGAGGTAATTTGTTACCAGCCTGTACTACAAAGGTCGACTTTAGCTGACAACCTTTACAGTACAACACGAATTACAAAATCTAAGTTGTACCAAGCAACATTTTTACTATTCTAAGACTGACAAGAAATCGTCGTTCGAGAATTAAAACTAGCACTAACATAATCAATAATATTACATCGGGCTACTTACACGGGCTGAAGGAGACAACTCAATTTACCAATTACGAAGGTGGGGGGAGCGCCCCAAGGCACCGTCATTGGCCCCACTAACGACGTTATGTAAGGAAGAATTGCGTCGCGACTGTCAATATTTGGTGTTGCTACCCTAATTGTACAAGGTTATTTTTAGTATAGGGAAGAGATACTTCTGTATCCTAGTCTTAAGCAATGTCAAAGGTTTTTGTATCAATAAAGATTTTTATTATTTATTATTATTATAAGAAACCACCGCGTCAGAAGTCGCAGCCAGAAACTAGTATATTATAAAAAGATAATATTTGTGAGTTTGTATGTAGGGGTAATCTTCGAAAGTACTGATCCAATTCCGAAAACTCTTTCACTAATGCCAAGTATTGCCGAGTTTCATAGGACATATTTTATGTTATAATAAGATACATATATCACGCGGACAAAATCGGGGGTGGAAGCTAGTTATTTATAAATTACTGATGTAGATACGTCCAGAAGTAGAAAGATAGATATTCTGTTGTGTAAGCGTTTTGCTAGCCAAAATCCTTGTGGGGTTACTGAACTTGTTTACATACAAACAAACTATTCATGTCTAGGTTTAGCTAATAAGATGGATAGCGAAGTTAATTTATTACGTACATTTATCAGCAAGCTACTACAATCTGTCAAATTTATTTAATAGATTTTCAAGTTTATTGCTGAAGCATAAGGCTCAAAGTTGATTGGGTAAATTTGACAGTTTCGGGTAGCTTGATGTGCTGGCGTCTGTACATTCCAATAAAAAAAGCTACCTCCATCCTAGAGTCTACAATTCTAAAATGGAGAACCAACTTCCAAATCTACCCAAATTTACAGACATAAGTTGAGATAATTACACAACATAACAATCATCACACCTGTGTGTATAGTTAGGGGTGTACCTAGGTTTAATTACACATACATTTAGTCAGTTATGTATAAGTCCCATGCAATGAAGGGCGAGCCAATGCCCCGGACACAAATCCAGACACCGGACTGAAATTCCAGATGGAAAAATCCAAACTAGTTCAGGTTTTTGATCAAAAATCTGGATTGTTAGAGGTTTATGATGAAATTGAGTTTAAAATGTGTCATCTTCCGGTTTTTCATCAAAAACCTAGGTTTTTCATCAAAAACCTAATTTTATGAAAAACCTACGACATATACATATTTTACAACTTGTTAGGTTAGTATAATCCTAAAATGACAAGATTTCATGAAATAGTCATTCTGTGGGATTATTTGGTCTTAGTGAGTTATGTCTTTAATCATTATAATTCTGTAAATACATATTTTTACGGCAGCAAATCATATATTAATCAACGTAGAACTTAATACTGACCAGCAAATTGCAAAAAACGTAAAAAAAATGCTTTCGCGGGCTACCCTGGCGCTTTCGCCTTAATTAGCCGGTTAGTTAACCGCCTTGCCTTTTAAATAAGCGGAGGCCGTTCAACTAACGGCCTGAATGATATTCAATTATAGTTTAGGTTTGAACTGTAAACAATCACGTGCGAGCCAAATTTGGTCGCAGTAACTAAGCCACGCACCCTAACCAAATGGTTTAGGTTAGGTTAGAACTGTGAGCAACTGCGTGCGAGCCGAGAGAGCGAAGCGAGGCGAGCACTATTTCCAAAGGCCAGGCAGTTAACTAAACGGCTGCGATGTATCAATGATTATGACATTTTCAATACCAGTGTTTCTCGGCTTATCTAAGCATTTGTTAGTGAAAGCTGTTTTACGGAAAAGTAATTGCTTGCGTCTAAATGTTTTTTAGTTTACAGTATTAATCGATCGTGGGTTTTTGTTTCTTATTTATGTTATGGGTATTTTGTACCGACGTTTTTTTTTGTTTGTCTTTTTTTTTTTCAAAACATATTTTTATTTTTATATTGTCATATTTTATTGTAATTGATGTAGGGGCCAATGGTTGTAGGCACCGTACTCTATCACTTTGTTGATGTTAGTTTAGTTGCGGAGTACACAAAAAGAACCACAAGTAGAGTTTTAAGGTTATATTAAATGTTGTAGTTAACAGGGTAGAGTGGTAGCGATACTTTCTCTTGACAAGTGGTTAGTTCCACAGTTGTTGTCTGACTCGCTCTGCTTAGCGTGAAAAGTTATAGTTATAGCGTAATATTTTGTGACGCACGCCACCAAAGTAGGTTGCTGCGTTTGCAAAGTAAATGTACGGTTGATGAGACCGTACAATTGAAATAATTGATTTACATAAATATTTACAAATTAGCCTTAAACTAGTGGTAGGTAAGAAATATAAGAAATAATTGGATTCTACCTGAATTAGGAATAAACCTGTATCTCAGGTACCTATCTATATATATCCAAGTAAGTATTATCTAAAATTCCTACAAATAGTAAATAATTTAGCTACTTTAATGGATGTAAATATTCAAATTGAGCAAAATAGTATGCTACTTTTTTGCATAATAAATTTTTACAACCATATTCTATTAAGGCTCCTTCAAAGAGGCGTGACGCGCGATTAAATCGCGCGCGACACAAAGGCACCGCAAGTCGCCCAACGTGCGGTGCCTTTGTGTCGCGCGCGATTCGCGTCGCGCGTCGCGCCTGTTTGCAGGAGGCTTTATGATTTTTGCAATGTAAAGTACTATACATTTTTAATAAGGTCGCGCTTACATTGTCGTACAGAAAAATTTACAGTGTCAACAAAAATATTAAGATGGCATGTTTACTTATAATATAAACTGTAAAAACTGATATTAATTTTACGTATTATAACTAGTAAAAGACAAAATAAGAATAATTATATAACATAAAGTAAAAAAGTCTTTTTTTTACGGTCTTTTTTTTCAGGATGGGAAATCATCAAATGACCCCTCCCGCTCTGGGTGGAGTGGAAGGGAGTGTCAGAGTCTTACTGACTAAAACCCACCCGTGTTACTTCCTTAGCCCTTTATGTTCCGGGCCAGCAGTAACCCTTTCGGACAATCCCGCTGAACATCGGTGGTCTTACGCGACGTCATTATAATCTCTAGAATTGATTTATCTGGTCTCAGCTATTTTCTTTGCGGGGCATGCTTGATCAGTTGAAATTTGTAAATGGCCTTTAAATGCATATTGTTTATGAATACTGTTTATATTAGCTGTAAGTTTCCCGAATATAATAAAATAAATAAAATTCTCTACGAGGATGAAAAAAAAACTAATTTGTTTTTACTCTGGCCTTTGAGAACATGTATCTCACAACCAATTCCACAGGGTCGGTTTTAATGAAATTAATACTTGTAGACAATATAATAGGATTGTCTGCAAGCACTTGATTAACATAGTATCTATATGAATCAATCAATGTTTCCATGATGTGACATCAACATCATGGAAATATTAGCCCCCTCTTTGGATGCCCAAAGAGGGGGCTAATATTTCCATGATTTATTCTAATTTTCCTTCGTTACCTACATATTTCGTTGATGCCAACGAAATATGTAACGAAGGAATTTTCTCGTAATATTGAAAATTCCCTTGGGCCGAGGTTTAAAAATGTAGATATAAAAATAGGTCGCCAGATTTTGAGTCGCTTTCTTAAAATAATTATGGGATTACGTTTTTTATACAAGGAAAAATTTTTTTCAATGAAAAATGGAGGAATGGTGTCGGGGGTGGAATTAGAGCGTCAGATCCAATGTACCATTCCGTTTATTCAGAACAATTCAATTTAATTATTTTAAGTAATGTAGGTAGGTATTATGTAAAAATGAAGTGTGTTTATGAAAAAGCTGTTTACTCCGTATAATTAATGTGTTCTAGCGTTTGGCCGTTTGGAATTTCTAATGTTAAATAAATTCTACAATTTAAATCCTGTTTCATTATGCAAACTCATTTTTAAGATAGGCACAGACAGCGTAAATAAATCTGTAGACAATTTCGCCGTGATTTGCCTGTGTTTTACGTATTACATATCTTTTTCTGACATTTACGAATTTCACCTGTAGGCATTGAATGCTCTAACTAAATAACAATAAGCTTTAAGACAGTCAAAAAGCGAACTTTACTTAAACTCTCTGTACTAAAACTCAACAAAGAAAATATAATTTACAGCATCCATTGCGCTACCAATTTAACGGTATGATAACAAAAAATAACACCATAATAATGTGTAACCTAACCTAAACACACACGGTTTTAATGGCGGCCGCCATGTTTGTTCTCGCGGCCGTGTCATACATGACCGGACGGGGATTATCTGGCTACTGAGGGTCGGTTGCGGGAAAAAATTGACCGGAATATATATTGCTGGCGATTTTGAATGTGTTTTTGCATTCATTTTTATTAAAATTTGTTTTATGTTCGGATTATATTTTCTTTATTTTGTTGATTAAGGGCTGATTTTTCCAACGCCAGATAATTTTATCCGAGGAATATTTTTTGAATTTCTTGACAGTTCTTCCATACCGAATCTGTCAGACGTCAATTTTATTCTACAAATAAGATTTATCTGTCGATTGAAAAATCAGCCCTTAATGTAATTGATTTATTTCATTAACTGAATGTTATCGTTCAGTAAGAATCATTTTCACATTGAGATTTGATTTGATTTATCCTGGACGACACTTTCGCAAGCACTTTACATCTTTAAACCGTTCTAATATAGGCAAGAAACTGAATGACGGCAAGTATATGTACTAGACCGCTTAACTGTATTTCTATAAAATTCCAGCAACATCTTATTTTTCTCAGCATTCCCATTTTTTAAATAGCCCTTACTCCCTTACCTCAATACTAACACAACATTGAAACAAAGAGCAAGGGTAAATCAAACACAAATATAATAAAACAAAAGAACAACTAGTCCCAAGAGATGTCTCTTAAACGGGACAAGAACAGAAACTAGTCAGAACTAACACAAACTCAGGCAAACATTTATTAATACTTACTAAAGTCAAAGACAAAATTGTCATTTTAATTATTAATACGAAACGGATGAAGATTCAGTTGGAGTAAAGTAATCAACTTGGACCCTCTTCTGTAACTGTCGTGTACAATCAAATGCTATTGCTTCGGGCGAAAATACCACGATATCTTTACACGCTGACATACCTCTGTTTTGTGACAACAAGGTCGACTTTAGGTTGTAGTCGATGTAAATGAAAAGGTCAAAGAATTGGCCATTTCTGTGGTAATGTTCAACGGTACAAAACAAAGAAAGTTCGCGGTAAGTTTGATAGACATGTTCTATTTCCGAGTTTGTGCATTATTATAGTTTGAAGTTCCGCTTGTAACCGGCTCGTGTTCCGGATTGAGCTGGATTCATCCGGCCCCAATGGGATATTTTTGTGAAAATGTGTTTGATGGATATTTTTTAATGGTTTTCTTTGTGAAAAAGCCTGTTACCAGGGTGTTTTGTTTGTGAATTTGTAAGCATTTTTTACTAATGATTTATTTAAACTCGAGTCCATTAAAATCCATACCTGTTATAATTTCTACGAAGTAAGTATTATATGTCTACATTCAGGTACCTATTGCGACGGCATAATTTTCTTATTTCCTAGAAATAGAGACCACTCACAAGTAAATCTCCCCTACTTTTGAAACATGAACCTCTAATAAACAACATTCCCTCGTATTACAATAATAGTTGAGAGGGTTTCCTGCCATTACCATGGCAATAAACCCCGTAACATAGATGCTGATGCATTGTGTCTGATAGGCTGCGTTGATAGGCTTGGAGATGTCTTGGTGAAGCTAATTTGTAAGCAAATGATTTCTCCATTCATTTGTTTATTATCTTTATAAAGAAAACAATCTTTCAGCGTTGAAAGATACAGACGAAATGAAAAATGTTCTCAAAAGTGTCAATTGAACGAGCTAATATTTTTAGTTTCTTCTATTGGGATAAGTTTTTTTATACTCGACTGTATTAATAGAACTATACCTCAATATTTAGAATACCACCAACTCTCTTTTTCAAAACTGTTTGTATATTTTTTGTACAAATAGTGTTATTTTTATGGGACGGCCTTGTGGTTACATAATAACAGCCACACAGATCGATTGAAGGTTAAGCTATACTTGCTGCGATCGGTTCATGGAAGGGTGACCATCCATTACATATCTAGATTCGCCTGTGACTCGGAAAGCACGTTAAGCCTAGTTTAGTCTCAGCTGTCATTCTTGAATCTTTTACAGTCGTAACGGGTCGTCTGTTGGAAGTCTGACAACCAGTCTTACCCAGTTACTAAGTAACTGGGTTTTGGAGGTCAGATAGGCAGTCACTTTATATAAAAATACTTATTTAGCTGCACCCGGTTAGACTGGAAGCCGACCCCAACATAGTTGGGAAAAGGCTTCGCAGATATTGAGTGATATTTTTATTTGTTCATTGTAATGTGATATTTATTATTCAAGTGGTCAAAGGCTTCTCAAAAATGTAACAAAATAACTTGCATTGGAAAGCGGAAACCTTTCGTCGCTGTAAGATTTTGACTTGACTGGAGGCTGTATTTATACAGGATAGTCCGGTTGAGCAACCAAAAGCTTGCTAGGTTGACTTGCGAGATACCCTTTAGAAATTTTTTTTTTAACTGACCAACAAACAATTCATCCACAATTGCTAGAAGATTCCTTGTAAGACTTCGTTTAGCAATCACTTATGGACCGAACGAGTGTTTTATGTATATTTTATGTCTACTATAAAATGTTATCAGCGGCAATTACTTGGCCTGAATACTAGTTAATAATTACTCTAAGTTTATTGGCGACCTAACTTGAATGATAATCATGTTTGGTTGATTAAGAGATATATTTTGTTCATGGTTAATTTGATGTGTAAACAAGATCAAGAGAGAGTCTTCTGCGGAGTAACTGCGTAACATGCTATCAATGGGTTTCATTTTGATAGTTCAACAACAATTATTGCATTTTTTTGATGTATTCCCGTTGTCCCCGTAATCTGTGTCCCCGTCACGGGGACAACAGAACATCATAAAATTTTTCCTTACCCTTGTCCCCCTTATGTACGCAATGGCAACGGGGTCAACGGACAGGTAAGTCAAAGTCAAAGCATTTATTTCAAATAGGCACATAAAAGGCACTTTTGAACGTCAGAGGCTGGGGGCACACGATGCGTTGCGGCGGCGGTGCGGAGCCGCAGCGGTTTCGCTACGTCGTTTTACATAGAAATATCTGTGACATGTCACACGATGCGCTCCGGCGCCGCACCGGATTTGCAACCACTCGGTGGACACGAGGCGGGGAGGGGTGAATGCGTTGCGACGTCGGAGCGGCACCGCTCAGTTGTTCACGCATAAACAGTTAGTGTACTCTGCCCAACGCCGCTACGGCGCTGAGCAGACTTATTTTTTCGAACATATTCATGAAGCAATGGATTAGCAATACCCTTCAAAATGATTGAGATTGTGATTGATAGTGTGGTACGCAATTAGAATGCTGGTACTTTGACACCAAATCCAAGTTCGCAACGGCGGATTTTTCAGCGGCGATCTTTTTTCACGCACTGTATTTTCAACGCACTTCAGAATTGAAAATCCAACAGTGTATTTTTTGATAAGTACACTAGGATGCGCTCTTTTGGATTCATAATGCTCGGCTGAACACCAAGAGTTGAAAATCCAGTGCGGGATAAAATCCCACCACGATATTTTACATCCGTACGAGCGTGGGCTTAATATCGTATTCTGCGTGCTTATGCGCCTTACAGACACTGATAGATGGTATTGGAGGTGTCATACTCGTAGCCAAATTCTGGGCTGTCTCAATTTAAATCATCTTCGACTCAATAAGAAGAAGAAGCAGTCTTCTGACTGATGTTGTTTTAGATCATTTGATCTGGAGGCCTACCACGAGCTCTTAACGCGATCCAGCGCTTAGCACCTAAACTGAACTGTTCTTCTAATTCGTACCATGACGTCAGTTTAACGATTCAATTTAGGCCATGTCATCTGATAGCGATTGTTCCAAGCTGAGTCGCAAGTTTTTGTTTCATTCATTCAATTATGTACTTTTTTGGTATCATGACGTCCATAGAGCAGCTCAACTGTCAATATAAGCGATTCAATAAAAGTTACTATTTCTCTAACATAAACGAACGAACGTTACGAAAATTTGGTGAATTATTGACGAAAATAAAGTGTTTTAGTGCTATTTTAGTAGAATTTTACAAAAACCAATGTAAGTGTACTTTAATCTTTCTTTTAAAGTCTAAAATATCTATTTCGCATTATCGCAATTGTTTTTCTTGGTACGTTCTAAACATAAACATAATTTGTTTTATTACGTCGAAATAAAAAACGTTTTGCGTATAATAAATGGCAAAAGGTATCTATCTAAATAAGTATCTACTTTGACTAAGAATTATTTTAACAATAGAACTTACCCATTTTTCATAGTGATCTTCATGATCACTATGAAAAATGGCTTTCTATAGTTTCTGGCTATCCCCATGGGAAGAAGGCATGCGTTTATGTATATATGCATCGTGAAAAATGTTTTTATTTCGATTAAGTTCGGTGGAAATAATATTTTGAGTAAAAAACCTCACGACCTAAGCATTCGAATCATACATCCAAAATAACTTCCAAAAGACTAAAAGCACTACAGGAAACACACCCTTTTTTAAATGCCCGTGAAAACGGAGAAAAGGCATCCATTTTTGCAATCACAATGTTCAGTAAAATTATTACGGCGCCAACGTCATAAATATAAGGCTATGTACAGAACTCATTAAAAGTAAAGCTCGTGTGTTGGGAGGTGCTTCCTGCACAATTTATTGTGTGTCCCGGCCTAATGCGCCGATGGGAGAAGCTTTATTGCTGGTCTTTATGGAGGAATTGATGCCTTCATAGAGTCTAGGGTGGAATATAGCTGTGTAAATTATATAATATACTTACTAGATTAGGAAATGTAACTGTTAAAGTTATGTATTTCATTTCTATACAGCTTTGGAGACTTCTGAAGTTTTTAATCATCAAGTATGATTATCATCTTGGTTGAAAAGACATTAAAGCTATTAAAGATTCTTTGTATTTTGCGCTGGTTATTTAACTGTGAGGAAACCGTCTTAGAACCAAAAATTTGAAGACATGTGACATCTACCAACCCGCTCTGGGCCCGCGTGGTGGGCTATAGACTAGTCCCTCTCACAGAGGGAAGGCCTGTGTCCCAGCAGTAGGAACGTTATAGGCTGGTCAGATTACAGTACCCGGCGATAAATATTGCACATCGACCTTTAGAAAGAGACAATCGGCTAATTTCGGCTTCGTAGAGCGTCATCTCTGTCGCACGAAATACAAACAGTCCGGTATCTATTAGGAGCTGTTAAAACAATTATGATTTGCATCTTTTGATAATTATTTTTATTATTTGTATAAAATACAAAAAAAAAGGTAAAGGTCGATGTGCAATATTTATCGCCGGGTATAGAAGACTAACTTCTGACCCCGAGTTCGTCCACGTGAAATTTCGGCCCCCAACCCGTGCTTACTAAGTACGTGCGTACTTTGTTTTTGCTTAGAGTTCTTTCTGACTTTTTTTTCCATTTGCTCGGCTCCTAATGGTCGTGGCGTGATGTTAAATAGCCTCTAACCTTCCTCGAGAATTAGGCTATCACGTGCATACAAATCCGACTGGTGGTTTTATAGAACCCTACATACAAACAAACAAATTTTACCTCTTTATAATATGTATTAGTATAGAAGTATATAGATAGCTCCTTTGCCAGTGATGACGTCACACTAGAAAACAGAAAATGGTAACCTTCTAAACAAAGTACTTCCACAAGAAAGCCATCTTTATATTCCCAATCAGGATGTACAAGATAGTGGCCAGTTGCACATGTTATTGGCTCTGCAGCATCTTACATTCTCCTCGCCAGGAAGTGGGAGGCGACGAAAGCACAATATATTATCGACACATCGGAAACCATATATAAAGTGAAGTTGGCCCCTAATGTCGTGTGTGGGACACATTTTAGGGAATATATCAGCCATGTCTAACTGTCCTTATTTAGGTTTCTTTTTGGCCATCTTGTTTTTCCGGTGTGCTGAATTTGAGTCGTCAATGCGTCTATACCATTCAGCTATTTAGTGATTTGTGAGGTACTTAATTCACTATAAATCTGGTGAACTGATGTTTGAGCCCGATACTGCCCAAAGGTCACATCTTCCCAATGAATGTTTGTAAATCATGATAGGAAACCAAACTTTTGACTTCACTATTATAGAGCAGGTATGTTCACTGTTCGACGGATTAGAAAATAATTGGCAACACAAGCAAAATCAAAGGTCAAATTAAATTAGCTAGCGAAACTCCAGAGACGTGATGGGGATATCTAAACATGGTGAAATAAAACTTTACATGTTTTTGTTTTTAAGGTCAACGACCGCTGGTAGTGTTGTTACTTGAAGTATGAGTTGAGAAAATCTGCTTTCTTTTGTGTATTTAACGTTTTTTAAAGGCAGTTTTTTAAACTGATATTTCAAGTGACTAAACTAACTTCGTTCGATGACCCCACAAAAAGAATCATCGAATTTTTGTCTTACCATGTTTAGATATCGATACCATCACGTCTATGGAGTTTCGCTAGCTAATTTACTTTGAACCTGTAGTATAATTTCTAACGTGACGATATAATCATGGAAGTCCTCGTTCAAGTCCATAAAATGTATAAAAATACGTGCACGTTATAACGTTATCATGAATGGAAATTTAAAAGCGTTTTTATAATTATACTAGCTGCGAAAATGTTCTATACCTACTAACTTTTTAGAACTTTGTATCCTGCTTATACGTATGAAGTTTCAATAAAATCGGTTCATTCATTCCGAAACATAAGGGCTTGAAAATTTGTATGAAATACCGTACGGCGTAAACGCTCTTAAGGTAATCGTATCAAATCCCATTGGTAAAGGATTCTTCAGTTATTTTTTTTTTTGTTAGTGCTAAAATACCAATCAATCCAATCCAAACCCAATCCCAATCTCTTTGATTATACCTACGTAGTGCAGCGAAAAAAAGAAAAACATGAACTGTCTTCGCCATATTATGATTCATAATGTTATCCTTTTATGATTCTGCAAAAGTGGCTTAGGCCCACTGATGTCCGCAATTTCACGTCAAAGCATGTATTTTGCGTGTTATCGTCATGCCGTGGATTTCCACGATAATATCGTCACAGTACATATTATTAAAACACCCAATATAAAAATCCTAACCTTTTTGTTAGAAAATAGTGCATGTGATGTAAAAATAAATTATTTTGCTAGTGTATATAAAATGGCTTCTACAGCACACAAGCAAACAAGTTTTAAAATTTTATTTCGAAAACAAAACAATAAAGCTTCCATTTCAAAGGAAATAATGTTCTAAAAACATATTCAGAACCGTGTAGGCCTAACAAATAGCCTTTGTTACACTTTATTATCATTTCAAACATTGTCTTTATTACCTAGTCATAAGGTTTCATTTCATGTGATCACGTCCGCAATCCAATTGAATTTTTATCTCTATTTCTTTGAAAGAAGATTGAAAATACTTTGATGCAATGATTTGAGCTAGCTGGCATTTAGTTTTAAACTTTAGTTAGTTGAGATAAAGTTGATTATTGAATGTTGGTTTCGTATGTATGTATCACACGTATGGTCAGTAAATTCGGATGGGACTCTTCCTGACCGGATCAACTATTTCAATGAAATACGAATGATATTGATAACTGAGAAAGCATAAGGTTTCAGGGGTCACGCATTTATTGCCCGCACTATTTCTTTTCGGGGATTCTATAGAAAAATGAGTGATGTAATGTCAAGGGATAATTGGATGTTCATTATATTGGGTGTTACTCCACCAAAATGAACCGAAATTTATTTCATTATATTCTCACTAAGCCCTTAAATCGATGCTGAAAATGGGCCTTTCAAAGGACCACTATGGGATTTTACCGGAAAATGCCATACTCAGAATAGCACCACGCTCCTCACACTTGTGGAAATAGAGTAATCCATCATATTCTTCCAGTAGATGTCTGCAATAAAGATAATTATTATACGAGTAACTACTGGAGTAAACAATAGAGTTTACAATAATTACAATATTAACGAATACCTAGACATAATAGAGGGGCTTGTGGCGAAGTACTAAAAGCCGCGCGAGTCGATCGATCAGGTTAAGCTACGCTTGCCGCGGTTGGTCCGTGAATGGGTGACCATCTTTACATACCAAGACCTCTAAGTGCCTCAGAAAGCACGTTAAGCCGTCGATACCAGCTCACGAACTTTGACAGTCGTAACGGCTCGTCAGAAGCCCGAAAATATGACAACTAGGCTTACCAAGGAGTTTTGTATTAAGGCTCCTTCAAACAGACGCGACACGATACGCGACACAAAGGCACCGCAAGTACCGCGCAACGAGCGGTGCCTTTGTGACGCGCGCGATTATATCGCGTGTCGCCCCCGCCCCTCCGTCCCACCGCTCACATATCTAAGGTACGTCCAACTAGTTCCGCGCGGACTATAAGCTTTTCGATAGCCTGAATCAGTTCCATATATTTTTAACTCCCATCATCGTTATCGCTGATGTCACTTTTTCTAGGACTTATGGTGGCCTTAAGCCCTATTTTCACCAAACCAAATATCCAAATAGCCTTCAGACCAGTCATTGAAGAACTAGCCCCATTACCACTAATTCGCTCGCGATGTCGGAACACATGATTCGTCGCCGTCGAATCGTCGCTGATTTGTCTCGGTAATGGCGGCATTAGTCTCGTGGTACCGGGCTGGCTGATGGTACGAATCAATTCTGGTACCTATTGTCTCATTGTTTATTGGCTTAGGTTTTTTGAAAATGATTTTGGGATGAGAATTGTTTTTCTTTTCATAGAGTTTTTGGGTGAAATAAAGTTTACAAGACGTTTATAAAAGGTCAGGGAAATTAATTATTTATGAAATCTACACACTGCTCCAATTTGTCGTGTTATAGCCATTTCATATAAGTGTCGAATAATGACAGTTGTGATTTGAATATACGGACAATTTAAAATTGTTAGTCAATTTGCTAAACAATTAATTTTTTTGACTTTATTAAGGTTTCCGGGTTTCGTTCTGTACCTCAACGTATATAATTACAATTGAGGGTATACCCACGTTTCGCCAATTTATGTTTTGAAGTTCCATGGATTATTTTTACTACTGTAGCCCTTAAGGCTACTTAATAAAAATATTCTATTTAATTTCACTGACAAATAACGCATAGCTTAAATTGCTGAGTAAGCAAGAAATTATACAACGAAGCAAGTCATCATTTGCCTGACCTTTTCCCAACTATGTTGGAGTCGGCTTCCAGTCTAACCGGATGCAGCTAAATACCAGTATTTCACATGAAGAGACTGCCTATCTGACCTCCACAACCCGGTTATTAGATAATACGATATCCCTTGGTAAGATTGTTTGTCAGACTTTCGGGCTTCTGACTACCCGTTACACTGTCAAAGATCCACGAATGTCAGCCGGGACTAACGCTTAAGGTGCTTTCCGAGGCACGGTGGGGTCTTGGTATGTAAAGATGGTCACCCATCGACAGACCAACCTCGGCAAGCGTAGCTTAACCTGATCGACCTCGACCTGCACGGTTGTTATTATTTAGCCACGGGCCCACTACTACAACGAAGCAAATATTTATAAAAATACATCCCTTAAAGTGGTTTCCCCTAAAGATTGTGTGGAAGTTCGTCAATTTCACCGTCGGGAAATCCCATCCGGCTCACAGCTTGTAAAATAGGAAAATTATGATTACATTCTACAGCCCCAAGGGTGTTGATTTTATATTAAAACTAATCCTAAACTGGTTAAAATATCAAACATCTAACGTGGCCGAAACTAAAACAAACTTTGATGTGCACGAGTCACAAGAGACTCGACAACCATAACTTTCAACGTAGTGATTCAAGTTCTGAGAAAACTTAATCGTTTTCAATTATTTAAGATTTAATTTTTAAATTGTCAACTGGCTTACAAAGTTTTATGAGTAACTTGAGAGCAATTAATATCGATTTCAAATAAAACTAGTCTTGTTTTGTGTACAAATAGATTTACACTGCGTTCGCGATTTCATGTCCAAACATGTAAACAAATATGCGCTTTTGTAAAAACGACTTTACAATCCACACATAAAGTTCAGTTTGAACGAAAATTAAAAAAAAAAGATTACGACTTTTTCAATAGTATTATTTATAAGTCACTCTGAAATCAACTTAATTTATACTGTCATAAAGCTGATAATCTTACTAGTGGAAATAACATCAATGCGCAAAAGGGACTTGAATAGACGTTAGTAATATGAGTACCTATCTAACTAGCTTTTATTATACTATCTTGTTCTAAATAATGTGTATGTATGTCGTAGATGGATGGCGCCACAATACAGCGGACAGTGCCATATAACAATTTGGTTGGTAAACGAATAATCATGTGATCGGAAACACAAGCCAGCCCTACCGCTTGGATACGATCGTCAGTGGAGGGGATGCAGCGAGGACTGGCGGAGAGACCGAGTGTTGCGACAGTCTACGGTCGACAGTCGAGCTTGGAGCGTCTTGTTAAAAGCTCAATACCAACCCACGTGTTAGTTCCCGATGCACGTGTGTGTTTCGGTTGTAAATCGCTAGTTTATTAAACACAGTAAAATACATCAGCCACCAACTCGCACTAGGCAAGCGCGGTGGGTTAATTTAACTAAGCCCCTACTCAATATCACATTATTTATACATACAGATTCGTTACTGTTTTTATGTGCCAAACATTTATTTTTATTTATTTATTTAAGTATGCATCCACACGTCACGTTGCAGTATAAAACTGATTTACATCCGTCACCTCACACATCAGGTCCAGTTGAAAACCAGCATCAGGCACTAGTTGTCTGGTGTTATTGTCGAACTGGGCCTTTTTGGCACAGCCGTGAGGCAAACTTTCCTGCTAATTTCTTACACCGGACTTTGCACTTTTACTTTCATCTTTATTTTTGTTTTTTATCTGATGTACGAATATGTATCTGGTATATTGTGTGTCTTTTAGTGTGTGCTAAATAAATGTATATTCTTTCTTTACTCTCTCATGACACACACGAAGAGAAGTGAAAAGAGAGTAGAGAGGCCTTTGTCCTGCAGTCGGAAAACTCAGGCTGATAATAAAATAGATACATGGTGCTCACATATTTACAAACATTGTAAGCAGTTTGAGTAATTTATGTGGCCTACCCAAATGTCCTTTCTTTGGTGTTGTTCGTTGAATCGTTGAGCTCTTAAAGTCTTGAGTTGAGCTGCACGATTTCTGACAAATGCGTGCACTGACTGGACAGGTCCTCTCAATCTGTGTGGTTCTTTCCTCAAAAGACCATCTCAGACATGCGATCTACATTGTCTTCATATAACCTGACCGATTAGAAGATTATGTCTGGACTTTAAAAGAAACTGTGACCTCTGAGTTTGTTTCGGCCTTTCTTCTCAGAGTAGTCAGATAGGAAACGCCGACCTCATCTAGTTTTAAAAAACATGATTGACGTGTAAAAGTATAAAATCATTAATTATTTATCAAAAGTATACGATATTCATAAAATTTACTGTCCAATAGCATGAAAAACAGATCTTAATATGGGTTATGTATTTTTATTTAACGATAAGCGTTTTAATTCATCAGCAGTTTAAGACAGGACAAAACTTGCGTCCTACTTCAAAAGCATTATTTTAACTCCTTCCATATTCATAGCCCGAACAGATTTACACCAGAAAGGTAACATATTCGTAATTGTATGCAAATCCCTGAATATTATGTATGTATGCCTCGACTTAGTGACGCCATTTTCCTACAGTGTATCCAAAGCCAATAATCTTCTATCGGATGCACAATGTATGGAGGCGAGGCCGGGGCTACGAAGGTAAGACTTGGATCCAGCATCAAAGAAAAGCTTAGTGTGAAAATATACTTTATCGAAGTTTTTTATTTTTTTTGTGATGGAATTAAGATTAACCGCTGTGTTGCTTGTTTGTTTTATGGTATTGTAGCGGTATCTACAACGCCACATGCGAACAACGTATCATACTGACGTCACGCAAATCCTGCATATCGCAAGCAGAGTTTACCGCGCAACTAGCATAGATACAATGGTCTGAAATGAATCATCGGGCAGTTGCCCGCCAGACACAACACCCGTCTGGTCGGAGGATCCTCCCATTTCTATGGAGGATGAGTGAACTTTACATTCTGTTCTTCATACCTCTATAGTATGTAGGTAAGAAAAAAATTCCGGTTAAGTGCGAGTCGGACTCGCGTACTGAGGGCTCCGTACAAAGTAGGAATGTTAATAGTTTTAGAAATATTTTTTTGTAATATAATTTATTACAATCACATTATTTTGTAAACTAAAAAGCTGGAAACTCATACCATTTTTATTATATTTTCAAATTCAAGTGGGTCCCGCCTACTTGCAACTTTAATTTAATTTAAAATGGGCTTGTTTTTAGCTTTTCTGTTTTTTTATTACCTTAAGTTTTTTACGCAGTCGGGTTTTTATTTTTTTTAAATTACTATTTTTAGACACCCGACCTCCGGGGAGGGAGGTCAGGGAGTTTTCCCTCACTAAAACGCACCCCGGTGATCACCATCAGCACAGTCTCCCCAGGGATGTGCCTTACAGGCGTTGCACGGCCTGGGCCACGGGGCGGGTGATCACCAGGGTTAGGCTGTGGTCAGCGAAATTTTATGATTGAAAAATATAGGTCGCGGGAACGTACCTTCCGCAACCCCCGGCTGGTCTCGCGTCCGGGCCTAGTTCAAGCCATGATCCGGGGCGAGAGGGAGTGGGGCGCAGTCACCTCCTTCTGCGAAGCAGTCATGCTAGCGAAGGAGGTGGCGAGACGGCTGAGGGAGAGAGCCTCTCGTCCCTGCCGCCGCGGGAGACGCTCCGGGCGTCGTCGGTTCGGAACGTTTGGTTAACTCACGATGTTTTCCTCAATCGTTTTGAAAGCAGTAGTAATGAAATAATTTACACAAAGTAAAGTGTTTGAACCTTGTGTTTGAACCTTGGGTTTGAACCTACGACCTACAACTCGTAAGTCGCGGCCATCACCACTTCGCCACCACTACTCGTCATGAAAAAAGTTATTTGCCATCAAACAAAACTGTTTTAACTCCAGCGTGGAACCGTCCTATTCGATAACATAAACTTGTGATAACCCTATCTTAGAGGTTCCTAGATAGTCGCCATGCTTGATAAGAACCGCACCTGCAATGAAAACTGGTCAAGCGTTTGATTGCAATTTGTGACGTCAAAGGAGACCTTAATAAACTCAAGCGAGAGCACTAGGATTAAAATGACGGACTAGACAAAGGACACGCGTAAAGCCTTTAACGGTTATATGAGCAGACAGATTGTAGGTTTATATAAAAGAGGGTATGGGATTACCGTTAATAACTGTCTATTTGCATAGCGGCTAAATTGAAATATCTTGAAAACTAATTAAAAGGTCACAAAGAGCAATTTGAATATAATTTTAGTGGTAATTCAATCAATTAATCAATCAATTCAGTCTATCCCAGTCCACTACTAGATAGGCCTCTCCCAGACTGCGCCACAACACCTTATCCTCCATCTTCCGCATCCAGTTTACCCCAGCCACCTTCTTTAGGTCGTCCGTCCATCTAGCTGGGCGGCGTCCCACACTACGCTTGCCGTTACGCGGTCTCATTGCTTATCCCGCAGTCTTTGTAGTGGTAGTTACGACTCGATAATCACACTAATATTATATCGGCGAAAGTTTGTGAGTATGTGTGTGTTTATATGTTTGTTACTTCTTCACGCTCAAACTGCTGGACCAATTTTGATAAAATTTTGTATGGAGGTAGCCGACACCCTGGGTTAACATATAGTCTATTTTTTTTTTCCCGATATTTACACGGGATTGTCACTTACGTGGGTGAAACGGCGGCGCGCAGCTAGTTATAGGAATAAGAGGATCTATGTGTGTAGTAGGTTAGCCCCCACCTGTTACATTCCATACACACACCTTTTGCCTTGTTTACGTTCATACATCTGTGGACTTAGTGTGAGTTTTTTCGACTCACGTTCGATTGCGAGCGCATTAGAATTTTGTATGGATAATTAGGTTTCTCCTAGTAACCAGTTGGCGCTATCACTTTTTTCCATAAAAAATTATAACGCGCTCCTTATCGAACGTGAGTGAAAAAACTCACACTAAGGCCACTGGTCATACACGCTCGCCGGTTGCGGGTACTACGTACCTGACCTTTTTGAAGAACATCACCAATAAGGTCACTATATACGAAAAATATTATGTAAGTAATTAATAGTAAATAAGAATAGTAAATGATTCAAGAGAAAGTCACCTTTGATCCTTACAAACGACACTTATCAATGAATGCTTCTGCTAATACTGTCGTGTTACCGCCGCGATACTACCTCGATACCGCAGCAATTTCTTTTCTATGATTTTATTTTTGCTACCCTTATCTTTCCAAGAAGAAACGATGAAGCTGTAACACAAAACTGTATCCCCCGATTTTATCATTCGTTTTTTTGACTTGCTTGCCATTATAAAAGCAATTTTAAAGACGTATTCACGTCAATAAAACAAAAAAACAAACCCATACAATTATTAAAACAGATACACCCACATACTATAGATTACAATAAAAGTTTACATCATATCGTGAGAAAGGTCATATTATACCGAAGGAAAGCAAAATAAAAGTGTATCCTTCTGAAAGACGATATTAGGACCCTCGCACATAGCCGACATGCGTGTGGAATTTCTATTAGGTACCTAACAGAGCGTTTTGCTTTATGTTCTATGTGGGGTAGATACGGAAGAATGTTTTGACGAACTATGCTAAAAACTCAAAGGCCATTGAAATCAATGCCAACATTAAGGCTATGTATGAGCACTGCGCACTGACAGGTGGCTTATTTAGCGCGGAGAGACCTTCTATACATGCTAGGCGAGACGTTGCCTGAGGTAGCAGCGCGGTGCGGGAGGGGTGTGGTTACGCGATGCAAGAGCTCAGTGATTCGTCAACTTGTGAGAGCTATCATCCCTCCGGCACCGCGTAGATACCTCAGGCAACGTCTCAGTTAAGCAGTCGGCCTATAGTGAAGGCGCTTAGCGCGCAGTGCGGCCGGTTGTGAAAATTCTTGAGCGTTAATTTTACTAAGCTACTCGCAAGGTGACTCGTTATGCTCTAGGCACTAAGCTAGTCACCTGTCAGTGCGTACGTAGCCTAAGGGTAAGTTAGTACCCGACTGGCATTATTAATGTGAGGGATTTACTGGAATTTAAATTAAAAATATATTAAATCTTCGTACAGTCTACTGTACTTCCATGGTAACAATACCAGTACATGTTGGCCTCGTTCTCTATTGGAACTCCGTACTACGTTAGGCCAGTTCAAGGTAGAAGTGTTAACACTGATGTGTGTGTGGTTGACTGTGCCTGCAGATAGATTGTCGATTGCACTGTTTTAAAAAACTGCTCCGTTAAGTAAAACAGCTGAACGTCGTTCAGCGTATTTCCCATATTTTTTTTTAATTACAAGCAGTATGGCATAAACGTTTTGCATTTATCAATGCAAGTGGGTCATCGATTAGTGGTTCTGGAAGACAGCTTGAAATTAAACATCAAATTGTAGATCGTCTCGTGGCTCTGTGTCATAACAACAATTATGACGTCCGGCTAGCGGTTATGTAAAACAGCAGATTCGACAATCCATGTGCGACATAGACACCATTCTAAACTAAAAATATTCTATGTTCGCACATACAACTCTCCTTATGTTTCCAAAATAGGCTCTCATCCTAGATCACGGTGAGCCGTGGACAACGCAATATGAGATGAAAGGGATTGTTCCACAGTACGCGATAAAAATAACACGAATACTATCCTTGTTGCGTATTTATACTAATATTGCGTTTCCCCTCGTTTTTGAACGTTATGCCTTCAGTTCATGGAATTGAATATGACTTAACTGTGTTTATGTAAAACTAGCTGACCCGGCGAATTTCGTACCGCCGCCGAAGATATTTGACGATTTGCCAACCAAAAAAGAAAAGGTATATTAGCAATGCACTACCTAGAAAAGCTTTTACAGGAAATAAAACATTGTTTTAAGACTGCAAAGTCTAAATAAAACGCTATAAAACAAGCTAAGCCCTAAGCTCAAAAACAAATGGCTGCATCGCTGCTACGCCGTAGCCGACCCGAAAATATCACCGCTACGCAAGCTACGCCGTAGCGATACGCGTTAAATCAACGATGTGGTATGAAACGTTAATTGATATTTTGTGACTGTATAATTTTAACTGTACGGTTTTAATTAAAACGGTAATTTTCAAACGAATGCTTTTCTAATTAACCCATTCTCTTATAAATACATTTCATCGCCCCCGCGATGTATTTTCGGGTTTCTCTCCCAACCAGTCATGTTCACCCAATACTTCATAATAAATACAACCTTTTCACAAAACCAATTGTCTTTCTATATGCGACAGATTAAAATGGATTTTACAGAAAGGGTATACCTGCCGGTTTGAACAAAAGCTGATGAAATTCATCAGTTTTCAATTAACCCTGGACTGGCGATCCGTTTGTTTGAAATAGATTATTTCCGGTTCAACGAGTTAAGCCGAAAAAGTTCAATTTCATTGATTACTGTGGAGTTGTATTGTTTTACAGGTTGTCAATGTAGTTATATTTGAATTGAAAGTTTGAACAGACATCCGATGAAAATTGGTTGTTTGTCGGGAAATGAGTCTTCACTGTTTGGTTAAGACTATGACTATACTAATAGCAATGTAAATAGAATCAAACTCAAAACTCAAACTCAAAGCATTTATTGAAACCTTGTATAGGCACTTTTGAATTGTCAAAATTTAAATAGTCTGTCAGTTAGTCAGAAAGTTGAAGCTAGTTACCCATTCCAAAACGTAGATCTATGGAGAAGAACGGGCAAGAAACTCCATGGATTTTGAACAAGACTACAGTCATGCAACAAAAAAAAAAGCCAATTGAACAATGAAATCCAATAACATTGCTGAATAATAGGCTTTGAATGTCCGTGGTTAGTTTAAACTTTCAGAGTGATTATTTCAAACCTCTAAGCAACAAGACTTACGGGAGTTCAAAAAATATGGATGTCATGTGATGTGATCAACTTTGAACGATAATATCTCGGAAACTTGACACTTTACGGGCTTGGTCTTATTATGTTTTCTGTTTGCAATGATGTCGGCTGTCGATTTATATAAGGTACATGTGTGACTGCTATTAAAAAAAAAAAAACACTGGCACTCCGGTAGTGCCGACAGAAGTGAAAACTTGAACAATTACGAGTGTATTTTGTGAATCGTCTTATAAACAAAACACGCGTGTTAAGGTGTGTTCCTTATTTTATAGGGTTTTTTGCAAATCAGGTATGATGACCAAAGTGACTGGTTTATTCTTCTCGTGAAAAGAATTTATTCAGATTTACAAATAAGCACACAGGATAGACTTCAGTTCGTGGTGTTGGTCGCGGCAGTGGTAAGAGAAGCAAGCCGCTCGCATGGAGCTCGTCGTCAGTTATATATCCGTGGTTCAGCGCCATCTCGTCGTTGTTGGATGAACTACGTAGTTAGTACGCGAGGCCCTCGTAGTTCTTCCCGATGTGCATAGATGGCGCTGTCCTCAACAACGCGCGTCTTACGTTTTACGTCTTACGAATTTTCGATCAGGGTCACGTGACCTGACGCGAGTTTAGAAGTTTTTACCCATTCCAAAAAAAGTACACAGCGCCGCTAAAGAAGTTTTCACTTCAAAAACAAAATGGCGCGATAGTAAGTATGCCAGGTTCCATATATAAATGATAAATGATTTTATTTTTGTAAGTAGGTTTGCACAAACACTTTTACACGTCAATCATATTTTTTAAACTAGATGAGGTCGGCGTTTCCTATCTGACTACTCTGAGAAGAAAGGCGGAAACAAACTCAGAGGTCATAGTCTCTTTTAAAGTCCAGAAATAATCTTGGTCAGGTTATATGAAGACCATGTAGGTCGATGTCTGAGATGGTCTTTTGAGGAAAGAACCACACAGATTGAGAGGACCTGTCCAGTCAGTGCACGCATTTGTCAGAAATCGTGCAGCTCAACTCAAGACTTAAGGAGCTCAACGATTCGACGAACAATACCAAAGAAAGGACATTTGGGTAGGCCACATAAATTACTCAAACTGCCAGACCATGGAGAGAATAATAAAAAAATATAAAATGAATAAAATAAATGACCCACATCGTCTTCACATTCACAATAATTAAAATAATGTAATACTTTACAAAGTAAGCAAATGTCATATAAAAAATTCAAACCCCTTTGTATGCACAAATGGTGGTATTACACAAATCTCCTTAGAGAGAGAACAAGACGAAAGAGCTCTTTGGGAAATACAGTCTAAACATCATAGAATACGTGGTTTCAATAAGCGTCGCAGCGTCAGCGCCATCTAGCGTTCATAAGCGTTCACAAGATTCAAACACACATTGTATACGGAACCATAACCTCGAGGCATTACGTATTCTATGGTCAACTTGAAGTTAGTCGTAACATGTTTGCAGTTTGTACCTAGCGCGCATAAGTTTCAGGCAATTTCCATCAAAACTTGCGAATAACTGAGATTTACAACTAAAATGTTAAGTTAAAGCTTTAGTCATAACATTAATTAGTGGAAATAAAGTTGAAGCTTTGTAGAAGTCGTTAATTATTTCTTAGAACTTGAAGTTTGGTAAATAGGCTCTACTTTTCAATATAAATAAATAATTTTGACCCTATCTCCTTGTAGGGTTTATTAGAGGTAACGTTGGCTTTTTATTCCGTTCATGATGAGATAATAATGACCTACATAAGCTTTTATCTTTATAATAGAAAGTTTCAGCGAGTTGGATAATACATAGAAGCCGGTCGATTCTGTAAAAATCTCACCGTGAAAACTTAGGTGAAGTGAGTTTGTTTTTGTTAGGAATTGTCACTATTGACAGCTCACTCCACGCTCACTTCACCTATGTTTTCACGGTGAGATGGTTACAGAATCGCATTGCTGTTTCTATCATAGAATCAATAATCAAATTAGCACATTTTTATTTCTTTTATGATTTAGCATGTACAAAGTTTGCTCATGTTAATAGGTTTAGTATAATTAGCCTACAATTTTCCCAGTGCAGGGATAAAGGCCTCCTATTTTTGAGAGGGAGTGGGATATGTGTTATCTATACACGCGGCGTGCGGATTGGAAGATGTCACATGTCTTCGAATTTCTTATTATTGTCATTCGTGGATTAGGATATCCTTTCTACTTATTTGTCATTGGTTTGGTGTTGTTTTTCTTATACAGTGGAGATTGAAATACGACAATAAATGAAAACACTGACAGTACTAATGCATAGGAGTATTTTGAAACTATCAAAAAAATCTTAATAAAAAATTAAACAAACTGAATTGTAGTGATGGGCGGACTATGGTTTTTGCCAATCTTTGACTAGCTCATCTGTCTAGCCTTTTCCCAACTATATTGGGGTCGGCTTCCAGTCTAACCGGATGCAGCTGAATACAAATATTTTACATGGAGCGACTGCCTACCTGACCTCCACAATGTAATGTCCTTAGAATTTACTTTTTTTCTCTGTATTTTATGTATAAGTGGAGACCTGTAATTGGCTTTCAGACTAATGTACTGTCCTTGATCTGTTTGTTTTAGCTGTAAGTCTCCCATGTTATTCAAATAAATAAGACTGGTTGTCAGACTTTCGGGCTACTGACGGCCCGTAACGAATGCCAAAGATCCACGAATGACAGCCGGGACCGACGGCTTAACGTGCTTTCCGAGGCACGGAGGGGTCTTGGTATGTGAACATGGTCACCCATTCACGGACCAAACCGAATAATAAATGAAATTTTGTAATTCATTGACAAAAAATCATTTAAACTAAACTAAAATAAGATCGGTTATTTTTCTCGTTTTTTCCGAGACCACGAATACGGACACATACATATCGAGACATCAAACAAATTTTAATAACCTCATATTTCGACACAATAACCGATAACCCCTCAACCGTAACCAGTCTACTCACGTAACCGTAAAACCGTAGATTCTCAGGAGCTCGTAAAATTATTACTGCCGTCTGTCACTACCGATATTGGGAATTACGCTCGTGACGTATTACGCAAGACAAAAAGATTAGGCGACATTTTTGCGTCACATTTCGGAGATTTCGATGTGCTGACATTTTTTTGTTGGAAGACATTTATTTTTTGGTTTAAATGTATTTACAGGGGTTTGCTCTGGCACTTACAGCGTGTACCAGAAGTATTTGGTCTTTAAGGGTATGGTACAGACCATCAAAATTGAACAACTTTCTCCATGAGACCAACATCGTAACGAGAAAAAATAATCAGTCGTTACATACATTTCAGTCGAGTGGGTATTGAATTTTTGTATGGGACAGTTGATATTTTATTCGCAATTATGAGTTTGGTCACAAGCTGTTTAGTTTGATGGTATGTACCACACCCCTTATACTTGATTACATCTTGTGTGTAGGTATGTAAATGCAGAATTGTTATAGTTAAGTTGCATAAATGGTACACTAATACTTAGATTCTAGGTGCAGGTCGTGGATTCGAACCCAGGCAAGCGGTTTACTTGGTGTAAATAATTTGATCACCGCTGTTCTCAAAACGATGAAGGAAAACATTGTGAGGAAACCGGCATATCCTAGAACAAAACAATCGAAAACGTGACATCTACCAACCCGCACTGGGCCCGCGGGGTATATAATAGCCCATTCCCTCTCGAAGAGGGGAGGCTTGTGTCCCAGCAGTGGGAACACTGCTACTTTAATCCTCTGCAAGATTGTGAAATACCTCTCACTTCGTGTCACCAGAAGTAATCAACTAGAAAGTGCTTTCAGCAACTCATTTACTCAACAACTACAAAGCGTTTACAGCCACTATTTTCTTACCTTCACAAATCCTCGCTCCGCTCCACTCGCCTCGCTCCGCCGCAGCTCACTGGATCGTTATCTTAAAACTGCGGTAATGGCCACAGAAACTCCGTCGAAGTTAGTTAGTTACAGTTTTAGACGCTTGTATTTAATTTTACTGTAGAATTTTGAATAGAAATTCCGTATTACTCACTCTCACTATGTGTATTGGGTAGAAGTTAAAGTGATGGCTGCGTAAGTTTCGACTGTTTTGAGTATATTTGTGAAACTTTAGTTTATATATGTCGTGCTGGCCCAAGTGTTGGCCCTGTCTTTCATGCACGAGGCACGGGTGTTCAAATCCGGGCACGTACCAATGTGGCTTTTTAAATTAATATTTATTTTCTGAGGTCAACTCATACATTACTGACATCAGTGAAAGAAAAACCATCGTGAGGAAATCTGGAACAGTATAAGTCTGCCCTGCAGTGAGACATTATCATCATCTGCCTAGCTTTTCCCAACTATGTTGGGGTCAGCTTGCAGTCTAACCGGATGCAGCTGAATACCAGTATTTTACATGAAAGGATCTATCTGACTTCCACAACCCAGTTAGTAGATTGCGATTTCTTGTGTGCGCCAAATAAATGGTTTATCTATCTATCTATCACTGTATGTTTCGTAGTAATAATCGTATTTTTTTGTTATTTATTTTCTGGTGTACAATTAAGTCATCATCTGCCTAGCCTTTTCCCAACTATGTTGGGGTCAGCTTGCAGTCTAACCGGATGCAGCTGGATACCAGTATTTTACATGGAGCGACTGTCTATCTGACCTCCACAACCCAGTTACTGGGTAATACGATACCCCTTAGTAAGTCCGGTTATCAGACTTTTGGGCTTCTGAATACCCGTAACGACTGTCAAAGATTCACGAATGATAACCGGGACCAACGGCTTAACGTGGTTTCCGAGGCACGGAAGGGTCTCGGTATGTAAAGATGATCACCCATCCACAGACCAACCGCGGCAAGCGTAGCTTAACCTGATCGATCGAGATGTGCGGCTGTTACTATTTAGCCACAGGCCCCTCTCTTGGTAAGTAAATAATAAACTGATATTATAAAGTATGGAATAGTCTAGTTATCTGTTATCTACAGAAAGTTATTGTATACGTAACCTTATATCAAATCTAAGTAGCTATAAAATCCCGGAATGTGGTTGTCTTTATTCATAATAACAAAGTTTAGGGTGTCATAAAAGGCGACTAGGGGACCCTTGGTCACCTTTAATAACATAGAGATCCTTTAAATATGTACGCGTGTCATGTAGGTACTTGATCCTGTGGTTGTCTTCATATTAGTAACTGACAAAGTAGACAAAGTGACATTTATCTCGTATGTAAAAGTCAAAAATATATTGGATTGACATAAGCTACGTACTCCTAAAAGCTTATTATGTGTCTACCTGTCTGCGCCATTCGCATTATTTTATCTACGCTTATTATTAATTTTATCTAATTATCCATTGAAATCATACAATACTTGCAACACTATACACTTCACTCATTAGCTCACTCGAGAAGGATCTTCCAATCAAAATCGATTCCTTTCTTACTCCCACTCATTTCCTGTTCCGTTCATTAGAACAACCCCCGCCCTCTAACTCTCCAAAATCCGCTCGCTTACTGGCGACACGTATGACGTGTGCGCCCGCGCTCCCGCCAAAAAACTCAAAAGTGATAAATATATTGGTGCTGTGTGGTGAATCCTCAAACTCTCTTTTCTCTTGTGACACTTGGTGGAAATATCGCTTGAACCGGTGTGCTGGAGGCTGCTATCGAAGGGACGCATCATCTTACATCCTCCTGTAAGTTCCTTTTCCTTCCAAGTGTTCTGGTCCTTCGAGCCGGATAAAAAACGCATATCTACTACGCATATTACGCTACACTCATCACACACATCATATTTATCGCATTTATCTATCTATTCGCATAAAAACGCTCAATTACGCATCCGCCATTACCCGTCTACGTGATACCTCACGAGACGCGCCCACGAGGGCACATTTCCCGCTCAATCTCTCATCAACGCTAAGTTGTTTTTATAAAAACGCATCTTATTTCAATATAAACAACCTTTATTTATAATATTATAACTATATTTTATTCATCTCACGCATATTTTTGCATATTTCTCAAAACATAACGCACACAGACAAGTCCATTTTGTTCACGCAAGTTCGCATAGATTCACTCATTTATCTATTTTAATTACACGGTTATAAACTCGAATAGGTATTTCTCAACGCATAAAAATGGCTTCCACGCGTAGTAAGGATAAGGAATCCGATAAAGAATCCTATGTTTCTACCGAGGAAGATCCTAAAGTTCTTTTATTTGAGTCGAAAAAAGATAATTTATTCCAAATTTTGCAATCCATTTACGATCTCGGCCTACAAGTTTCCGTAAATAATACATTAAAATCTCAATTTCTAGCTAGAATTAGCTCCCTTGAGCAAATTAGAACAAACTTTATGGAAACTCTTGATGCTTATAATTTAGCTTTATTAGAATGTGGTTCGACGACAAAGCCGAACTACGCCCCATTTTCCGCATTTGATGAAATCTATTGTCAAATCAAAGCAATTGAATCTAACATTCTTAGATCTCAAAATACGAGTAATGATAACACTAATAATAAATTCGAGTTTTTAAATCGTAAACTACCGCCTTTAAAACTTGTCTCATTTGATGGCACGCCCAGCAAATGGACAACTTTTCATGAAAACTTCAAAAGTATTATTCATGATAATTCGCATCTAACTGACGCCGAAAAGGTTCAGTATTTAATAGGTTGTCTCTCGGGCAAAGCATTAACTGTTTGCTCAGGTATCATACCTACCGCTAATAATTACCTACTCATTTGGAATGCTTTAATAGAAAGATATCAAGATACGCGCGTACAAGCTTCCATGTATTTACATCAAATGATTCAATTTAAACCTTATCAATCTATTGATACATTTCTTGAGCAGTTTCATTCGGCACAAGCCGCTTTACGTCGCTTAAACATAACAGATTTGTCAGATTTTATAATAACTGATATTGCACTCAGTAAGCTCGATAAAGAGGTCGTTAACCTTTTCGAACGATCGCATAGTCATATTGCAATACCTACTTTCGATCATCTTTCGCAATTTTTAAAAGAACAAAGTAAAATAATAACGCTTCGTAATCACTCTAATCCCTCTAAAGTTCGTTATTATAATAATGAAAATAATAAATCCTCATCTAAATCTAAAAATAGCCAAGCCTTCGCAAGTACTACCCAGGACACCCCAGTGCGTTCCTGCAAGGTATGTGGATCCCCTGATTCACATCCACTTTATAGATGTTCTCATTTTATGAATCAAAACGTTAAAGATAGATTAGACCTTGTATACAAACATAAGTTTTGTCGTAATTGTTTAGGATTTCATGATATTAAAATGTGTAAGTCAACAAATACATGTTCGATTTGCCACCGTAAACATCACTCATTATTACATATAGATAACTTTAACAATTCAAACATTCGGGTAGTTGAACATGGTTCCGCGCCGTCCCCGCTGTGCGTACAGCCCGCGCCGGCTGCGACCTGCGCGCCCCGCGCGCACGCTCCCGCGCCCCCGCTGTCTGCCGCTCCCGCGACACTCGATTCGTCGCCCGTACCGGCAGGTGATAACGTTGCGCGCGAAAATTCAAACGCACCTTATTTATCAATGACTTCGGCTACCTCGCGCGTTGAAAATAATACAACTGTTTTGTTACCTACCGCTTCCGTATACGCTTATAATAATAATAAACCTTATACTCTCCGCGTTTTTCTTGATACAGGCTCAATGAGTCATTTTATTACAAAGGCTTGCTGTAAACGCTTAAACTTAGAAATTACTCCTGACAAATCTTCTATTTTCGGTATAGGTCACGCAAAAATACCCTCTTTTGGTACTACAACATTTAAAATATTTTCCCGCTTTGATCAGCGCTGTTGTTATACAATTCACGCTCGGGTTTTAGATCGTATTACTGACGACTTGCCCAACATATCCATAGATATCACAAATCTCACTCCATTACGTAATTTACCTATGGCGGATGACGCGTTCCACGTTCCCGGTGAGATAGATTGCCTCCTCGGCAATGAACTTTTCCCGCTTTTGTTGGGAAGTGGAAAGGTAACTTTACCTGGCTCCTCGGTCGTCGCTGTAGAAACCACCCTTGGCTACATAGCCATGGGTCGGGCTGAATGTCAACCTCGCATAAATTCGCGCGCTCGCCCCGCTCAAATAAACAAAAATAAAAACGAGCAAACTTTTCTGTGTGCTACTAGCACGCTTAGTTTAGATACGCTTACGCAACGCTTTTGGGAGCTGGAAAGCGTCCCTAATAAGACTCACATGAGTCCTGATGATCAGGCGTGTGAACAAATATTTGATTCAACTTACTCTCGCGATGAAACAGGTAGATACACAGTGCAGCTACCATTTAAGGCTCCGTGTACAGACTTAGGAAATTCGCACTCAACGGCGATGCGCCGCCTCGTTAATTTAGAAAAAAAGTTAGATTCTGATCCCGAGATCAGAACTAATTACAACGCTACGCTTCAAGATTATCTTGACAAAGGTTATTTGACCAAGGTCAAAGATCCCTCTCTCAATATCCCGCATTATTATATTCCGCATCATGCTGTTTACCGCCCGGATAAACAGTCCAGTAAAACTCGCATCGTGCTTGACGCTAGCTGTAAAACTAGCTCAGGTAAATCGCTAAATGATCTCCTTTATGTAGGTCCGAATCTACAAAGTAACATTTTCGATTTATTAATTAATCTTCGCATGTTTTCCGTTGCTGTAGTTGCAGACATCGAAAAAATGTATTTTCAACTTAATCTTTCCGCTGATCATCACGCATTTCAACGCATTTTATACAGATTCAATAAAGATTCTGAGATTTCAACTTTTGAATTTAACCGCGTTTCTTTCGGCGTCTCAAGCTCGCCTTATTTAGCTATGAGAGTAGTTCGCCAACTCGCATCCGATAGTCGGGATAAATACCCGCTCGCGGCTTACGAGGCTGAAAACCATATGTATATGGATGACTACGTATGTTCGCTAGATGGCGTTAAAATAGCTGAGCAGACATATCAAGAAATGGTTGCCATGTTCAGGTCAGGCGGTTTCAACCTTGTAAAGTGGATCTCTAATAGTTCCGAACTCTTAAATAAAATTCCTTCAACTCATTTAAACCCGCAAAATATTGAATTTGACGCTGACGCTAATAATAATACTAAAATCGTAGGTATGCAGTGGAATCCAGTAGAAGACTCTTTTCAATTTAAAATAAATGGTAATTCTGTTAAATGTACAAAACGTACCGTTTTATCCGCAACCGCACGGCTTTTTGACCCCTTAGGTCTTATAAGTCCAGTTACCGCATTCATGAAAGTTTTAGTTCAGGAATGCTGGAAGCATGACCTTGATTGGGATGATCCTGTACCCGCTCATATTGAAAATAAATTTAATCGATTTCACAAAGAACTTTCCTTTCTCGAACAAATAAAATTCCCGCGACATGTAGGTATCACCTCTGGTTCTCATGTCACTCTCCTCGGGTTCGCAGACGCCAGTGAGCGCTGTTATGGTGCCGCTGTTTACATAAGGGTTAGTTCTAACGATGAAGATAACGGATCAGTCGTCTTGCTAACTTCTAAATCTCGCGTCGTTCCGCTTAAAAATACGCCCTTAGCTCGCCTCGAGCTATGTGCTGCTCTTCTCTTAGCAAACTTAATCAACTCGGTTGTAGAAGTTTTAAGTAAACGCTGTAATATTAATAATATTTTTGCCTTTTCTGATTCAACAGTCACGCTCACCTGGATCCACTCGCCCTCGCATAGATTTCATACATTTGTCGCAAATCGCATCGTTGAAATTAATTCAAAATTACCTGCTAAACATTGGTTTCACATTGATGGAACTGAAAATCCCGCTGACGTAGTTTCTCGTCCCATAACGCCTCAACAATTATTAGATTTAACTCTTTGGTTTAACGCTCCGCATTGGTTTTCATTCCCCATAAATCAGTGGCCAATCAAGCCATTTAAGATCAATTTAAATAATAATAATTCGGAAGTAATGGAAACTAAAAATATCGCTCTCTCAGTTAAAGTAACGCAAGAAGGTCCTCAACCTATTCAATCTTTAATTGACCGCATTTCTAAATATTCTATTTTACTACGTAGTTTGGTATTTATATTACGTTTCTGCAAGTTACTAAACTCGCGTGGTTGTACCACCGTTTCGGATTTGGATACCGCGGAAATATACCTTATACGTTACGTACAAGGTAGATATTTCTCTGAAGAAATTAACGCTTTAAAATCTAATAAAAATATAAATAAAAGTCTCGCTAAACTCAACCCCTTTCTGGATTCGAATAATATTCTCAGAGTAGGTGGAAGGCTAACTCATTCTCAACTTGATTATGGTCAAAAGCACCCCATTTTAATTCCAACTAAATCACGTTTTACTCAACTCGTAATTGACTTTTATCATGTAACTAATTTACACACGGGTCCCGCTCTTTTATTGTCTATAATTAGACAAAAATTCTGGATTTTATCTGCTCGTAACATTGTAAGACAACGTGTGCATAGTTGTAATAAATGTTTTAAACTTAAACCTCAAAATACTTACCCTCCTATGGGTGATCTACCCGACTTTCGCGTTTCACAAGCGAAAGCGTTTGTTAATACCGCTGTGGACTACTGTGGTCCTTTCTACATTACTCATATCCGAAAACGCGGAATTAAGAGCCACAAAGCTTACATTTGTGTGTTCGTCTGTCTAACGACTAAGGCAGTGCACTTAGAGTTAGTCTCTGACCTTAGTTCTGATTTATTCCTTGCCGCTTTTAAGCGTTTTATTTCTCGTAGAGGTCCTGTTGCTATGATTTATAGTGATGGAGGCACAAACTTTATTGGCGCAAAGCGCAAATTGAACGAAATTTACGCCTTAATTCAATCCAAATCTCATACAAATTACATAGGTGAACAGCTAGCTGAACATCGTGTACGATTTAAACATAGTCCGCCTTACGGTCCTCATTTTAATGGACTCAGCGAAGTTAATGTTCGTTGTGTCAAAACTCATCTTTTTAAAGTCATTGGTTCTCAAATATTAACATACGAGGAGTTTAGTACCGTACTTGTTCAAATTGAATGTCTTTTAAATAATCGACCTCTAAGTATTTTAAGTTCTGACCCGTCTGATATTAGTGCTTTAACGCCTAACCATTTTTTAAACGTAACTCCGCTTAAATTTTTACCTGCTGAAGATGTCACAGACATTTCAGACAATCGCTTATCGCGTTATCAACTTCTTAATAAAATCACTCATTCCTTCTGGCATCGTTGGAGTCAGGAGTACCTCACTTCCTTGCAACAGCGGGAGAAGTGGAACACACCGTCAAAGCCTATTGAAATAGGTACTATTGTTGTTATAAAAGACAACAACGCTCACCCGCTTTGTTGGCCTTTAGGTGTCATAGATGCGACTTATCCTGGCAAGGATAATATAGTTAGGACTGTGAAGGTTAGAACTGCTTCCGGTTCCTACATACGCCCGGTAGTGCGGCTTTGTCCTCTACCTACATAATAATTACAAATTTTTCTTAACTCTATTTTTAATTAAATTCCTTTATTTAATTTAAGTTCTCATAAAGTTTCAGTTTAGAGGAAAACCTCTAGGCCGGGGGAGTTGTCTGCGCCATTCGCATTATTTTATCTACGCTTATTATTAATTTTATCTAATTATCCATTGAAATCATACAATACTTGCAACACTATACACTTCACTCATTAGCTCACTCGAGAAGGATCTTCCAATCAAAATCGATTCCTTTCTTACTCCCACTCATTTCCTGTTCCGTTCATTAGAACAACCCCCGCCCTCTAACTCTCCAAAATCCGCTCGCTTACTGGCGACACGTATGACGTGTGCGCCCGCGCTCCCGCCAAAAAACTCAAAAGTGATAAATATATTGGTGCTGTGTGGTGAATCCTCAAACTCTCTTTTCTCTTGTGACACTTGGTGGAAATATCGCTTGAACCGGTGTGCTGGAGGCTGCTATCGAAGGGACGCATCATCTTACATCCTCCTGTAAGTTCCTTTTCCTTCCACTACCCTAAAAAATTTGGCGTTGCGAAAACAATTTCTTTTATCTAACAATTCATGATTTTATTCAAAGAGATTAGTAATTTGTCTAGCTTTGAATATAAATGATAGAGTTATGCTTAATTGGATACCTCAAGAGTAGTAGATATACAATTTACCATACCTTTTTTTTTCTCAGGATGAGAAATCATCAAATGACCCCTCCCGGTCTGGTTGGAGCGGAAGGGAGTGTCAGACTTTTACTGACTAAAACCCTTCCGTGTTCCTTCCTTAGCCCTTTATGTTCCGTGCCAGCGGTAGCCCTTTCAGACAATCCCGCTGACCACAATTCCATACCTTAGCTACAAATGACTTAACTACCTAAATTATCAAAGATTCAATCACAAAAAAAAACCTTCAGTTTTAATTCGTATCTCGTAAAGTAAGGATAAAAACCAACATCCCTCCAGAGGGCGCTAATTGCGGGATATCGCGAAGTTCGCAACAAGCTCAGCCAACTAATAATTAATAGAACATGCCGCTTGAAGGTAGCTCCACCGACTTGTTGAGAAACTAAATTCAGGAATGATGTGTTTTAGTTTACCTTTTTTGTGGAAGCTTTTGCTTCGAATAAGTAGTTTTTGTTTGTTGTAAGATAAGAACTTTGTTCATCATTTCAGCTGAAAGACGTCCACTGCTGGACATAGGCCTCCCCCAAGAACTTTGTTAGGAGACTTTAACTTGACTAATTGCACACAGAAAACATAAGTGGCTGAACGAACCTTCTTTCAAAGATGGATGAAATCATTGAAACTATAATGACATAATTTTAACTAGTTTTGCTATTTACCTACCAAAATCGAGCAAAAAACAATCCCATTTTTGTGTCCACACAATCACTGTTCATTCCAAGGTTGCCTGGAAGAGATCACAAAAACCGATAAGGCAGCCCATTGTATGTTTTGTAGTGTTAAATGTCTTTGTTTTTGTTATATATTCTGGTGTACAATAAAGTATAAATAAAAGGAAAACTATAAGAATTTTCATAATCACGTTTAGTAAGCCAATTTATTTTAGCTAGAGTAATTGGCACACCAGTGGACACACAGTCAAAGTGATATATTTCGCCATAACAGTGCTAGTTTTGTTTAATTTTACACGTTGCCGGACAAAACCTTTTTTATATAGACAAGGAACGAGTATTAGCCACACTTACACAGTGTGTATTCTAGATTTCCATCCTATGAAACATTTCCACAAAAAAATTATACTTCCTTGCTGAAAATCCTAATTAAAAGCCACACCAGTTAGCTGGAGCCTAACCCAGCCCTAGCCCTTTATAACGCTAGGCAGCCAATTTTAACAGCTACTGACCATCTGCAGTTAGGAAGTGGAACAAAGTTACTGCCTCCATAATAAAGTTTTGCCTCGACCGGTGAATTTAGTCTGCAGCTAAAAGCTAGATGATTGCTTGTAGTTATGACTGTTTCATTGAGTTTGGGCGCGTCGCCTGCTGCTAGTACTTGCTATAAATTTGCATAGATGGGCACCGTTAATCAAATAGTTGACTGCGTTAATCGCTAATCCGTTGTTAAAAAAGTTAACTTCGTTAAACGTTAAAGTGTCGGAAGATTTAACGGAAATTAACGTCAATCGTTAATTAACTCGTGATAAAAATGGCATTATGTATGTCGTTGTGTTAGTAATTTAGTTAGAAAACACTGGCACTCCGGTAGTGCCGACAGAAGTGAAAACTTGAACAATTACGAGTGTATTTTGTGAATCGTCTTATAAACAAAACACGCGTGTTAAGGTGTGTTCCTTATTTTATAGGGTTTTTTGCAAATCAGGTATGATGACCAAAGTGACTGGTTTATTCTTCTCGTGAAAGGAATTTATTCAGATTTACAAATAAGCACACAGGATAGACTTCAGTTCGTGGTGTTGGTCGCGGCAGTGGTAAGAGAAGCAAGCCGCTCGCATGGAGCTCGTCGTCAGTTATATATCCGTGGTTCAGCGCCATCTCGTCGTTGTTGGATGAACTACGTAGTTAGTACGCGAGGCCCTCGTAGTTCTTCCCGATGTGCATAGATGGCGCTGTCCTCAACAACGCGCGTCTTACGTTTTACGTCTTACGAATTTTCGATCAGGGTCACGTGACCTGATGCGAGTTTAGAAGTTTTTACCCATTCCAAAAAAAGTACACAGCGCCGCTAAAGAAGTTTTCACTTCAAAAATGTTGGGTTATACAGGAGATGAAAAATTATTAGAAGAAGGGTGTATTATTAGAGTTTTAATAATAAAGACTTGCGGTGCCTTTATGTCGAGCTCAATTTTATCGCGTGTCGCGTCTGTTTGAAGGAGCCTTAATTATTTAGATATTGTTAGAACGTCTTTATCGCGGCGCGGCGCAGTCAACGCGATGTCCTGTTGGCAAATAGTAAGTACTTAATTAACGATTAACGGACTTACGGAAAGTTAACGGAAGTTAATGACCGTTAACAATTTTTAAAGATAATTTAAAAGTTAATCCATTAGTCAAAATGTTAACTTCGTTAATTAACGGTCTTGTGCCCAGCTTTGTAAATTGGTATACGTTGAAATAGTTTTGAAGGGGTTTTCTTGTTTTGGGGAGTTGGTTTGAATTTTAACAAGTGAATGTTTGGTATGTATGGAAACTGAAATAATATAACAACTTTCTTTGATATTGGTCGTGTAAGAAACTTTTATCGGGACCGTATACCTTTTTTTTGTAAGGCAACGTTGCTAAGTTCGGTCATGGGTGTTGGAAACATTATAAGCACAAGAAAATTACCACATTGTCTGCCTAAGTACTAACGCATCGGCTATCCGATGGATTTTGTAAGTAGCTTAACAGTAGTTTTAGATGGAAGCTACTTTTCGTTAGGAAAGTCGTCAGATTGTGTACGAAGCTGTAAAATGCTCACCGAAAATATTTGTTTTCTCAACGTACTATCATTGTGTGGTTGTCATTCTGTTTAATGAGCAAAAAATATTGCCATACATAAATTTTCTATCAACTATTGAATAGCAACGTAAAGCATTTTTTGAACGTTTATCATCATCATTATCATAATTTCAGTCGAAAAACGTCCACTGCTGGACATAGGCGTCCCCCAAACACCGCCATTTCGACCGATTTTGTGTTCATTGTGTTTGCCGACGGAGAGTAATGGATAGCTCACCGTCTGATCAGGTCCAGTCCAGTGCCGGACGGCGCGTACCTGTTCCACGCGCGCCTCAAAGAGATGTCAGCACCATCCGAAGGGGTTTGTCAGGGCCGAAGCCTGCCGGGTCAGCGGGATTGTCCGAAAGTGTTAGCGTTGGCCCGGAACATAAAGGGCTAAGGAAGGAACACGGGTGGGTTTTAGTCAGTAAGAGTCTGACACTCCCTTCCGCTCCACCCATAGCGGGAGGGGTCATTTGATGATTTCCCATCCAGAAAAAAATAATGACTTCCACTGCTGGACATAGGCGTCCCCCAAACACCGCCATTTCAACCGGTTTTGTGTTTTCTCGCATTTAACGTTTTTATTTATTTATCACCAGCTTCTGCCCGAAAATTCCTCTGCATAAAATTTGTTGTTCCCCGACCCACCCCATCGCATTGCATCGTCTGCCTGCCCTAATAGTTCGTTTTCTCTTATCTTTCTTTCTGATTTTTTTCTTTTTACGGTTCCTTAGGATCCTAGCGTAATATTATATAGATTATAGCCTTCCTCAATAATTGGGCTATCAAATATTGATTTATAGCCTTCCTCAATAATTGGGCTAGCAAACAAAATTATTTTAAATCCGACTGGCAATTCCGGAGATTACCCCCTACATACAAACTTACAAACAAACAAATTTTACCTCTTTATTATATTAGTATAGATTAATTATCCTTTACTATCGTCAAAATGAGTATCAACGTGAACATAACATCTTATGAATTCCTCTCAAATATGTCCTTACCTAAACACAGTAGTCACTGCTAAGGGCCACCACTGTCCACGCACTTAATATATTGGATACACACCGACGAATAAAAGGTTTTTGCTGTAGCGACGCATAATTTCCATGTGTTATCATAATATTTATAACTAAGCCTAAGTAAATATTCTCTGTTTGTTTTGGAAATGCGAAACCGAGATTTATTCATTCATTTTATTTTTTATCGCAGTATTTCAGGAGATGAGAGCGAACTGTTATGATTAAGTTTTTGTTTCCAATTGTTGTTGTTTGAAGTTCGTTGTTTAAGGTTTCCTTTATTATATTCATTTTTTATTACGTAGGCTTTAGAATAAGTGATTGTGAAGCTGCTACGGCGTAGCTAACGTCAGTGTATATTTAGCTATTACGGCGTAGCGAAAACCAGTGCCCATATATCTATGTAGCTGCTACGGCGTAGCTTATTCCTTCTAGCATCTTCCTAAATCATAGATAATGCTCGATCCGTTACGCAAAGACGTACGTTTACGCGTTACGTTTTTATTGGTTTATTTGGAGTCCAAAGGCTTGTATGAACTCCTAAGGAAATAATGATCAGAGAGGCAATTTCCGTAATTTTAAGAACGTTTACAGCCTCAGTCTTAATCTACCAAAACTAAGTCTAATTTCCCTACATTTTTGACAAGTTTTTTACGCGACTAGATGATCAACGTTTTTAATTACGAGAATTGACCTTCTGATGTCCAGCTTATTCTAGCGATCCCATCAATGTATGTATGGTTTTATGTATGAAACAACTTGAATTGCTTTTTAATATTATTATTTTCTTCATTTTCCAATTCATGAGGGGCCCGTGGCTAAATAATAACAGCCGCACAGGTCGATCGATTAGGTTAAGCTACGCTTGCCACGGTTAGTCTGTGGATGGGTGACCATCTTTACATACCGTGACCCCTCTGTGCCTCGGAAAGCACGTTAACCCGTTGGTCCCGGCTGTCATTCGTGGATCTTTGACAGTCATTACGGGTAGTCAGAAGCCCGAAAGTCCGGCAACCAGTCTTACCAAGTAGGTATCGTATTAACCAGTAACTGGGTTGTGGAGGTCAGATAGGCAGTGGCTCCATGTAAAATACTGGTGTTCAGCTGCATCTAGTTAGTCTGGAAGCCGATCCCAAAATAGTTGGGAAAAGGTTAGGCATATGATGATTCTCTTCATTCATTCTCTTCATTTGATTCTTCATTTTCCTTATGAAATTATACTGAAACCATTATTTTATAAGTTAAGTTATGAATTATAGAGTATTTATAATTTTATGAAGAGTTTCAACTTACCAATTGAAAATGTCACAGTCATTCTTATAACAAGATTTATAATTCATAAAGTTTTTGCGAACATCTGCGTGTTCATTAATCATATTGCATTTGACATGCAACGTTTTGATATTTTTTCAATCAATCAAAATAAATTAGTTTTATCTTGGCTAAGTAATAATCGCCGTACGGGTCGATCGGTCAGGTTAAGCTACGCTTGCCGCGGTTGGTCTGTGGATGGGTGATCATCTTAATATACCGAGATCCTTCCGTGTTTCGGAAAGCACGTTAAGTCGTTGGTCCCTGCTGTCGTTTGTAGATCTTTGACGGGTAGTCAGAAGTCCAAAAGTCTGACAACCAGTCTTACCAAGGGGTATCGTGTTACCCAGTAATTGGGTTGTGGAGGTCAGATAGGCAGTCGTTCCATGTAAAATACTGGTATTCAGCTGCATCCGGTTAGACTGGAAGCCGACCCCAACATACTTGGGAAAAGGCCAGGCAGATGATGGTGATGATGATTCAGTTTACAGCCCCTAAAAATTATAGCTCCGTTGTACCAGAGTCTCATGATGGTCTTACCCAAGTTTTAAATTATTAAACACATCAATCAAAATTTTCATTTCAAACATAAAATATTAACAAAACGTAAACAATAAAACGCTTACCTATCAGTCACCGCTCAAACAAACTACAGACTTTACACGCGTGATGTTGACGCAAAGCCATTGCTCAAAACAAAAGCATTACCAGCCAAGCTCCACAAATAAGGCTATTTACAAACGATCACGACAGAATAATCAGTCTGATCGTCTTCGAGACTATTTTTAATACGAAAATCTTGTGATTTCGATTCGAGTCATGTTTGAGGGCTCGGAGACCCCCGGGCCTCGTCACCAATACCCTATGACAATAAAGTTATAAATCTCATACATTTTTATAACGCAATTTCAAATAATTTATATGGTTTTTATGATAGTTATTCTTCTTTTAGGTTCTTTTGATATTCTTGCGGCTTCTTGTTTTAGTTGACTCGGGAATATCGGATTTGTTTGGTGCGAAGATTGTGGTCTGAGTTTCAGTTCGTCTATATATTTTTAGATGTATACAGATCACCATAATATAGGTACTTATCTTGGTCTATGTTTTTGTGTGACTTTGACATCATAGTTTGAAAATAAAATCATCTCTATATACAGTATGGAAACCACATAATATATGCAATAAATTATACCACATACCTACTTGTTGTCGCCTTTTCTGACTATATTCAAAAAAACCTGCCAAGTGCGAGTCGGAGTGGCACACGAAAGCGTTCCGTACCACAAGGCATAAAACGCCGAAAAAACGTTTCTTTTATACCCCTTAAAATTTTAACTTTATATTATTTTTATTCTTTGTTGTTATAGCGGCAACAGAAATACATCATCTGTGAAAATTTCAACCGTCTAGCTATAACGGTTCATAAGATACAGCCTGGTGACAGACAGTTCCTAAAATTACGAAAATTGCTTCATAGTTACATGACATACTATCGCGCCTGTATTCCCGAATCGTAAGACAGTGGTGTACTTTTGGTATTTATCTATGGGCCTGTGTCACCTGAAAATAAATGGATTATTATAATATTGTGGTGCATCGTCAATAAATGTTTGTGTGTAGGTCAAATATTATAATAATGAAATAAATAATTATACATTTTACTCGCCGATATCGGTTGTTTTATTTACATGACTCACAACACCCAATAAACACGTACACAGTAAGTACACTTAAAATATTATAGTACACTCAGATCCTGAAGAATCTTTATTTTTAGAAAGAAAGAAAGAAAATTCAGCCATTAATGTCCCACTGCTTGGCAAGGTGTCCCCACTCTCTTTCCACCTCTCTCTGTTCAGAGCTGACGAGGACTAATCTTTATTAAAGGAGTCTAGCTCATTCCATCTCCGTCTGGGACTGCCGCAATGTCATTTAATCATGAGAAAAAAAAATATTTACTAAGATCTACAAATAGTATTTTAATAAGAACAGTCAACAGAATATACTCCGTAAGTAAATATTCAACTTGAAAGTACAAATAAGCAACAAGACTCAATATGTTTTCATGCATTACTCATATACCTACGTATTACGTTTATTTTCTTCTTATAATAGTAACTTGGTAAATAGACTCGAAAACAATATTGACGACTTATTGATGTTTCAATAAGTCGTCAATATGTTTTCATGTCTATATTTACCGATAAATATGAAGTATTTGTTTACTTATTCGATAAACAGGGTCGACTTTTAGGACGGAGCAGCAAGAACAGGTATGATAATACATTAACCGCTGTACCTACAGGAAAACTTTCTTAAGAGACTGTCTTTAACATTTTGAATAATTGCAAACAACATTCACAGATTTTGTAAAAAAAAAAATACAGAACGTTTACCTGTGGTTACAATGGTAAAGGTACCCTTACTGCCCTGTCTCAAAAATTTATTCTGTTTCGAAAATACATGTAATGAAGTCGAGAGTCACATGTGTCACATGTACTCCCCGTCATTGTTATATTATTTTTTTGTACTGGACTATACCTGGGAACCTTCTGGTTGCGGAGATATTGAAGGTCAAAGTTCCAAATTTTATTGACGTTTATTTACGAAAACAAGTTTTTAATGTTGTAACACAACTTAAATACCCTCACGAACCCCGAACCGTTACATGCAGGTGCATGAAACGGTTCGGGTTCGGTGAGCAATGTAACACACGCAAAACATTGCGCTTATGGGTATAAGCACAATATTTTTCATGTGGTACATTGCGCACTACCGCAAACAGCTCACACCAAAAGGAAAAGTCGATGCCTTGCAATTATTTTTGTGCAATGTTAGAAAGAAAGAAAGAAAGAAAAAGTTTATATTGCGACTCGTACAGGAAGATCACAAACTAAACTAAATACAGCAAAATAAAAAACCAAGTTATATTAAAAAAAAGTAACAAAAGAAAAATGAAACAGAAATGTTACTTAGATTGATGTACAGAACGCGTAGGCGATGGCTATGTGGGGTGTTTTTTGACAACCTGTAAATTATACAATCTTGTGTGAGGTGGTTTTCGAGTGTAAGTTATGTAATTAAAGAGTCTTTTTTTATAGCTCGTTACACTCCCAGGTTCCAAGTCGAAGTATTTCAATTACGACGAATTCTGTAACAATTTATTTATTAAATACTATTACTTCTAAAATGACAGTCACAATTTCCACACTCATAATTAGTAACATAAACCTCTTCTGTTGTTCTCTGAGTGAATTCACGATGAACACATTGTTTGTAATAAGTTAAAAATTTAATTAGTTTCGAAATAATAACAATTTAGGATAACACGTGTTCCTCCACTATCGCATTGGGTACAAAAAAGCCTGTTATGATATATGATGGCAGACATCGACAAGCAAATTGAAACCATGAAATTAGCACATGTTTCCAGACCCTAGGGTAGAAACCTTTCATTGGTTATCAAACAATTTTTTTTCTGATTCATACAATACCTAATTGTATAATATGCTCATTTACTGTAATAGTTGACTCGCCAACGCACCACCGCACAGGCCGACAGTCCGACAACGACTGCCCCCCTCACCATTCGGACCGGTATTTATAACCGAGCGACGACGTGCGCGCCCGAGGCAACGTCACAATACTGCTATCGGTTTGTAGTGCGATATATTGATATCTACATACACTACATTCCCTTCCTTGTTTTAACTAGTTTTATGTACCCAGAATTATTAATAAAACATTTAGCATATTATTATTTTTATCAATATATAATTAATGACATCTCTGGCATAACAAAATCAAGTACGATATTATTTGAAAATCATTTTATGGTTTAATTTAGTGTTTCCTTTTACCCTTCCTCTTCTTCTTCTATTCCATTTTCTGATTCATTTATATCTTCTTCTGTGTTAATTTCTTTGTTTTGGTCACTTATAACTTCCCATTTTCCTTCAATTTTCTTCAAATGAACTACATTTCTTCGTGATACTTTCCCAGTTATATCGTTTCGAACACTTACGTCTCCACCTTTACTCTTTTCTACTGTATGGGAAGTTGGGTCATAATTTAGGCTTAGTTTATCTTTGACCATATTCTTAACGTAAACTTTATCCCCAGGCATTAATTGACATTCACGAGCTCTTCTTTTCTTATCTGTATATTCTTTTCCAGTTTCTTTCTTTTCTTGGTCTTTGTCTCTGACATCTGAATCTTCTGGTTTATGTGTATGTGTAATGTCTCCTGCCATAGGTATATTGTCACGGTATTGCCGCTTAAAGAATAACTCCGCAGGAGTTTTACCTGTAACGCTGTGAGGTGTACTGTTATACATAGCCAAATACTCTAACAAAGCTTCTTTCCAGTTTTTATGTTCAACTTGACTAATTTTTAGTCGCTTTAGAATGTCTCGGTTCTGACGTTCGACTTCTCCGTTCTGTTGAGGCCAGTATGGTACCGTATTATACAAAACTATATTCCTTTCACTACAGAATTTTTTGAACTCCTCGCTGCAGAACTGTCTACCATTATCAGCTGTTATCGTCATCGGGTTACCAAGTCTGCTAAAAATCTCTTTTAGAGAGTTTATTATGTCTGCACTGGTAATTTTACGACAAATCTTCACCTCCTTGTATCGACTGAAGTAATCAACGATTACCAATATGTAATCGGTGCTAGGTAAAGGACCCATCAAATCAATACATGTATCTACCCAAGGTTCACATGGTAATGCCCGTCGCTTTAATGGGTTTGGAGGATTTGGGGCTGAGACTAACGTACAGCCTTTGCAGCTTTTGACCAAGTTTTCAGTTTCTTTGTCATATCTAGGCCACCATACTTTCGTTCTAAGTCTCGCCTTCATTAGGACTATTCCTGGGTGCCCTTCGTGAGCCGCTGTCAGAACCTGATTTCGCAATTTCTTTGGAATCACAATTCTAGTGCCTCTCAGTAAAACTCCGTCGTAAAAACATAATTCGTTTTGGAAGATTTTGAAATTTTTTACCTCTTCATCCCATTTGTTGTTATACAAGCCTTCCCTTACTTTTAATATTTCCTTGTCTTGCTTTGATGCCTCCAAAATTTCTTCCAGTGATACTGCTATTGGCCTGCTTCCTTCAACAACTTGATGTATATATTTTTCCGACTTGTCCTGTGATGTTTTATTTAATTTACACAACCTTGATAAACTATCTGCTATATTTTCTTTGCCAGGCTTGTATATTACTTTGAAAGTATATGCTTGAAGGCGTAGTATCCATCTTTCTATCCTTGCGCATGGTTTTGATTTAGGACCGAATATAACCTCAAGTGGTTTATGGTCGGTCACTAATTCAAACTCTTTTCCAAACAGAAAAACATAAAAATGTTCCACAGCCCAGACCAGAGCTAAGGCTTCTTTTTCTGTCTGGCAATATCGCCTTTCACAGTCTGTAAGTGTCCGGTGACCATATGCTATAATGCGAGGTCCATGATCATTAATTTGAACTAATACTCCTCCTAGTCCTACCGGACTAGCATCTGCTATTACTATAGTCCGATCTTTGACGTCATAGTATCCTAGCGTAGGAATATTAGACAAAGCCATTTTTAATTTATTAAATGCCAATTCCTGTTTACTGCCCCAAATACTTTTTAATTCTGTGGTTTTACTCTGTTTCTTCCTAAGCAGTTCTTTTAATGGTTCAGTAGTTGTTGCCAAATTTGGAATCCATTTCCCAACATAATTTATTAATCCCAAGAAGCTCTGAAGCTCACCTATATTCATAGGTGGACGAAATTCTTGAATGGTTGTCACGTACTTATCCAATGGTTTCACACCTTCGTGTGATAATTCGTGTCCTAAAAATTGAACCTTTTCTTCTCTGAATATGCACTTGTCCTTTCTCAGTACTACATTATTTCCTTCTAGAGTTTTCATTACTGTTTCTAATCTTTGATCGTGTTCTTCCAAATCCTTCCCATATACCAAAATGTCATCTATAAAATTAATAGTGCCATTACATCCTAGTAACATTCGTTCTAGGGTTTTTTGGAAAATCTCCGGGGCGCAGGATATTCCAAACATTAGTCGTTTGTATCTGAACAGGCCTTTACTTGTAATAAAGGTTGTAATGTGTCGAGAATCGGGATGTAATTCAATCTGATGAAAAGCATCTTTTATGTCCAGTTTTGAAAAGTACTTCGCACTTTTCATTTTCGGTAGTAGCTTGTCCATAGTGGGTAATGGGTGATTTTCACGTAAAATTGCTGTATTGGCCCGCCTCATATCTACGCAAATGCGAACATCTCCGGTATTTTTCAAAACCGGCACTATTGGCGATACCCATCTCGAGGATCCTTGAACTTCTTCAATAATGTCTTTCTCCAACAGTTCTTTTATTTTCTTTTCAACTTTTTCTTCCAGTGGAATGGGGATCCTTCTTAATGGTTGTGAAACTGGTTGTACTTTCTCGTCGATTGGTACCTCCACTAAAACATCCTTGAATTTCGGAAACTCTGTCTTAGTTTCTAATTGGTCGATTTCTAATCCGATTTTAAGTACACCCATAGCCATGGCAGTTTCTTTCCCAAGCAGATCTCTAGTTCCATCAGCGATGACGTAAAAAGTTGCATTTTCTGATCTATCTGCGATTTTTATAGTTGCGTTAAATGATCCTATTAGGTCAAGGGGTTTCTTACTTCCATAACCATAAAAAGTTTTATTGCAACTGACTGTTTGGTTATGAACCTGTACCTTATTTTGTTTTATATTGTCCCAGGTTTTGTTTGTGATTAAGTTGCATTTACACCCAGAGTCTACTAACATTTTAACCTTAATTCCGCCAATCTGGCAATCTAATACACTGTCATCATCGATTTTGAACACATATTGTATGTCTTCGGACTCTGTTTGATCTATATGGTTTGCATCGTCCCTTTTGTTATCTCTTTTCATTTTTTTATTTTCGCTTTGTTTGTTGTTATTTCCCTCATATTTCCTTTTGTTCGTTCTGTCCCGTGTCATTGTCCTGCAGAATTGTCTGAAATGTCCCTTTAGCCCACATTTGTGGCAATCTTTTTCTTTTGCTGGGCATTTGCTATCTTGAGACGCGTGTCCTGAGCTCCCACATCTTCCACATCTTGCTTTTCCTTTCCACTTCTTATCATTATATTTTTCCTTCATTTCTGTTTTCATGTGCTTTACTCTGTTTATATTTACAGTTGATGTGCTGCTTTCTCCGAATTCTTCTATTTGTCGACTTACAGCTTCAAGAGTATTTGCTTCAATAATTATATTTGATAGTGTCATTGCGTCTCCTGTTTGTAGAATTCTCTTTCTAAGCTCTTTAGAGGAACACTTTTCTGTAATTTGATCGATTATTTGATCATCTTTGTCCTTAAACTGACATTTGTCTGCTTGTTGTCTAAGCCGTACTAGGAATTTTTCAAACTTTTCATTTGCCTCTTGTTTAATTAATCGAAAAAGGTGACGTTCATAGATCTTACTTTGTTTAGGTAGAAAGTATGCGTCGAGTTTGGTGATAGCCACACCGAAGACATCCACTCCATCTGCTGGTGATACGTTTGCATCCGGTATATTATAAAAGATTTCCTGCAATTCTAGCCCACCAAAATGTAGTAGCGAAGCACGTTTCTTCTCACTACTCTCGATGCCAGCAGCTTCCAGGTAGATCAAGAGTGCCCGCTTCCAGCGTTCCCATCTTATTCCAACTGATGAAGGTTCCCCCTCACAATCAAATTTCTCTAACGTGAGTTGAGAACTCATGTTATTAATTAATTACCTGGAACCAATAAATTAAAGATGCACTAACCTGCAAAGTTAAAATATTTGTCAATTTAATGACCAGTATGTACATAAAAAGTACCACTACTGCTGACCTATTTTGTCTTTGGTAACTGTCAATTTAATGACCAGTAGGTATATTCTACTGCAATTAATGTCATTCTCTGATGACTTGTCAATTTAATGACCAGTAGGTAAATTCTACTGCTATTAATGTCATTCTCTGATGACTTGTCAATTTAATGACCAGTAGGTATTCTACTGCTTTAATGTCATCCTCTGATGACTTGTCAATTTAATGACCAGTAGCTAGGTTCTACTGCTATCACATTTATGTGCTCTTTGATTAATTTTTACAACTAATCATGTAGCACAAATCAAATATAAATATATAGTCCTGGGTTCAATTCCCAGTTCAGGCAGCGTCACTCGGTTTCTCCACCAAGAACCTCCCGATAATAGATCGAAGTCTGAATTGCGCGTCCGGTTAATGGCAGCAGACATGCCCAACGTAACTGGTTAAACACGGTTGCACCACACGTTTCTGCCTACCCCTTTGGGAACATAGGCGTGATGCTATGTTTATGTCAAATAATGAGATCAGTATGTTTTTTCCTTAACAAACAAGATAGCATTTAAATAGTTACAAAACAATACATTAAGAAAACAACTTTATTTCAATCTACCTTCAAAAATAAATGTTGTTTACTTTTACCTAAAGACATGAATAATCGTCATTATTATTATAATTTTCTAATAAAGTTTAAAAACTCACGGTTTTATCCTCGTCGCCAATGTATAATATGCTCATTTACTGTAATAGTTGACTCGCCAACGCACCACCGCACAGGCCGACAGTCCGACAACGACTGCCCCCCTCACCATTCGGACCGGTATTTATAACCGAGCGACGACGTGCGCGCCCGAGGCAACGTCACAATACTGCTATCGGTTTGTAGTGCGATATATTGATATCTACATACACTACACTAATGCACACCTACGCGATCGCGCTACGCGTGTTTGAGATCTTCCTGTACGAGTCGCAATAAATACTTTTTCGGTTCGGTTTCGGTTTTCGGTTTCAGAATCATGTACTGAATCCACGATAACAGGTTCTGCGTCGATGTCCTAGCGACCCTGTGTAAATAAATGAATATAACAATGCCTTAAAATCAATATCGTATCAAATTTTCTTATTTATTCAATTCAGCAAAACATCAATAATGAAAAAAAGCTCCTTCCAATTAACTATCTAAGGAAAAAATAACTGAAAATTTTCCATTCCGCAATTCTTTCCAAATGTTAAACAGGATCTAACCATCGGCCCGAATTTACCCTTGAATGTTGACTGACTTGACAACATTGCCAATGTAAACACAATTTGCATCGCCAACACCTCGCCGATCCAAAAATTTCAATATTTAGCTTTTCGGCCTCCGAAAATATCGATTCTATTGGCGAGGCTTGATTGACAGCGTTTGTTGAAAATACAGGAGGTAAGGGGCGCAAAATTATACTATAAATTCAGTATCTGATTCTAGACCCGCTAGTGTTGAAAGAACCCCGAACAAAATGTTAGAAAAACGCAGTTCGGTCGATTTGGCTGAAATGCTGGTACAATTTGGTCTGTAATATGCTGATTGAAAGTCTTTATTGGCGCAAAAATAATAATGGCCAGTTGTAGGTATATATATATTGCCATTTTTATGTTAAAGTAACGAAGATGATTTTATGATATAGTTACTGCTAAAATATAAACGAAAAGCAATCACAACAAGTTCCAATTGAAATTAACTCTTTGTCTGTATGCCCTGAAGGGGTCGGTTGTTTTACTTGTATTAAACACATTTTACATGGTAGACAAGTCGTCTGGCCGGTGGTATTTCCGGCGCGGAGCCTTATTAGGGAAAGTCAGTAGAATTTTTCATACAAAATCACAATACTGTCGCAACCGTACCAACAATATCACGGAAAATTAAATCGTTTACCTAGGGCGGTATACGGCTACAACCGTACCCGCATAGGGCGTTGTGGTTGAAATCTGTTTACGTGTGGGTATAGCACACATTGAGGGCACGTACACCACTTGTTTTTTTGCAGTAAATCAACGTGATTGCAGCCTTTTTGGCTCAGCGTCCATTATCGGCAGGAAAAATAACCCGTAAACATACAGGTCAAACACGTAACCTTCCTTTTGGGCCTCGCCGCAGTCGGGTTAAAATAGCTACACTAACCTATTAGTGCGCTATTTTTACTCATAGGCGGCGCGGCTGGGCCCTAGCCCTTGATTAAAATTGCCTTGGTTAAAAATCCTCGTAAATACACATCGTCACATGTCGTTAAGAATTAACGAGAACGTGGGGCAGCGGTGATTGAATTATCTAAAAACTTTTCACATTGTTAATCCATGAAACGTAAACCTTTCTATAAAATTTAACTTGAAGTTAGCTCCAAGTGCGAAAGAGAAATACATTATTAAAATCATCAATATAACTCTGTAAGTTCAGTTCAGTTCTCAGCCTTATATAAATGTTACACTACGGTAGCCATGTTTGACGTAAAGAAAGTACCAAATTATACGGTTGTCGCCGTACTGTCATTCCATGAACTTTTTAAATACGGTTACAGCCGTTACCGCGTCGGGTAATTACAAATGTGTTTGTCCAGCTTAGGCTATCGTCGCGGTCGTTGTTCGGGTTCGTACGATCAACGCTCGCGACGGTTGTGATCAATGATTAACCAGGAACTACATAGGTTGTGAAGGTCAAGCAGTCGCTTTATGTTGTAAAATACTGGTATTCACCTACATCTGGTAAGAAGGAGTGCAATACTCGTAGACTGATGCCTGTCTGTAATAACGTAGTACCTACTTTGTAATAGTAGTACCGAACCACTTGAGACTTCTATCAGCCATTACAATAGAGCAGTAATAATATTGGACAATAAGGTCGAGGACATTGACAGTATTTGAAAGCGTTTATTTATCATTCTGTGGTAGGTATTATAATATAAATTGAAAAGTGAACGAAAATTGAAAATGAAAAATGTTTGTTCTTCAAGTGTAGACTTTAACAAAACGTTTGTACGTTTTACGCTACAGTAATTTTAATACTTTATTTTGTACTAGCTTTTGCCCGCGAATTCGTCCTCGTAAATTTCTTGTTGCCGTCTCACCCAGCATAATAAAAATAAATAAAAATAAAAATTGTTTATTTTCAGACAAATAAGTCCATAGAGAGGTTAATATTGGCAAGCGTCGCCCGCCCGCGCTATTGCTTCGTTTTTGCTTAGCGCTCTGTCTGACTTTTATTATTTGCCCGGCTCCTAAGAGTCCTAGCGTGATGTTAAATAGCCTATAGCCTTCCTCAAAAATTGGGCTATCAAATGCTAAAAGAATTTTTTAAATTCGACCGTTTAAAAATGTTTACATAACAATAACAACGCGCCAGTTTTTCCGAAGGTTGGTGCACAGTTATACCTATAGTACAGACGCCAGCACATCAAGCTACCCGAAACTGTCAAATTTTCCCAGTCAGCTTCGAACCTTGTGCTTTAGCGATAAAGTTGGAAATCTATTAACGAAATTTGACAGATTGTAGTAACTTGATGTGCTGGCGTCTGTATATTTATATTTCGCCAGCTCTGTTTGAGTCGCATGTAATAGGGAACGAGACAATCTCCATCAGCCGGACACAAATCCAGGCTCCGAGCTTAATTCCTGATGGAAAAACCCAATAACACTTCGCTCGACTTAGGAATCGAACCCAGAACCTCTTGTTCAGCAATAGTAGATAGGCCCAGGTGACGGAAAGACTAGTCGACTGTATAAAGGTTTATTCGGTGGAAGGTACATAAAGTAGCAACCTCGCCAACGTCCTCTATTCAAAATACCTCAAACCATAACCCTTAAGACCAGTCCATTATACCTAGCCCTCACCCATATCAACAACATTCTGCTATATGATGAGTCCATAGATGTCTTCGCGAGTGCTGAACTGAGATTCCTGGACACTGCTACTCGATACCTGGAGTTCATTGCCACTCCCAGTACAATTTCCTTGGAGTAAATAAATTAAATTAATTGTTACTTGTTATTAATAATTCTATTCCAATTTATCCTATTTATATCTAATTTTATCTAAGCTTATGTAATACTATCTAATTTTTATCTAATCTTGACCAATTTTGTTACATTTAATTTAATTTCATCTTTTGTCCAGTTCTTATTATGTGGTTTAACCTAATTTTATGATTGTTTGACATGTGTAATTACAAATATTGACTAATAACTTGTATGTGTGGTGTAAACTGTAAGTATAAGTTGGTTATAAATAAATTATAACTAAGTAAGTAGGTTCTAAAATTATGGCGCGATCGCGGTCGTGGCGGACGATGCGGCCTGCGCGATGGTGTCGCGTCGCCCGATCCCCGCGCCGCTCGTCGTCCATTGTGTGTGTGATGTGAAGGGACGAGTTCACGTGTGTGTGTGAACAAATAGCATTTGCGATTACTTCACCAACGAGGCAGTAAACAATGTTTACTCATTTATAGGTATATTATAAATTCAAGAACTTACAAAAACAACTTCCAAGACAACTTCCACTTTTTACCCCGCGCCCTAAATCTCGGAGACTCCACAAGATATAAGAATCTATAAATAAACTAATTAAGGAGAACTTAGTCTGGGAGATAAGGCGTCGAACTTTGCGAAATGGTGCACAGCAAAAACAGGAAACGCGGCAAAACAAAATGGGTGCCTTAGCTGACGCCCGGGCGTTTTAAAACGTTAATGATAAGAATGCCGGTTTAAATGTAACAGAAAATAATAAGGAATTTTATGTGCACACTTTAGAAGTAATAGAGGGCATGTTGCAAGTAATAACAGTCGCACGGGTTAATCAGTTAAGCTATGGAAAGCACGTTAAGCCGTTGGTCCCGGCTGTCATTCGTGGATCTTTGACAGTCGTTACGGGTCGTCAGAAGCCCGAAGGTCTGACAACCAGTCTTACCAAGGGATTTCGTATTACCCAGTAACTGAATTGTGGAGGTCAGATAGGCAGTCGCGCCATGTAAAATACTGCATCCGGTTAGACTGGAAGCCGACCCCAACATAGTTGGCAAAAGGCTAGACAGATGATGAATCGTAGTTCAGAATTAAATAAAAATTCGTACATATTTTGTAATCTTTAAAGTAGTTTTTAAGGCATTGCTGCATTTCTTGCAATTAGAATTTAATATGTATGATTTATGAAGTAGATACAGGGTTAAATTAAATTAACTAGGGAAACGTCATCACGTCTGCAGTTTCACTAGCTAATTTAATTATTAATTTATTTACCTATTTCTTTTTTATTTTTTTTAATTAATTTTTTTTTCTAATTTTTTTTTTTAGTATTATTATTATTATTTTATTATCAGATTGTTGTGTGAAATGTTTTGTAATGTTGTTTTTCTATGGGCCTAGTTACCCGAAATAAATGAATTATTATTATTATTAATTTGACCCTGTCTAAATATTTTCATTTTTAATTAATTTGCTCCAGCTCTTTATTTATAGCATCAAACGTCGGGTATCTAATCCCTATTTTTCAGCCAGTCCATGTTCGTGAATCGTAATAATATTGAACAAAACCCAATTCAAATGAAACATAACTCTTGTTCTCTGACGTCATAATACCTTCACGGAACTTCGAAAAACTTCCATGAAAGCCTCATAGTTGCGTCAAAGAATTCTTTATCGCGTAACACAATTACAGCTTCGCAAATTCTATCGGCATCGCTAACCTCGTTTCGAGTTTGAGAGCACCGCCAGGAAATAAAAGATTCCCCTTACAAGAGAGTTATCCAAGAGCATGTGCTGCGAATGGCCAGCAAGATAAGGCAGCTAATTTATAGCGTTTCAATACCTTCTCGTCAAAGATTCGATGTGAACTGGAAGCGGGATACGTAGGTAGTTGTTGTTTGTTCCGTTTATTGATTCTCATTTTGAAACTGTTGAATTAATTTCGTAAGCCACTGGCAAGTTTTATTTACATAAACCGAGATATTTACTGTACCAACAATGTGGTGAACATTGGAATAAAATTGTGGTTTCCTTGCTTTACCTCGTAACACGCCCAATTGCCAATTTAACCTTTGATCGTTATCAGCAACTTTTGGAATATATTTATACAATACCAGAGGTACTTCTGCTACATCAATAGTACCAGCCAGATTCTCGGACTTTTCTATTGCTGTTACTATTAACCTGCATCATCCCACACCTGGGCAAACGCCTATGACTTCCGCCTCATTCGATCCAGGGCTAAAGTGGACCACGGGTCATTTGTTTTCTCCAGCTTGTCCCACCATCTTCTACAAGGTCTTCCGCGACGCCTTCTAGCTGTGTCAGGGATCCACGTTATTGGTTATTTTGGCCCATAGCTCATTGGGCATACGGCAAGCATGGCCCACCCAGTCCCACTTCAGCTTAGCGGCTTTTTGAGCCACGTCAGTAATCTGTGATTTAGAACGCAGTGTGGAGTTGCGAATATAGTCTGTTAATTTGACGCCTAGAATACTGCGCTCCATTGCACGTTGGCAAAATGTTCTATTGTGTTCTCTAAAATCAACTTCTTTAATTACTTTCCACAGTTTTGGCCCAGCAATTTCATCTTTAACATTTTCTCTGTATATTGCAATTTCAAGTTCATCAGTAACCTCATCCAGCTCTCCTACATCGGTGACCTAAGCGCAGAGGTCAGCAGCTGTTGAGAATTTAGTTGTGCTCACGTGTTATTCTTTCTCAAGTTATTTGTGTCTAGCTACGAGTCTTCCACTTGTTTCGTTATTATATTATGTTCTTCTATACAGTGTGAAACCGATATGTTTCTGTGTTTGAGAGTTGGTTGCTGAAGTCCGATGTCATTACTGTGAGTAGAAGTTAATTCGACAAGATTCTTTAACATTTTACTAGTGAAGATTGTGTTTTTGAAAACTAAGAGAAAAAACGATATGCATTTTGTTTAAGACCTGTATATAAACATAATTTATTTCCTTTGTATATTCCCAAAGGTTAAGCTTTTACCTCTAATACTTAGCAAGTATATAACCTTGAAAATTCAACCGTGACCGGGGGCGACCTAATATTCTTTCAATATAAAATGTCTCATGGTCATCCATGAGACATTTATATTGAAAGAATATTAGGTCGCCCCCTACTATTTACACGGGACCTAACTGGCAGAATGGGTTTCTTCAGTTAACAGGTTAGACAGTGAGATTCCGTCAAATCCTTTTTTGGAATACAGGCGTGACATGTCCTAGGCAAAAGATCATTGCATCCATCACAGAAAATCTAACTGGTTGCTTATTTAATTGTAAAATTTATTATTTTTATGACATTGATTTACATTATCTGTCTATAAATATTATGTAAGCACCATGTATCTATATCATAATTAATTTATCTGTCATTGCTCCAATTTTAATTAATTTAAATGTTCATTTTATTCTAGGTGCATCATCTTCACATTATGTATTATAATTAAATAATAATTAATGTATACAAAATAGTGTAAAACATGTTAAAAGAGTAACGGTAGAGTTTCTTGCCCATTTTTCCAGACGAAACTGCCTTTTGGAAGGGGCGACTAGAATCAATTCTATGGAAAAATAACTAAATTAAATTGTAAATTAACTAAATACAGAAACTAAAAAATAGCGTCGAAAAAACTCATGCGCATCGCTGTCGACTGGTAATGTTTGGGTACATTACCAGTCGACAAATATAACTTTTTACGAGATAAATGTAACTTAGCACGTACTTTGGCTAAGCATTATTCCTGTCACTGTCACATAACTGTCAAACTACAAGTGATAAATAATGTTTTAGATCTCGGACTTAGCATGTACATGTCTATATACCACTCTATTACGGTCTGTCACATCCTGTCAATTTACTTCCAGTTTATGTGAATATATCAATTCCACCCCCCTCAAACAATTAGGTAAAGCCTCTAACCGTCTTTAAAATATGGTCGCAATTTCCGTTTTCCGTTTGTTTGAGCACTTACAACTAATAAATTTATGTGAGTTAGTATTATAATTTTGTAATTCGCGGAATTAATAATCTAAATGGACAGTGTGTAATGGAGTTGTCTACGTGATTTTTTTCATTTTCTGACATTTTCGAGTCAAGTTCTTCGAGTGCGAGTATAAATAATAAATTAATTATAAAAAATAAAAAAAAAATTATTTATAGTGATGAAGTTACTAAAATAAATTCTTTATATGCATCTATGTTTTGCCCGAAGCGTGGATGTCGGAAAATATCCCACTGGAACATACAGTGCCCTCAAAAGTTAGTTGACATTTTTCCACGTCAGCTAATAGCTGTAATGTCAACTTTCATCATCATCCAATACTCGTATAACCGGATGCCAGAGCGACTGCCTATCTGACCTCCACAACCCAGTTACTGGGCTATAACATGATACCCCAAGAGCGGTTTCGCACTACATCCGATCTTTATACGAATTAAAGATTCGACTTCAATCTGAATTTTGAATGTTCTAAATTAGGCCGGATAGTGTTCGGATCTAGTGCGCAATCCCTCATACATATAGGACGATGGTCACTTCGGACCGGCATTTCTCGGATTCAGATCGGATGTAGTGCAGAACCGCTCTTAGTCTTCTCCTAGCACTTTAATTAATATAAAAATATATAAATTATATATAATAATATATAATTATATATAATCATAATATTAAAATTTTTGATACATTAGTACAGTGTGTGTGTGTTAGTGTAGTGTTTGTTTTGGTACATTTTATTCTAGCCATACGACTCAGTAATAACCTAATCAGCCTACACTGTTCCCACTGCTGGGCCACAGGCCTCCTCTCTTGAAGAGGGAGTAGGCGGTACCAGGCGGGCCGAGTGTGGGTTGGTAGATGTCTCATTTCTTATAATTTTTGGTTTTAGGAGATTCCGGTTTCCTCACGATGTTTTCCTTTAGCATTTTGAGAGCAGCGGTGAAGAGATTGTTTACAGAAAGTTAAGCGCCTATCTGGGTTCTAACCCAGGACCTATACAACACGTAAGTTGCGGCCGTTGCTACTGGGCCACCACTGCACAAGACTGTAAATAATTTAAATTCTAATATAGCATTATCACCATAATCGCTCGAAAGACAAGTTTAACGATGAAAAACCGTTAATAGCCTTTTTAAAATAAACGGCCACAGCCAACTACATTATTGCACCAACATTATAAAAACTAAGCAGCTGTATTTCATGTTGGTGGCCGTAATGTTTATGACCTAAACGCCAGAGGGTGGGATTAGCACAAAATTTATGATACCTAAGGGCGTCAGCAGACATGTTGCTTTCAGCAGCGGCGATCAGCGGTTCATAAAAATTTTGGAAGCTTGAATCAGCGAATGAGCTCTAAATCTCTAATATGATCTGTCTCTAAAATCTCTTTCCCGTAGTCGCTTTTAACATTAATAAAAACTTTTGAATTTTTGTCGCTTTTCCTTTGATAAAGCGACTGACTGAAATTTGGCAGTTAGAAGACACTCAATTTGAATACCGTGCTCAAAAGCAACGAGTTGCCAAAACTGGATGCAACATTGAAGTAATCACTGACATGCATGATTTTGCTATTGAGTCCTAAAATAGAGAGTCGCCCTAAGTGTTACCTCTGTCGTCGACGCGTGTCGCTTGAGTGTATGCACACTAACGCCATGCAGCATTTAAGAAGTCGCAAAATCGCCACTGCTTTAAGTACCAAGCCTGGTAATGCCCTTAACCCCTCGGCAGCTTTGCTCTGTGCTGAACAACCTTTAGCCAGGGATTACGGTGAGTAACGGTAGTCAACGGTCATACCACAAAAGTGGCAAAGTAATTAGGAAATTACAGTTTAGAATTGAATGGTGGCGTTTTGTAATTAGTTGTGGGTTTTAGATTTATGAAGTAGAATGTTGAGCTTAAGTTTTTGGAAGAGTTGATTTTGGGCGTAATGCTGCTAAAGATGTGATGGAAATGCGGGGAAAACTTTATAAGATGTGCTATTGCATGTATACTGGGTCAAATCAAATTAGCTAGTGAAACTCCGAAGTTGTGATGGGTAACGATAGCTAAATATGATTAAACAGAAAATATAATAATTTGATGGTTTTTTTGTGGGGGGTCATTGATCGCAGTTGGAACATCAGTTTTTTGTGTAAACTTTACAGATATGATGAGTTTCGATACGAAAATACAATAAAACAAAAGTAAACAGTTTTTCTCAATTCAAATTTCAAGTAACAAAACTAACAGGCGGTTGTTGACCCCAAAAACAAACCTCAGTCAGTTGTGTATCTATAGTATTTACTTTGGACTGATAATCGACCCTTACAGACAATTTAGTATTGGTGGAAGTAAATATTGACAAAGTCAAATCATTTATTTCAATTACATCACATTTCAATGTCAAAAACAAGAAAATTGAATTGATTCTGGTTGTCCTTTCTAATTTATGTAACTTCAATAACAATCAATTCAGTACCTTTCAATCTCAATTAATTAATTTAAAAAAATACTTCCCTCTTCCTTCGAGAAAAAATTACTTCCTTCAAAGAAAAGTAATCGCCAATATGCAAAAACAAAAAAGAAATTACCTCGTAAACCACAGACATAAACTTCGGAAAACAACTTCCAACGAAAATATTCGAATGACGAGGGCAAATTTATTGAGCTGTAGAGAACTAAAGTGGACCCCGTATAATCTCTGGCAAAGTTACCTACAGAATGTATACTGCGAATCGATAATGCAAATTTTATGTAAAGAGACTGTGAGAGGGCAAATTTCAGTAGGGGAGCCCCAGCCGATCCAATCAGTGAATCTTAATAATATGTATCGAATGTTTAGTTTTCGCAGGTTTACATTTGCCCCTACTGTGGGAGTTTTCTCGAAAATGAAGACGAATTATTGTTTGATAACCATGATTATTGTACTGACGGCGCCAAACACGTAGTGGAATTTTGGGCCGAGTCCATTTAAATGGCCATCGACACGCTAAGAAGAAGACCATGATTCATGACATTACTGCAAGCTGTATAACTCATGTGAATAAAAGAGTGAAGCATATATATGTATGTGTGAATGGAGAGATGAAAATATCAATAGATTGTGTGGGGAATGAAAAGAGAGTGGATGACAGCGTGACGGTTGATAAGGGAGAATGGAAGAAGAAAACGTATTGAATCGATGATGATGAATTACTGTAAGCTGTTTAACAATAATTTAATTAACATGGTAATGGCAACTGGTTTGGCGATCGTAATATCTCAATCAAAGGCACTGCCCACATTTCTAATAAAAGAGACTACTTCTAAACCACAAGAAGAAAATACAAAAATGAAAGATACAATAAACTTGGATAAAACTAATTGATCCACACTAATGAGTTTCAAATGAATTAAAATCGAACACTGAACGTATCGCGGTCGGTCATGCCACGCAAATTGTAATTGTCTATTGAAATGAGATGTGGGTGGGAGGTACGATAACTGTTTGTTATGCAGCATTTGAATTAACAAGGACACCAGCATAATTCTGGTAATGTTTACCCTAATATAGTCCTGCAAGGTTAACAAAACAAATAACCCTGTGTTTGCCTGGTTTTTACCGAAAATCTGATGTTTGTGAGGATAGATTAATGAAATTCACGGATAGCAAGTAACGGTGTATTCAAGACTAATTAAAACAAATAATGTAGGTACATTAATAAAAAATGTCTCACTCGCGATGATGCTTAGTGTTACGAACGAGACTATCAGCACCATCTAGTAGTGAGGCGCGTTAACATTCCGCCCACCAAGAACCTTCTGTTCTTCCTAACACCGCCCACCATACCAGAATCGTCTTTTTTATGCGGTGTCTAGGCGGGGCAGTAAAATAATCTTTGATAAAGGTCTTTTGAATGTAGATCCTTTACCCTTTAGATCAGCTACTCTAGCTTCTCCGTCTGGCCCAGATCTGAGCAGTGTCCACGGCGTGATACAAATCTGCGAAATGCTGCAATGAATCCTGGTGTTGTCAAGTCGCTTACCACTTCTAGGTGTATTGCACGGGTCACCATACATACAAAGAGGCAAATGTATCCCTTGAAAGATTTCTGCCCACGTCCCTTACTGGTGCGTATTTGTATCGGTCCGGCAAAGTCGACGCCAGTTACCTTGAAGGTTCTCCCGGGATTTACCCGTTCCCTGGGGAGTTCTCCCATTTGTGGTTGGATCGTAAGAGCTCTGTGTTTGGTGCAAACGACACATTCGCGAAAGCACCTTTTCACTAAGGGCTTCAAGCCAATTATCCAGTACCGGGAACGAAGAAAGTTCATCGTAAGTGCTATGCCGCCATGCAATAACTTCAAGTGAGCATCCTTTACTAGAAGAATAGAAAGATATGAATCACCTGGGATGATGACTGGATGTTTGGATTCATGTGGTAATGTTGCTGCCTGTAAGCGACCTCCCACTCTCAGTAATCCAAATTCATCAAGATAAGGATTTAAGGAGATAAGTTTACTTCTTTTCTTAATTCTTCCCTTTTCTTTTAAATCTTGTATTTCTTCTTCAAATTTTTGTTTTTGGGTATATTTTAAGCATACATCTAACGTTTCTGTTATTTCTTTGCAGGTCAAATATTTCAGCGGCTCTTCTCTAACTTCCTTTTTTAATTTCAGACGGAGAAATCTTCTACAATAGGTAAGTACTCTTAACATTTTATTGAAGTTTGAAAATCGTTCCATAAAATTATCTTTTTCTTCCGAACAAGTAAGGGTTACTTTTGCTTGGATTTTCTCTTCTAGGTCAGTGCTTAAGGTTTCCCTTTTGTTTCTATTTATTTCCAGATCCATAAGCCAGTGTGGTCCCTCCCACCACAGTTGCTGATGTTGTAATTCGGATGGGCTAACACCACGCGATGCAAGATCAGCAGGATTTTCTTCGGACGCAACATGACTCCAGCTGTCATTATCCATACGGTTTTGTATTTCTGTTACTCGGTTAGCCACAAAAGTTTGCCATCTTGTTGGTGGGGCTTGAATCCATGCTAATACCACCATTGAGTCAGTGTAGGCATAAATTTTATCTCGTGGTATTTTTAAGGCATATGCGGCTTCAGACAATTGTTTGGCTAATAAAACTGCTGCACATAATTCCAGACGAGGCACAGAAATTTGTTTTAAGGGTGCTACCTTTGTTTTACTTTCTAGAATAGACAGGTACACTTTGTTATTTTGGACAACTCTCATATAAAGGACTGCTGCATAAGCAGTTGTTGAAGCGTCCGCAAATCCATGAATTTCGGCTTGATAATTGTCAGGGTGAGTATACATCCATCGACCTAGTTTTATGTTGTGCAGGTTTGGAAGTTGTTCACGAAAAGATAGCCACTCTTCTTGAAGATTAGATGGCAGAGCTTCATCCCAGTCAACTGAGCACAGCCATAACTTTTGTATAAATACCTTAGCTGTTATAATCACCGGCGCTAACCATCCAAAGGGATCAAATAAGCGTGCTACTTCTGCTAATACGCTTCGTTTCGTCAATGGGGAGGTAACGTCAGTTTGGTTTATGTGGAACTTGAATTTATCATTTACTCTATCCCAGGACAATCCTAAGGTTTTAATAATTAAGTTTTTTTCTAATAATTTGGTCAAACTTAATTTCAAATGGTTGGAATTCACGTTTGTGTTGAGCAATATTCTCCAAGAACCTGTCAGAATTACTGGACCATTTTTGTAATTCAAATCCTGCGCTACTCAGAAGCTGTGTAATTTGTGTATAAATTTCCGTGGCCTGTACTTCGTTGGAAGCGCCTGTCAGCAGGTCATACATGTAGAAAGAAGTTTCAACTATTTCAGCTGCCAAAGGGTACTTCTGGCCTTCATCTTTTGCAACTTGAATAAGAGTGCGAACTGCTAAAAACGGAGCAGATGCTATGCCGAATGTAACCGTTAATAACTTGTAGGATTTAATTTCTTCATTGGAGTTGCTTCTCCAAACTATTCTTTGGTAATCAGTGTGCTCATCGGATACTTGTACTTGTCGATACATCTTGACGATGTCACTTATAATCGCTATTTTGTGTTGTCTCCATTGCATGATTAAATAACGTAGATCTTTTTGTAGTGTAGGCCCCACTAAAAGAATATCATTGAGAGAGGAACCCTTTGATCCACTGGCTGATGCATCAAAGACTGTTCTAACTTTCGTAGTATCTTTATCGTTTCTGATTACTGCATGATGCGGTAGGTAGATAACATTTTCTTCATCGTCTTTAGTTAATGTCATATGCCCAAGGTCTAAATATTCTTGAATAACATTGGTATATTCCTTGTGTAACGTGGGGTCTTTTTTAAACCTTTTTTCTAGTTGTAAAAATCTAGATATCGCAATTTCTTTAGTTTTTCCTATTATTTCTACAGGTGACACCACGTCTTCTTTGAAAGGTAAGTTGACCTTGTATCGGCCACACTCTGTTCTTTTAGTAGTTTCCCGGTAGATGTTTTCACATCGTTGTTCTTCTCTTGACAATTTTCTTTCGAAGGTAAGTGTTTCGTTTTCTATTTCCCAGAATTTTCTTATCATGTCATTAATATTTACATTTAAATGCATACTAATCATTTGGTTTTCTGTTTCAGATTTTGATCGTCTGCTAGCGCTTCCCGACAGTATCCAGCCCAGTTGAGTCTGCTGCGCTATAATTCCAGATGGACTCTTCAGCAAACCGTCATCTATTATCTGAGTAAACACTTCAGCGCCCAGCAAAATATTTATTTTATTACTTTTGTTGAATTCAGGGTCGGCTAACTGTATGCGCGTCAGATCAGGCCAAGTGGGTGTGTTCCATGGTTGTGTTGGTAAATAGTTAGTAATCTTTTTCAAAACGTACGCCTTTACAAGGATAGTGAAGTTTGAGTTGCATCTAGACTTTAGGTGAACTTCAACCATAGACTTGATATGAAGTGTGTTACCTTCACTTAATCCTGAGACCTTGCCGTTGATCTTTTCTCGTTTCAGACCCATAGTCTGAACGAGATCTTCCGTCACGAACGAGGCTTGTGAACCCTGGTCAATGAGAGCACGGTAAATTTGTGGTTTCTTGTTCCTTGATACGACATCTACCAGTGCTGTAGCTAAGAGTACTTGACCAGGTTGATATATAAAATGTGATGAAATATTGTCCGATTGGTCTTGATGAGATTCTTCCTTCACCGATTCTTCCTTCCCCGATTCTTCCTTCACCGATTCTTCCTTCACCGATTCTTCCTTCACCGATTCTTTTTTATCCGGATGTAGCAGTGAGTGATGTTTTCTTTTACAAATGCGACAAACCGTATCTCTCATGCACTTGGCTGCAATGTGATTTGGGTTCAAACAATTAAAGCACATGTTATTATTCTGAATAAATTCATATTTGTTTGAATATGGCTGTTTTGCGAATTGTTTACATTGGTATATATAGTGGTCTTCTTTACAATATGCACATTCGACAGGTGTGCCAGATGGCGTTGGTGACGAAGCGTGAAAGGATTTTAATTTAGTTGACCTGCTTACATTTTCAGTCATTTCAAGTGATCTAAATCTTGTTTCCATAAACAGCTTCAATTTGTTGAATGTTGGAAACTCGTTGCTACAATCAATTGATATATGTTGTTCCCATAATTTTTGGCTTTCAGGGTCTAATTTAGTCACGGTCATGTAAATGATGATTATATCCCAGGAACCAGTTGGAAGGCCAAGATTCTTTAATGAACTCAAACATTCCACAGTTATATCTAACAATTGCTTTATGCACAGTGCTGATTCTGTAGTTATGGCCTTAACACCAAACAATCTTTTAAACAAACAGTTCGATATATATCTTTTGTTGTTATAGCGGTTGTTCAAAGTTTCCCACGCTAATCTATAATTTTCACTTGTCACTGAAATGCTTCTTAATAATATTTCCGCTTCGCCAGCTAAACTTGATTTGAGATAATGTAGTTTTTGAACATCGTCCAATGTCGTATTGTTATGTATGATTGATGTATATAAATCCAAAAATGACGGCCAGTCGATGTATTTTCCAGAAAAGGTCGGTATTTTTATTTTCGGTAACTTAATTTCGGCAATAGGATTTTGTTTTTGCGTAGTGTGTGGTTGTTCTCTAGGGGCCAACAGTTGAAGTTTGGTTTTTAATTCGCTTTTATACATAATATATATTTCTTCACACTGATCGTACATGTCATCAGAGAAGTAAGCTAAAGCTGTTCGCTGTTCTTTAGCTATATGAGCTACAAGGTGATCGTGTGACGTTTTGAAGATTTGCCAATCCTTCTCCAAATTCTCCAGACGTGTATCTAAGTAACTTAATACCAGTCGTTCCTTCGGAGATTTTTTATAATTAATTTGAGCTTTTTGAATTTGCTCATGACGTTCCTCTTGCAAACGTAATAGCTGATTAATTTTTTCCATGCTTAAAGTTTGAATCTTTGTATACGTAGGTACACAACTTTATCACCAACTAGAATAAATGAGTCCACAAAATCGTTCGTTCTTAGGTACTTACGGTACTGTTCCAATCACAATTTATAAAATATATATAGCTCATATCAGTTCAAACTTCCAACACATACACTAGTTTTTATGAAAATTCACAAACTTTCAATTTGTAAACAGTTATTTACAACTAATCAAACACTTATACACACTAAATGAATCTATTACTATTAAGTCTATTATTTTAGTAGCACTGTGTCGCACTGTGTTCCACTGTGTCAACTCGTAACCGCACTGTGTCACTTGAGTTTTACACTGTTCAGTTTTTTACACTACACAATGTTTATTTCTTACGAACTACACACTACGCGTCGTGGTTCCATTATCCGGCTACGAAGGACCATATGTTTGCCTGGTTTTTACCGAAAATCTGATGTTTGTGAGGATAGATTAATGAAATTCACGGATAGCAAGTAACGGTGTATTCAAGACTAATTAAAACAAATAATGTAGGTACATTAATAAAAAATGTCTCACTCGCGATGATGCTTAGTGTTACGAACGAGACTATCAGCACCATCTAGTAGTGAGGCGCGTTAACACCCTGTATTGAAATTGAATTAAAATTTAAGCAGAGATTTTAATATCAAACTATATTATGTTATTCGTCAAAAGCTGGTTAGACGACCACGACGATCGACCAGCCAAACGTCGACCGTTGACGTATGGCTGGTATGGAACAGTCCCAGGAATACCGTTTGCAAATTGCAGGGACTAAATTGTGAGTTTCTACGTATATAAATTACCTTTAGCACTCGTAATGAAAGCGCCTTAATTGCAATTATGATTTTAACAGAATTTGTTGTAGAATAAATGTATTGTGTTTAATTGTATTGTAATATGTATTTACTAGCTTCTGCCCGCGACTTCGTCCGCGTGAAATTTCACCCTCCCCCAATTCACCCTCTTAGGGGTGGAATTTCGAAAAACCCTTTCTTAGTGGATACCCACTCTTCACAAAGAACAGACCCTTCAAATTTCATGTCTCTAGGACCAGCGGTTTAGGCTGTGCGTTGATATATCCGTTAGTCAGGACTTTGAATTTTATATGATTACTAGCGCCCCGCGGTTCCACCCGCGTAAATGTCGATCCCGTGGGAATCGGGATAAAAAGTAGCCTATACCGGGTATTTTTGACAGCCCTCCACAAAAACACAGGATTGATTCAGCTCCTTATTCTGAATCATATCCCACTGGAAATTTACTCAGGAAAAAAAAAATTATGCCGTTTTTTCTGCTGATATTCCTTTATTTCAATGTAAAATTACATTCTCAGTATGCAACACTCCATTTATGTAAATGAAACAGCTGAATTAAAAAAAACAGCAATGGATGTTGCGCCGGTGAGCGCGCGGGGGGCGGGGGCAGCCTCGCTCAAGCTCGCTGCGCTGCCGTCCGCTACGTGCGTTTTGCCACGGTAACGATACATTGCGTGCACGATAATAAAACAAATCTAGTTTTTTGGATTCCCTTAATGTTCCTGAAAGAATTTCATGTACCGGTTATCTTAATATGATGTACTGAAGCCACCCTATCAGTTTGCGGAGGGCTGTCAATAACACCCTGTATGTTAATCCAAAGTGTCAGCTACCTCCATACAAAATTTTATCAGAATTGGTACAGCCGTTTGAGAGTTAAGAAGTAACAAACATATAAACACACATATACTCACACTCACACAGTTGTTCGGGGAAAACCTACTTGCTACTTTTCCTATTTTCCGCAGTCGAATAGATTTACAGTATTCCAGCTTAAAACCAGTTGTTGATGATTGTTTTGAATTGATGATTGAGTATTTGATACCAGCAGTGCGATTCTGTAAGAATCTCACCGTGAAAACTTAGGTGAAGTGAGCGTGGAGTGAGCTGTCAATGGTGTCAATTCCTAGCAAAAACAAACTCACATCACCTAAGTTTTCACGGTGAGATTTTTACAGAATCGACCGGCAGTGAAGTTACAAACATACATTTATGATGTTATGAAATTTCTTTGATTTATATTCATTTGGTTGAATGTTGTTAATGGATCGCCAATCTAAGTAGATTAGTAGAAGAAATTACTAGCAAAAACAAGTGTTTTTGCTAGTAATTTCATTCTATCATCAAGTCTGATTGTATACAACGTTCCGCCATCAACCTTCGGGCAGAGTTGCCCACTAGACACAACACCCGTCTGATTGGAGATGAAATACATAAATGAGATATATTTTTATTGGCAGCATCAGACGAATTGTTATTACTGGCCTACACGATGTTTTGTTTTCTTGTCACTTGTTTTATGAAAAATTTTGTAACTCGATAACACTCATCACTAGTTTATTCCTATTTCTCCATTTCATCCATGACGTTAATTACAGAGAATACACAATAAAAGTGGAATGTGTTAGTCACCACATTCCACTTTTATTGTGTATTCTCTGTAATACTGTTCCACTAGACAGCCGTAAAGTTATGTTTAATATCTTTTAAACGTATTTATTTAATCTCGCCGTAAGGTCGGCGCCTGCGACCATTTGCTTGTCATACCAATTCCACAGACACACCAGAGTGCCTCTGACACTCAAGGCACAGACAAGTAATAAGGTTACGTCTGGCGCAGATGAAAAACAATTTTTATTTTATTATTTGCTAATATTTTACATATTTTTTATTTATTTCTGTAACTGCCCATGACATCACAACGGGCCCCCTATCAAAATACCAGCGCTGTGACATTTATTTTTAAATATCGCAGCCTCATGCTGAGATAGGAGCCTTTTGGCCTCGTATAGGACTTTCTGTTTCATTTTCCTTTTATTACTTTTTTATTTAACTTGGATTTTTATTTTACTGCGTTTAGTTTAGTTTGTGATCGTCCTGTACGAGTCGCCATAAATAAAAAAAAAACTTTTTCTTTCTTTCTATAAAATACAACGTATTTATAATGTTAGTTGCGCGGTATACTCTGCTTCAGCGATGCAGGATTTTGCGTGACGTCAGTGTGATGCGTAGTTCGCCTGTGGGGGTGTAGATGCGGCTACAAAGTAAGTCTGATTGTTATACCATTGCTTATATAACATACATATTTATGTGTAGCAGTAAATCAACCTACTTTCTATCTAACTAATCCTACTTCCTACTATCATACTAATATTATAAACGCGAAAGTTTGTGACGAAGGATGGATGGATGTTTGTTACTCTTTCACGCAAAAACTACTAAACGGATTTAGATGAAATTTGACACACAGATAGCTTATAACCAGAATTAAAACATAGGATACTTTTTACCCCGATATTCGCATGGTATCGAAACTTATGCGGGTAAAACCGCGGGACGCTGGTAGTATTTTATATTAGTTCAATGTTATGTTGGTGGTTTGCTGCACGTTTTGGTGAATACTGTAAGTGCATCAAGCGATAATTGTTATATAAATAAAAAATAAAGATTATAAAAAAAAAAGCCAATTTCCAATCGAGTTCCCTTAGTAAGTTTCTCAGTTAATATATGTAAACGTGGGCGTAACACATTGAATAATGTTTGTGTACGTTTGTTCTGAGAGCATATCAATATCCTCCGTCAGCCCTCTAGCATAGTTCGCCCCGCGGAAAGGTCGCTAGACCCCTAACATTAACTGTTGCAATGTTTAGCATTCCAGCCTTGAGTTGGGTGTCAAGGATTTGTGCTCCGTTTTTGGTTTACGAAAATATTTACAAGTTGATGACTGTGTCTTGGAAATGGAATTAAATAAAGTCCATAAATTTATGAGGGTAGAATTTCGTGTCAAAGCTTTTAAAATGCAGTAAATACCAATCTGGTATAGGTACAGACATCAAGCTACTACAATCTGTCTATAATATTTTCAACTTTATCGCTAAAACATAAGGTTCAAAGTTGATTGGGAAAATTTTACAGTTTCGGGTAGCTTGATGTGCTGGCGTCTGAACGTTCAATTTGACTGATTACTAAGTATTGTTTTTTTTATATGATACTGCTTTTAATTTCTACATTTAATTTATCTGTGATCTTGTTTATTCTAATGAATTGATTATTTCTAGAGATTTAATTTGAAAAGACGCATATCACATAATTTAAAAGTGATTTTATTTATTGTAGTTTGATTAGGTTTTCTTAATGACAACAGTATTGTGATTCCTATTTACTTTATTTATAATTAATCATTTTACCACTCGTATTTTTATTAAATTATTGTGCCCGACATCCCATGTGAACTTTATAGCTATTGTTTTACAACCTTTCTATTTATAATATTGTAAAAACATGTGATATGCAGTACAGATTTGAATTTAAATAATTAATAAATGTACTCCGTGGAAAAAGGAATTACAACATAGAAACGCAGACTAATACAGTGTAGGTAGTTCAAAGAAGAGAAAACATAATTACATTATAGATAATAATAATACTATAAATATTATATAGTTATATTTTTAAATGTTTTTATATTTTTTTATACTAATATTTAAAAATATAATTTATGTGTATATAGTTAAATAAAGGATAATAAATACTGCGTCACTATGTGCTAGCGACCGTTTCCGGGGGCCCATTATTGAGTGTGCAAGTTACCCCCTGCTATTTTATCCGTGTATATATAAAACATTGATCAGACAGGGGTCATATTTCTTCACGGTAGACACCCGTATGGTCTAGAGCAGTCCCACATAAACAAATTAGCATCAAACAATTGGCTTAAAATAGGAAATCTTTTCCTTGAAACAGAAGGCTTTATCATGGCTATACAAGATCAAATCATCAACACCAAAAACTACAGAAAATTTATCATTAAAGACCCAACTGTCACAAACGACAAATGCCGCAGATGCCACATTCAATCAGAAACAATACAATACATAACAGGAGCATGCATAACCCTCACACAGACAGACTACACTCACAGGCACAACCAGGTTGTAAACATCGTCTATCAAAAACTAGCACTCAAACATGGTCTCATACAAAACAGTAACACTCCCTACTATAAGTACGCGCCACAAACTATCCTAGAAAATGATACACATAAACTGTATTACGATCGCGCCATATTTACAGATAGGACCATCCATTACAATAGACCAGAGATAACCCTACAGGATAAAATAAGAAAAGTCACATACCTTATAAATATTGCAGTTCCCAACACACATAACCTACAAAAAACAATCGCTGAAAAAATAAGCAAATACGCTGAGCTTAAAGAAGAAGTTATTAGAATAATTAATTTGGAGAAAAGATAAAGCTTATGTTGTTCCTGTCGTTCTCTCCACGACTGGTGTTATCCCCAACCATCTCCTCCGCAGCTTGAAACTAATATATTTACTCGTAGAAGAATCCCTTTACATCAATCTGCAGAAATCAGCCATCCTAAACACATGCAGAATCGTTAGGAAATTCATGCAGCTAGACGAAAGTACACTCTCATCATAAAATTTACCACACGCTGCATTTACTTGGCATTAGCCCGTAAATGTAGCTAAAACTAGCCTTAGAGCTGAGAAAAAAGAATACTCCCGATAATAATAATAATATGATTTTTTAAAGTATCTTGACTGGGCTCGCGAGGTTGTCGACATGTGGGATGTGGACTCAGCGATCATTGTGCCGATAGTCGTGACAGCCAATGGATTAACAGCCAAGAGCCTCGACCAACACCTGAGGAGGCTCTCGTTGGGTAGCTGGATCAAGGGCTTGATCCAGAAAGCGGTACTTTTGGACACGGCCCGCATTGTTAGGATGTTCCTCTCTCTGGAACCCTGACCGCGCGCCGCCGCTGGGAGCTTGGACCCTATTTCCGATACCGGTGGGATACTATTTTTAAATTTTTTAAATGTTTTTATATTTTTTCGAGTACCTATGTAGTTTAGTTTAATAAAGGACAAATATTATTTTCAATAATACATGTTACTCGTACATGTAACTTCAAGTATACACCATACCACTAAACAAGTTTATTTAGCAAACCACTAAATGCAAACTAACTTATTCCAATGGAATCTTAGTAATAACTTTACGACACGTAACTGTATGTTATTGGGTTAGGGCGTGTCAAATTGGCGCTAACTCGGGGCCAAACTTGAGACTTCGCATTTGACAGAAGTGAATTTGTAACTCCACTTGCCCCTTGGCGATGAGTTGTGAATGTAGGTTGATTGTCCATAGCGGTTCGTAGTTCGGAGATTCCGTATAGGATTTATTGGAAGTTTGTTCTGTCCTAAGGTATTGGACGAAGTGCTCCCATTTTCAACACCGTTCGAAATCGGGAGGAATGTTTATAAATAAATGTTGAAAAGGCTTTGTTTATATTTTGAACGATAGATTTTATTTTGTCAGACAGGTACTATTACAGATTCGAATTATTGAAGACTAGCTGCGCCCCGTGGTTTCACCTGCATAAGTCTTGATGCCAGAGGAGAACCGGGATATCTTATGTCCTAATCCAGGTCACAATCTACCCATGTGCTAAATTTCATTTAAATCCGTTCCGCCGTTTTAGCGTGAAAGCGTGTCAAAGAAACATACGAAAAATTAGATCATTTCTCTTTATAATATTAGTTTAGATGAAATGATATTTCGACTCTTTATATAAATAGCACATAAACCATTAATGGACGTGAGTTTTAACCGAATTAAGAGCGTTTACGCCGTACCTACGGTATTTCATACAAACTTTCAAGCCTTTGTTTTTCGAAATGAATGAACCGATTTTAATGAAACTTCATACGCATAAGCAAGATACAAAGGTCTAAAAAGTTATTTAAGATCATTTTCGAAAAATAGTGTTACAGCCAAAATAGACTGATTTTAAAATTTCCATAGAAACAGAGATTTCCAGTTATATTTTTTTAAATAAGACATTTCGAAAATGTTTTTCAGTAACTTTTTAGACCTTTGTATCCTGCTTATGCGTATTCTGAAGGTTCATTAAAATCGGTTCATTCATTTCGAAAAACAAGGGCTTGAAAGTTTGTATGAAATGCTGTACGGCGAAAACGCTCTTAATACTTCATCCTAATATTTTTGGATAAACGCTTATAAAAACTCTGCGGGAATAATTCCTAGCTATTTCGGGGAAACCCAATCAGTCACGCGAATTACTTAACAAATTTTTGATTTAAATACGTACGTGCCTCAATTATATTATGTGGTAATGTACCTTAGGTTAAGTGCATTTTGCTGTGTTCTTATGATTAAATAAAGATATTTGAAAATGAATCAATCATGAATTAATTTAACTGTTAGGAGTTTTACATCGCAGACCACGGGTCCCCAAAAGCATTCCACCACGATATCCATATTTAGGGAACACAAGAGGCGTCTGATTCCGCAACAGAGAAACTTCTCGATTTAATTTATACACTTGTTTGGTTTTACTCTTATCGAGTGCGGGGACAAAGTTTGTAGGAATCAGGAGAAATTACCGCCTCCATTGTGAGATCTCACACGGAAAAGTTTCGGAGTCGGAATGATCAAGTTTTGAATAGGTCTGTATTTTAGATATTCGATATTCCAATACTGAGAGAATTTTGTAGTAAGGATACCATTGGAGTGGAAGTTATAAGAATATTGTTGAGCGGTTGAGTTTTATAAGTTTTCATTTTGAGTTTGAAGGTTTTATGGAGTTGGTGTAGGAAAAACCCAGCGTGGTGCTGCATGCGTAACACACTAAGCCTTGTGTTCACCAACATTTAAATCAACTGATTAAATACTTAATCTATACTAATATTATAAAGCTGAAGTGTTTGTTTGGTTGAACGCGCTAATCTCTGGAACTACCAGTCGGATTTGAAAAATTCTTTTTGCATTTGATAGCCCAATTCTTGAGGAAGGCTATAGGTTATTTAACATCACGCTATGACCTTTAGGAGCCGAGAAAAAAGAAAAAAAGTCAGAATGAACGCTAAGCAAAAACGAAGTAATAGCGCGGGCAGGCGATGCGATGCGACGGAGTGGGTCGGGCGAACAAGAAATTTCACGCGGACGAAGTCGCGGGCAGCAGCTAGTCAGTTCTACATTTAAAATTTCCTTAGGAAATTTGACATAAGCCTAGTGTTCAAATACCTAACCAGTGGTTTCAATGTTGGTGAACTCAGGCCTTACAGTAGGAGGGTAGGGAGTTCATTTTGACAATTCCACAACATTCATTGCGTTTTTTACGTTGTTGAGGAAACAAAATTTGGGTGGCCTTTTCGGCAACGCCCACTGCGGTAAACATTTTTGAGCTTGAGTTACATTTCTTGAATTTTATTATTCATAGGGGTACACCTATTATTGTACGATCAAAGCACCAAAAACTGGGAAACATTAAAACTCTCTGAATGTAATGTTGACTAATTTATAGTCAAGTTAGGAGTCACAAAGCGTACTGAAACTTGATAATCAAACAATGGTCAATTAATTATGAAATCCTAGAATATTAATCAAAACATCTACAACAGTAAATGTTGAACTAGACAATATAGTTTTCGATGGAACTTTCCTATAACAAAACTCAAAACGTTCCTGTTTAGAATCAGAGTGGAAATCCAAAATCCCTTAAGCTGTGTTGGCGATTTGCAATCTTGTTTACGCAAATTTCCTGATACGAAATTAATACTTGTGACTACAGCCATAAGGTTGATATTGGCGGTATATTTAAAGTTGTTTCGCAGTAAATGTGAGCGAATCCAACTGGCAACTTTATTTTCAAGCGACAATTGCCGAACTAGGTTTTGCCAACTAATTGTTGAGATTACAGTTCACTTCGCTTACCAACTTGGCGCTCAGATATTCAGATTTAATCTTGTTTAGGCTTTCTGCTTTACTAGTTTCATGGTTAGACTGCGTTCTTGTTGGCAATCGGAATGTAGAGTTTAAGTCTCTGTTGTCCCTTAGTAATCCTAGGAAAGGTAATAGTTATATACTGAGGATGAGAGATTGTTTGTGCTTCAACGATTTTGTGTACTCTAAAAAAAAATATTACTTTATCCATTGCCCTGTTTTCATTTCAAATTTTATCTTGTCTTTTGGACGGCTTTATAGAGTAATATTAGTCGTAAGATCTCCTCAGCAAAATGGTATGTTTTTTTAAACCGGAATGACATCTGTCCACCAGTGTCCACTCCAGCATGTACATTTAGCGTTGGTTCTACCGCTATTTTGTTGTAAATCTTATCTTCTTAACGTCAAGATCCAGCACTCCTGTACAGTAAGCTTCATTATTCATTCAATGTTCACCACTCAGTTCAGGCTCAGCTTTACTGGATGCAGAATGCCATCCTATTAAACAGGATTTCATGTAGGAGTGCAAAACCTAGATTGTAAAAGATTTTTGAGTACTTGAAATGAAAAGCAACGTTTAATATTCACATAAAGATATTTCTATGAAGACAGAGTACAACGGAGCGCCAGACGTTAATACCGCTGATGGTGTTAAACAAATTAAAATGCATTCTTGCTGCAGTAATAAATAACTTCACGGGCAAATGGGGCGCGGGATTACGAGTGAAAGGTTTTTTTTTTAAATTAGTTTTTTTTTGTTTGATAGATTACAGTGGCGGATGCATTAAGTGTTGGAAGTAATTGATCTCTAAAAAATAAGGCAAAATACCTTTCTGGGTTAGAAGGGTATTTTGCCTTATTTTCTTCTTAACCTTCTTCTTCTTCTCTTCACTCTTCTATATTTACATTTGTAATTTTTATAGTGTAGGGCCCGTGCCGGACGGCGCGTACGTGTTCCACGCGCGCCTTAAAGAGATGTCAGCATCAAATGAAGGGACCCGTCGAAGCAGAAGCCTGCCGGGTCAGCGGGATTGTCCAAAAGGGTTACCGCTGGCCTGGAACATAAAGGGCTAAGGAATGAACACGGGTGGGTTTTAGTCAGTAAGAGTCTGACACTCCCTTCCGCTGTACCCAGAGCGGGAGGGGTCATTTGATGATTTCTCATCCTCAAAAAAAAAGGTGTGTGTAAACAGTATTCCCTCTATCTAAAACCGGGAATTTATCATTTCATCATCAAAGTTTATGACGGACATATTATAATAAAGACAAGAAGGTATCTTATCTAACACTACTCACATATTTTATTCTATAAACCTTTTTTTAAATTTCGATGATTAATTTAAAGGCAATTGGATTGGATGGATGGATGGATTCACTTCGTGATATGTCGTGAACCCATGGGGAGTTTTGTATTATTTGGACAATCTGAAACGGAAAAATGTTTCAAATAGGTGAAGGGCAACTCTTGGAGAGGAACAGAACAAGCTAACGAAACTAAATTATTCCCTAAAACCATTCACATAAACAAAACAAAATAAGGCTGTAGTTGAAAATTAATGAATGAAAGAATGTTAAAAATGTGAGTTGTGTGCTAACAGAGTGTTCATGTTAGCAGTAAAATTAGTCGCGATCCGGTCTCATCGCATGATAGCATCAACACTGACGACGTGCAGCTCTACGGGTACAGTAGGACCACGCGTCATGTGCCACGTGCTTTGTTTTTCAAATCGGTCTTCTTCTCATGTCGTCGAACTCGAAATATTAGTTACAGTACCCGGCGATAAATATTGCACATCGACCTTTGGAAAGAGACAATCGGCTAATTTCGGCTTCGTGGAGCGTTATCTCTGTCGCACGAAATACAAACAGTCCGGTATCTATTAGGAGCTGTTAAAACAATTATGATTTGCTTCTTTTGATAATTATTTTTATTCTTTGTATAAAATACACCAATCACCAAAGGTCGATGTCCAATATTTATCGCCGGGTACTGTAATTAGCAAGGCAACGGCAAATTTATATCGCCATATTATTTCCTGCGTATTTAAAATAAAAGAATGCTGAAGCTCACTGTAAAATTTAAAAAATGTGAGGTACGTGCTTACACAGAGAGCTCATGTTAGCATTAAAGGGCCTGCGATTAGTCGCGAGCCGGTCTCGTCGCCCGATAGTATCTACACTGACTACGTGCAGTTCTAGGGGTGGGACTATTGTGCCATGTGACACTTCTTTTGTTTTTGAAACCGGTTTTATTTATTTACTAGCTTCTGCTCGCGACTTCGTCCGCGTGAAATTTCTTGTTCCCCCGACCCACCCCGCCTCGCATGCCTGCGCATTTAATTCGTTTACCTTTTTTCTGACTTTTTTTGTTTTTGCTCGGCTCCTAAGGGTCCTAGCGTGATGTTAAGCAGCCTATAGCCTTCATCGACAATTGGGCTATTAAATGCAAAAAGAATTTTTCAAATCCAACTGGTAGTTCCAGAGATTAGCGCGTTCAACCAAACAAACAAACAAACTCTTCAGCTTTATAATATTAAAGTATAGATTTACATATATACAAACAGGGTCAAATTAAATTAGCTAGCTAAACTCTGCAGACGTGATGAGTATCGATATCTAAACACGATGCAACAGAAAAAACTATTAGATAATTATTTATTTTATGGTCACCGATGGTAGTGTTGTACTGGAAGTCACCATCATCATCATTTTAGCCGAAAGACGTCCACTGCTGGACATAGGCCTCCCCCAAGCACCTCCACTTCGACCAGTTCGTGCGGCCTTCACAAGGTTGTCGGACCGCCTTGTGGGAGGCCACTCCAGAACCTATGGCTGGATGGCCCCATCGGCCATCTGTTCTGCAAGCAATCTGCCCTGCCTACTGCCACTAAAGTTTGGCAATTCTTCGGGCTGTGTCGGTTACCTTGGTTCTCCTGCGGATCTCCTCATTCCTGATTCGATCACGCAGGGAAACTCCAAGCATAGCCCTCTCCATTCCGTACTGGGAGTACGAATGAAAAAATCAGTTTTTTTTTGTGTTTAGATAGGCAATAGGTAATACGTGCTGGTGTCCGCAACTCCACGTCAATGCGCGTATTTTTTTGTGTTTAGATATCGATAATTTTTATGTTTGTGAAATGTACCTAAAAAAAAAACAGTTTTTTGCACTGATATTTCAAGTAAATACTCTACAAACAGTCATGGACCCCAAAATAAACTACCATCAAAACACTTTTTTTTTTGTTTTTCGTTTATATATCGATACATGGTCACTTCTGTGGAGTTTCGCTAGCTAATTTTGTTTGACCCTGTATACTTTATAGTACACCAGAAAATTAATTTAACACTACAAAACATACAATATGCGGCCTTAACGCTTTCGGCGATCTATTCCAGGCAACCTTGGAATGACAGTGATTGCGTGGACAAAAAGGGGGTTTGTCATTGGTGCAAAATAATTATGCATAGTATACAATATACTATAATTGATCCATAGATATATAAAAAATACTATACAGGATACATTTTTAACCAGTGGGCAAAACTGAAACCATGTTGACATTCTTCGGCGATTATAAAAAAAAATAGTTGTTCCATATAAACGAAAAAAAAAAAATATGTTGACCGCGTGTGTTGCACATTTCTATCAAACAGCTGATATTTTTTTGATAACCGATGTAAATGTTCTACGCTAGGGTGTCTAGAATCATGTATTCTGAATTCATAGTTACAGTTAGCGCACTGGTTAAAAATCTATCCTGTATATTAGATACATAAAAGGTTAAATTAAGGTTTAAAATAGATGGACAAACTTTTAGAAATCATTCAGACCACCAAAATAAAGACGATGGTAAAAAAATATATAAGAAAAACGCATAGATACAAGAAAAATAATCAGCTAACGAAAATACACTTTATTATTTTAGGTCAAAATAAAATCACTTTAATCAGTGTTTTTTTTTGCTTGGATATCTTTAGTTAGACGTACTGAGCGCTGTGTTAAAATTTGTCCATCTATTTTAATGGGACCCTGTATATACTAAATATATTATAAGCAATAAAAATAAATGACGATTACCAGATATATTACAGCTACGAGAAAAAGATCACATCATAAAATAATGTTCGGTCACGTGTTTCTTAAATACAGGTAACGATTGCGCGCGTTTTATTTGAACTGGCAATGCATTCCACAAAATTATCGATCGGTTTTCTTCTTCTCTTATCGTCAAAATAATAAACAATTAACAAGGCAATGGCAATGTCAATCGCCACATTTACAAAGTCTCTATTTCTGCGTATGAATTTAAAACAAAAGCATTTTGAAGCCACTGAGAATGTTAAAAATGCGAGTTGCGTGCACAGAGTTCTCATGTTAGCAGCAAGGGTTGAGATTAGTCGAGACCCCGGTCTCATCGCGCGCTTCACGTGACGCTACGATACCATCAAGACTCACAACATGCAGCTCTAGGGGTGGGACGATGTCGATAAAACGTGTTTTGATTTTCAAATCAGTCTTTTACTTCTCTGTCTTCTGTTGTCATCAAAATATTAGGTAACAAGGCTATGGCCATTCATGACGCTTATCAAAATAGAAGCTTTCTGTTAAACGAATAGTTAATTACTCCGTTCTTCTGAAAGTTTTAAAACCTTGACGAGAATCTATCAACCTTAACACGATTTTTCGTGTACAATCTGATGGTAGAACTCACCCAAATAACCAACTCATATGGTCAAATGTTTATTTACCTTGATTTACGCTAGTTTCTCAATTTAATCAATTCAAGTAAAAATGTGCCTTTTAATTTTATCGATAAACGGCCAGCACTACTCAAGGTAAGTGTCGGGGCTATCACGACGGATCGCTCTAAGCTCTACTCCGAATAGCAGTCAGAGATCTGATTACAAAGAGGAACACTTGAAGCAGACCATCCATTTACCTTTATTATTTTCTTTTTTTCATTTCATTTTGCTGTCATGCTTTATTTATCGTGTATCTTGTTTAGTGTAGGTACACGGCTTTAAAATGGATCTTAAGTTTTTTCCAGATTAGGTCTTTGTAATAAGATAGTTTAGGTGAAGTGTGAATTTTTACCAGAAGCTTGTCTGTAGAATTTTGGCCAAGTAATAACAACCGCACGCCTAGCCAAGGTACAAACGTTTCGTATCGAATCTCTTACGCTTACCGTGGTTGGTCCGTAGACATATGACCATCTTTAGATACCAAGACCCTTTCGTGCCTCAGAAAGTACGTTAAATCGTTGGTCCCGGCTGTCATTTGTCGATCTTTGACATTCGTTACAGGTCGTCAGTAACCCGTAAGGATGATAATCAGTCTTACCAACGTGTATCGTATTACCCAGTAACTGGATTGTGGAGGACAGATAGGCAATCGCTTCATGTAAAGTACTGGTATTCAGCTGCATCCGGTCAGACTGGAAGCCGACCCCAACATGACACGAGTGAGGATCGAAGTGGTTCTGTGAGGCCACTTCGATCCTCACTCATGTCACTGCACACAATTTGAAATCCAAGTCCCTTGCTTTAGTGCTTGGCCAGACTGGCAGCGCGGGGCGGGGCGCTATCTGCCTGTCCGCAATTGAGCGCGGCTTCTTTCCGAGTGTTGTCACGTTCAGTGTTTGTCAAAATATAATATTGATGAAGAAAACTTATTTTTACTACAAAAAAGATCGAACTAGTTTGAGAACCCCGGTCCCCGTGCGGGCCGCCCGCACACTCATTGCGGCCACTTGTATGAACGAGCTATGGTGGTTATCATCCATTTGTTCTGTAATCAGTCAATTAACGTCGCTGAGCCGAAGGTTCAAATGACAGAGAATCGGAAAAACTTCCCTGAATCACAAAATTCAACACGAAAAGAAGAGAAAAGGAAGTCAACACGAATTTTTACAACCCTACTCAAATATTATTGAGACCCACTTTTTAAAATTAAATGATCAATTTGCAAATTGGGAATTTAAAACCTGAAGCAGAAATTTTTCGTCGTTAACATTTTTCGAGAGTTATTTTTTGACAATATTATTTGCAAGAATTTTTTTTTTTGAGTTGCCTTTAAATGGAATTATAAAAATAAAATATTGTTATTTTGATATTATTAGAAGCTGAATGTTTACCAATGTAAATACTGTTAGGGTTAAGTAATATTATCCTTTTATTGATATAATATTGTAAGGTGTGTTTTACTACTATCCCTTTAGCCTTGTGTGACTACTAAACTTTCCCAAAGTCTGCCTGTATCATGCTCATGAATCTTCTTTAAGAAAGGATTTTGGAGATTGGAGGTCGAAGAGAAATATTTATCACCGCTTTAATTGATCATGCGCTGTATCAATCCTATAAACCAATGTTTCCTTAGCCTGCCTGTACTGAGGCAGGCTAAGGAAACACGTTTTATAATTGATGACCACCTCACGAAACAGGTTCTCCGATAAACTGAAAAGCTGCGTAAAGTAACAGCAGCTTTAACTGGCCACGGGCCATTTAATAAACACCTCTTTGTCATAGGAGTCAAAGTCAGTCAGCTGTGCAGGGCCTGCATGGAGGCAACGAGACAGCAGCTCATGTGCTGCTAAACTGTCCAGTGGTCGCCACATCCAGGGCAAAGTACTTCGGACACCCAGGTCCATGAGATTGTCAGTAATACCAAGGCATTGCTGGCCTTGCTTGAGAAGATGGGGTGGATCGAATAATCGATTTTCCCACCCGTACCCAAAATACGCGCTTTGACGAGGAGTTTCGGACACCAGCCCATATTATATCGATCCTTGAAGTTGTACCTAATCGTTTAGTCTTCTTTTGTTGTAGGTACAGACGCCCGCACATCAATTTACTACAATCTGTCAAATTTATTTAATAGATTTTCAACTTTATCGCTACAGCATAAGGTTCAAGGTTGATTAGGAAAATTTGACAGTTTCGGGTAGCTTGATGTGCTGGCGTCTGTACATTCAGGAAAAGCGATCTCTTTTTTATACAATCACAGGCCCAACTTTAATTAACATTTGCCTCCAAACCACTCATGTGGCAAACATTATAAAAACAAACAAAACGCTGTCGACATACAACTAGAATGATATTTAATTTTGTGCAGCGGTTGTGTAGGCCCCCAAGGCTTTATGTAGCTTTCGGTAGCACGACACCACGGAATGTGAAACAAACATGTGAGCAGAATAGAAAGAAGCTGTGAACCCGAAGGTATAAAGGGATTTCTCCCTCCACAAATTTTGATTGAGGATTTAAAGAAAGGGTTGGAATTTACGGATTATATACGCGCTAATATTGATTGGTTTAAATAATATGGTTAGGGTTTTGCTGTAATGTTATGTGCGGGATAGGCTTTTCATTGCAGACTGTGGATTGTGCTAGCTTTGTTAATGGAGAAGGAAAAAGAAAATGTAGCGGTATCTACAACGCCACATGCAAACAACGCGTCATACTGACGTCACGCAAATCCTGCATCGCGCAAGCAGAGTTTACCGCGCAACTAGCATAGATACAACAGCCCGACATGAATCAACGGGCAGTTGCCCGCCAGACACAACACCCGTCTGGTCGGAGGATCCTCCCTTTTCTATAGAGTATGAGTGAACTTTACACCTTGTTCCTCATACCTCTATAAAAACATTAAATTGAGGCCAAATTTTTCTAACACCCTTGATTCTGGAATGAATATTATGAACGTACAGTGAAGCATGATGATATCACCATCTACTATTAACTAAACATAGTATTTCTACTAAAAGAAGTAAAATACTGTATCAACATCCCAAAATAAAACATCCTATAAAAAGAAAAATACGAGAACGACACAGTAATATATAAAATCTATCATCTCCAAATACTTTCCGTGTTTCATGTACGGCAATTTGTCTGAAATATGTTTCATAAACGTAGCCCCTGGTGAGAGAAACAAAACTGATAGACCGTGTTTTTATTTCTGACCGTGAGAAGAATTTGTTATAGAACTGCATATTGCAATGTATGGCTTGACCACAGCCGCACCGCAAATTGTGGCGAATAAAGCGACGGAAAGGATAACTTTGGGAATGTAGAATAGAATTTATTTAATTCGGTATATGTATATCTGAAAATCTGGAGTAGGTGGGGCGAAATCGTGAGGCGAATCACATCAACTCCTTAACAAAAACTACATGACCGCTCTAACAAGAGTGCTACGAAGAAGAAGAAGATATCTGAAAAAGCAGGCTATCGCCAATTCATGTGACGCGGTTGAGGACTATAAGTACTATATAAATCGAGGGTGGGAGGAATAAGGTCTTGTGGGTTTTGGTGGACTCGAAAGTTGCAGGAAGTCTGGTAGCGTATTTCAGCAGGGTAAGTGAAAAGTTTTTCGCTCTTTGGGGCTGTTATTATGTCCCTTGGTTTTTTTTATTCGGTTTTGGGGAGTTTATTATTATGACAGGGTAAGTTATAATGAATTGGAAATACTGGACATGGAGTATTGGCGTTTGAAAGAAAGTACCTTTTAAAAGGCCTACTTGAAATATATTGAGTGGTTATTAAAAGCTGGATTTGAAATTGTTAGCTGAAGCTAACAATTTCAAATCTAATATTCAAAGTTAATAGAAAAAAACTAACAGTGAATATAATGATAGAAGAATGAAACCAATTTATAGACGTAAAAAACATTTATTTATAACACCTACCTACCGAATAATTGTTCAAAATAAAACAAAACATAATCTACTAACCTAGGGTAATAATTCGACTCCTAACAGGCTTCACAAACTTCGTATAATTCGTCTTAATTCTTGATATAATCGGTTTATATTTAAACTGTATTTGTTTTGTCGTTGCTATTACTTTTACTCCTTCTGTAGCAGCTGAGATAGAATTCTCCTTGTTCTGCGCACGACCTTTCTTGTTCATACCTGATTGTTCTGCCATCTTCCTTAACCATACTTCAAAGTTTGATAGCTTCATACTTGTTTTCTTTAGAGGTATGTTATATTTCTTCGATTTCCCTTTCTTTTCTATATGCTTCCTCGTATGGTGCATCGCATTCGGTTTTATTATCTCTACTTTAATTTTGTATAGGATATTGAGGTTTTCTTGCATCGCTACTCCTTGGATTCGATCGAAGTATTTCTGGAATTGTGTGTTTGCATCATAACCTTGCACTTCGAAAGATTTTGGAATTTCTTTGAAATGTGTTCCGACTTTTGAGTCATGGAGATCTGGAAAAAGGTTGTAAAAATAAAAATTATGTAATTAAAATCTGTATCTTAGTTATTTAGAACACTGCAGTTAATTTCTAATCGTTACGCATACCTTCTATTTTTCTACCGTCACATATTGTATCACCGTATTTTTTTTTTTTACTAGCATAATGTCCCATTGCTGGACAAAGCCCACCCTACTCTCTTTCCAACTCTCTCTGTCCAGAAGGGCAATTCTCGTAATTTTAAAAACGTTCACAGTCTGATGTAAGCCTCAATTTGTCAAAAATACTGCAAATTTTCCTAAATTTTTGACATTTGTTTGTTGCCGAGATGAGGCTGCGACTATGTTTTGTTCGTTTTAAATTATGAGAATCGACCTTCTGAGCTGCCAAGGACCAGTCTTTATTTAAGAAGATCAGCTCATCCCGCCATCTCCGTCTGGGCCTGCCGCGATGTCGTTTGCCATTAAGCGGGACCCACTGGATCGTAAAGTTTGGCCCATTGATCGTCTGACATGCGGCAGATGTGTCCAGCCCAATTCCATTTAGGCGTGGCAGCTTTCCGAGCGACATCAGTTATTTTAGTGATGGAACGGATTGTTGTATTCATAACCCGTAAAACCATTAAATCACGAATATTGTTTACTTTTGAGTTTACCGAAGGCTACAAATGACCTGGACGTTTTTGAATATTTGTGTTTCATTCATTTGTTTTTAGTTCTTTATGGCTTGTCCTCCGCCTGATAACAGATTAGGTCATCTAGCAATTCAGAAAAGTTTGAATGTAATAATCACGTTGTCACCATCACCACCATTATTTGTAATTACAGGTAAATGCTACTCTTTGCGAAACAAGTATGTTGTTCCTTACATTTATCATAATGGTCTTGCAGATTTTGTCTAAGTCCTTTACTGTTGTTATTAAAACATGATTTGCTTACCTCCTTCGAGCAAGCAACTTATGTAATGTCAAACGTTCAAATAATCATACACAACCACTTACTTTCAATATATTCTTGTGCATTAATCCAACTTAGAGATAGGATGAGAACTAATAATTTTATTTTGGTACTATGCGCCATCTTGTGTGAAACTCAGTGAAGGACAGACTAAAGAACGACATCACAGATGGTTTATATCCAGAGAGAATTTTTTAACAAAAAGTAGTAAAAAATCCGCAAACATTCACACTTGTCGCGGCGCTAAGCCTATTAACCCTGCTTGCGCTGACGCGTTTTTCGAAGCCAGGTGTTTGAAAAGATTAAGTTTTTGTTTTCTGAATAATGAATTCGGAAATTTTACAGAATGTTATAATAATAAAATAATGATGGTTAAGCTGTTAAGCTATACAGGGTGGCAGGGAATCGGTACAGAACATGTTCCCATGGATTCAGTACATGATTCTGAACCCTGGTGCGCAGAAATTTTCGAAGGTTATCAAAAAAAAAAACCGCGGTCAATATGTAGGTAATGTAATTTTTTTTTTGGTGTCTAGAATCATGTGCTGAATTCATTGTATATTTAACGAAGAAAATTAAGTACCTATCTTAAAAAACTTCGAATTTGTTTAATAATTCACTAAACTCAAGTTTTAGAATTGTGTTTGCTCTGAGGGTGTTAGAAGAAGTGACAGGCTTTTTTCCAAGTTGAAGATAGAAGTTTTAATAGATTGAGGAAGTTAAGATTTACAGTTTGAAATATAACAGGAACAAGCATAATGGCGAAATATTATTAAGTAAATAATAATATAAAATGTGCAGGAAAAATTATGACCGATTTCAAAATTCGATCCAGCCTGTCCCAACTTGCTGCCCTCTCCCCAGCGACGCCCTAAGCCGAGGCTCGTACCCCACAGGGGGTGCCCTTAGCGTGTAGTCGCTTAGTTTACTTACTTAGTTTAAGCCCCTGGCTGGAGGCTTTGAGTTCTCTCAAGGCAACCGCAGGATAGTCCGGTTAAGTAGTCACGACCTCTCAAGGCCAACTACAAGATGCCCTACTAAAAAAAAAAATAAGACCGATTTCTGACAGCTTCTCATAGACAAGTGTCGACGAGCCGCCGCGCCGCCTTGAAACGCATAGACAAAAGTGCAAGCTACGTGTGTTCCAAACAGGCGCATCCTCTGATTACGGCTAGTGCCACAGAAAGTAGTTATCTTTAAGCTACAAACATGTAGTTGGCACCTTTCCTAGAACTCAGAAGCTACATGGTACCGACTCGGAATATATCCATACTAATATTATAAATTCGAAAGTGTGTCTGTCTGTATGTTACCTCTTCACGCTTAAACCGCTGAACGGATTTAGATGAAATTTGGTATAGAGATAGCTTGAGTCCCGGGAAAGGACATGGGATAGTTTTTATCCCGATATTTTTACGGGATCGAGATTTATGCAGGTGAAACCGCGAGGCGCAGCGAGTTAATCTATATATGATACTAGCTCCTGCATACGGCTAACACGCGGTGGAAAACTATCGCACAGGAACGTGCTACCGAGACAAACGTAGCCTAAGTTCGTCCCCAGAAGGACATCTATCTCTTTGCTAAATTTTATCGAAATCTGTTCAATGGTTTAGGTGTGAAAGGGCTTTTTTATTTTTCTTACGCGAACCCCTAATTCTAAAATAAAAATAAATTACTCCTTATGACATCAGCCAGTGAAAATGCGGTTAAAATCGGCCCTGCCGTTTCGGTTATTAGCCGTAACAAACGGATAGATAGACAATATCCTAACTTCCTAACTGTATACATTAAATATTATTTTTAATATTATAAATGCGAAAGTCAGTTTGTTTGTTACCTTTTCACGCCTAAACCACTGAACCGATCATCCAGAAATTTTGCATATACGTTGTCAGGTGTACAGAAACGGATATAGGGTACCTTTCAGCCCAAAAAAAGTGCTGTTCCCGAAAAAAACAACAATATCGTTATTATGATAATAGATGGCGCCACGTGTCTTTCGAACGGTATCGACACTTATGCGGGTGACACCGCGGGGCGTTGCTAGTTAAATATTTTTTTATTATTAGTAGATATGGTCTATAGTTTCATATAATATGCATTTGGTCAAAGCTGTAATTTTGCCATTACAAACGGATACATAAATTTTATAATATTGTATGTAGATATGTAAGTATAGATTCGAATCGTTACTATGTAGCTTCACATAGTGATACACATACTACCTGCAAAGTATAAAGACAAGTTACTAATTGCAGTCTACTAACAATTTGGAAACCTGGAGCTGAGTTCAGTATAATTATCAATGTTACAAGTTAATAAGTAGGTATGTGGAGTTGGTTTGTAGTCATTTCATAAAGTTTTGTAAGATTTGTTTGAGGAAAATTGGTTAAAAAACTTTTTGATTGAACATGCCAACAGACAGACAACTTCAATTTAAATTCAAAAAGGAACCTCAAAATATCATTGAATATGGCCTCCCACAGACAATGAATGACCCAACCTCCATCCTGCGCCGCATGCCCTGTGGCCTGCACAATTGATGATCTTATTTTATGGTGTATTAGCAGCGCTCCGCGGTTTCACATGCATAAGTGTCGATTCCGTGAGAATATCGGGATAAAAAGTAACCTATGTGTTAATTCTGGTTTTAAACTATCTGTGTGCTAAATTTAATCAAAATCAGTTCAGTAGTTTTTGCGTGAAAGAGAAACAAACATCCATTCATCCATCCATCCATCTTCACAAACTTTCGCGTTTATAATATTAGTAGGATTGAAACAGTAGGATTTAATAAAGAGTATTTATTTATTTTTAAAACACATACAACTATCATTACAGGCTTACCTAATACGATAGTGTAGTTATACTTGCTAACATTGGACTACAATTATAGTATATTATTATCAAGGGGCTTACAGGACCCAAAACAAAAATTCTTTAGAAACAATAAAAGTACACACAATATAGGCTACAGTAAAAAAAAAAAAATGTTTAGAAACAATAAAACTACACACAATATAGGCTACAGTAACAAAAACAGAAACATATAATTATGAAATTCTTCAGGATATATGCCAGGCAGACAGCGTGTTGAAACACAATACTTACACCCAATTTGATACGATAGAAAAAAAACATGAAGATACCACTAAAAACTTTCTTTTTACAACAAGAGCCATACTTACTAATATTCATACAATCATAATGATTTTTTTGTCAGATTATTCTACAGGCAACATACTAAAAACTAGTGTTTTAATTTTTTAGTACAAACAATAGATTTTTGTAAAAGATAATTGCTTCATATTTTGCAATAAATTACCAGCGTTGTGTCATCGCGCTTCTCTTTCCTTTCTATGCAGTCCGACATAGACCGCGCTTTAGGTCATGAAGTCGCCCTAACCAAGAGTACTCGTAACGTTGCAAAATGCGGCCCGTGTGAATTCGCTCAGAGTACAGTTAAAGCAGTCAATCTGTTGTGACACCGCATTGAGTGCACGCAGCGCGCGCGTCAGCGGCGCGTGCTGCAGCAGGTTGGTGCGAGCGGGCGGCACCCACAGCAACGGCGGCCGCCTCCGCCGCCCCACGTGCCCATCAGGTACACACAACCCAACTGTGTGTAGAACGCCTGGGTTGTGTACTTTACCACGTATAATCTTAAATAAGTAAGTGGCGAGAGCTACTTCCCTTCTTACTTCCAGTTTATTGTAGCCTACCATGCCCAGCACAAATAGAGTAGGATATAACAGTCTAGTCAGTATAATATTCAGTCAGTATAATATTCTATATATCTATCTTATTACTGTGTCAGTGACCGGGGTTCGCGCAGGTGATTTTTTGGCCAAATATGCTCGAATTTTTTGCCATCGATAGGCTAACGAGAACATTGAATTATGAGGCAGTTGTAAAAATTGTAAATCATCATAAACCACGGATTTTCTCAAAAATATATCATATTTTTACTAATATTTTAAATAAAGAATATCTACTCCTAAATGAACCAAATATAAACCCCTTCCCCAGGTATGAGCTGCACAACGACCCAGTAAAAATTTTCTTTGGCTATTTTCATGTACTAAATTCTACTACAACCAATTCACAATCACGTAAACCGTCCATGGACTCAAAATCAACCATAAAACAGCCATCAACGCGCTATAAACCATGTTTGGAACGGTACCTCATAACTCGAAGCAAATCAATGGCTTTGTAAATGAAATTAGTACCGCAGTTATACCGTACTGGACCCGTATCATGAATTACAAATTGGTCAATGTAATTACCATCTCAAGCAAACGGCTATTAAAGCAGATAATTAGGTATTAGTCCTCATTTCAATATAGATGGGTAACTTTGTTTCGATTTTGAAGATTATGGTTTTACGACTATTTATGAGCGTCACTCATCATCATCGTCATCATTTCAGTCGAAAAACGTCCACTGCTGGACATAGGCCTCCTCCAAGCACCTCCACTTCAACCGGTTCTGTGCTTTTCGCATCCAACGGGTGCCTGCGGCCTCCACAAGGTCGTCAGACCACCTTGTGAGAGGCCTTCCAACGCTACATCGTCGCCACTCCATAACCTTTCGGCCCCATCGGTCATCTATTCTGCGAGCATTGTGCCCTGACCACTGACACTTAAGTTTGGCAATTCTTCTTCTTCTTTCGTTCGAGCCCCACTATCACACTAATAATAAAGGCGAAAGTTTGTGAGTAAGTTCGTATGTTTGTAACTCTTTCACGCAAAAAACTGCTAAACGGATTTCGATGAAATTTGGCACACAGATAGTTTATAACCGGGGGATTAAAGGTAGCGTAGCGTACATATGACGCAAACTTTCTCCCAAATTGTTATTTTGTTTTTCTTATGTTTGTGTTTTTTTATTTTTATGCGACATGTATGCCGCATATAAACGTATTTTCTTTCTTTCTTATTAACACATAGGATACATTTTATGCCGATATTCCCACGGGATCGAAGCTTATGCGGGTGAATCTTAAAAAAAGTAGCCTATATGTTAATCCAGGGTGTCAGGTACCTCTATACCAAATTTTATCAAAATTGGTCCAGCCGTTTGAGCGTGAAGAAGTAACAAACATGTAAACACACACACATTCACAACCCTTCGCCTTTATAATATTAGTGTGATGAATGTTGTTGAGCAGACAATTTTTTCGAATATATGAAGCAAAGGATTTTTTATTTATGACTAGCCGCTAAAGCTTGCGGGAGTGATGATGATGACGTCACGCTGAAGTATTTGCACGAAGGCTGCGCTGACGTTCATGTTCGGGGTCACCAGTATAGAGGTATGAGGAACAGGGTGTAAAGTTCACTCAACCTCCATAGAAAAGGGAGGATCCTCCAACCAGACGGGTGATGTGTCTGGCGGGCAACTGCCCGTTGATTCATGTCGGGCCGTTTTATCTATGCTAGTTGCGCGGTAAACTCTGCTTGCGCGATGCAGGATTTGCGTGACGTCAGTATGACGCGTTGTTTGTATGTGGCGTTGTAGATACCGCTACACTCCTACTGGGACGCCATACAGCAATTACACCAACGGAGCAAAAAATTACTTCATGTGCTGCTTTCCATCCATCCTGTGCGCGGTGGACATCGAACGGGCGGCGATGGAACACGCATGCTCACACAGCGTAAACTCCATAGTTCCAGTACCTACTCCATCCAAAATGCGCACATTCATTGAGATTTTTGAGACTCAATTAATTTTTCAAAATAAATATATTAAAATTGTAAAATCTGATAGCAATATAGCTGACAATAGGATAATACATTGTTTCATATTATGTTCGAAAATGTTGTTATAATATTCTTCAAAATCATTCAGATTGCGATTGATATTATAAAAACGCAACTAGGGAGCAGTTCCGTTATTTTATCTATCTTAAAGAAACGCAAAATATCGAACCTAAATGATTATTAAACTTGGTCAACATTTACGAACCTTACATGAACATTAATCACAGTAGCATTGAAGTGTTAAAATCTCTTTGAATTACGCTCCTTATCCGACACCATTGTTCGGAAGCAGCTGAATACAAATGTTTATAAAAAATTGCAGGTTCAATGGAAAATTCTCATTCTATAGGTACCAGTTTATAGATAAAATTCATCATAGCGCTATCATTGGCGACAGCAAAAAAAATGTATTATTCCATGTCAGGTGTGATCACAAAAAACACTTCAAATAAGACGGTACACGTGGCTGTTTGTATACTTTCTGAGTTTATCTTGGACATTACTGATAGCGGTGAAGGAAAAACATCGTGAGAAAACCTGGATTTATCACACTAATATTATAAAGGCGAAAGTTTGTGAGTGTGTGTGTTTGTATGTTTGTTACTTCTTCACGCACAAACGGCTGAACGCTTTCGGATGAAATTTGGCACACAGATAGTTTATAACCAGGACTAACACATAGGCTTTTTATCTCGATATACCCACGGGATTGACACATACGCTGGTGATACCGCGGGGCGTAGCTAGTAGTTTATATAAGTCTGAAATCGCCAATACGCCTTGAGCAAGCGTGGTGATCAATGCTCCTGTCTTCTCTTTATGAGAAGAGACCTTTGTCCTGTAGTAGCACTATTATAGACTGGCATAAAGACTGTTTGTGCTGTCAATCAAAAAAGGGTTGTTGTGGTGTTCTTGTTGTTTAGCGATAAGGTCACCCCTTGTAATTTTTTTTTGGAGTGAAAATTTCTTTAGACGCGTTGGGCATTTTTTGAAATGGGAAAAAACCATTGAACTCGTGCCACTGTTACCGTAAGCGACACCGCACGTGTTTTGTTTATAAGACGATGCAAAAATTACCCGCTTCGGATGTGTTCGGCTGTCCTCGGGATGTACTCGGTTTTAATGTATATCCGATATATCAGTAAGTGATGGCAAAGTATTCTGTTTGTGTTTTGTTTTCACTTCTGTCGGCACTCCCGGAGTTCCACTGTTTTTTTTATCGTGTCCATAATAAATGTTGTTCTATTCTATTCAGTCTAAAACAGTAAAAGTAAAAGTTTTTGGTAAAATCGGAACTTTACGTAATTGATTGTGTGTTAAGTAGGTAGCGATAACCAATAAAACTACAAGTTTGTGTTGTGTGTTCGCAATAGTTATGACACCTATGCTTATGCGAATCCCGCACCCCAGGCCATAGGCTGAGGTGGGACATCGTAGTGCTTTTAGCCAGTAAGAGTCTGGCATGCCCCTCTAACACCCCCGATGGGGGAAGTCCATGAGTATTTAAACCAAAAAAAAGTTCAAGACTTATTGTTCCTGGTATTGTGAAGACAGCTTTACCTATACATTGAGTTGGCCTGAGCTGCGTCATGAGCATGACACAAAAATACATAACATAGGCTCGCACCTTCTCCTCATGGGGATAGGCAGAAACTACAGAACGCCACCTGCTACGACTCTTACATACTCCTTTTGTTTCGGTTACGTTAAACAATTGAAAATAGTACGATTAAATGTTTTGTTCATAGAAATAGGATGAGTTAAGTCTTTTACTTATTGTGGTATAGTAATTTTATTTTAGGTGTATCGTCTTCACATCATCATCATCGTCTGTCTAACCTGTTCCCAGCTATGTTGGGGTCCGCTTCCAGTCTAACCGAACCAGTATTTTACATGGAGCGACTGCCTATGTGACCTCCACAACCCAGTCACTGGGTAATACGATACCCAGATGATACGATATGCATCGTCTTCACATATTAGAATTATATAATTAATGTATGTGAACGTCAAAATTTCTAAAAAAATAGAATTGATTCTAGTCGCCCCTTCCTAAAAGTAGTTTCATATGGAATAGAATGGGCGAGAAACTTCACCGTTATTCTTTTTAAAATGTTTTACAATACTTTGTATAAGTTAATTATATAATTAGAAATAGAAAATATTTATTGTCCAGGAAATACAGTAAGCAGGTTCACTGGTTAACAGTAAGTTAAGAGGGCATGAGTAGCTTATAATGTTACCTAAAGCTAGGTTACAATATAGTATCACCTAGGGAGCCCCAAACTAGACAGTCTATATCTTGGGCTCTATATTTTCTCATTATATGTGAAGACGATGCACCTAGAATAAAATTACTATACCATAAAGGTAACATAGAGTCATTCTCAACATAAAATTCCGACCACCAATTTTATAAACAACATTTTAACAAAATTCGAACTCATTTTTAAATTCCCAGCAGCTCCCATTACCCTTTCAATATCAATACCATATCGACGTGTATCGATATTAGATTTCGAAACATTCGATAACAATAGCATTTCATTTCGAGTACTCGCAATCGGAAAGTTTAATCCGTTTAATCTCTGTGTTGATATAAAAATTCCTGATCTTGAACAACTTGGTTAAGAGTTTTAGCTGAAATATCTACGCTCTGTGTATTATAGATTAGTTTGTTAGATTTCAGTTTAATAAATTTCTAGGCCGTTGTAGTTTGAAAAGTTTATTGGTTTACGATAGCGGTTGTAAATCTTAAACTGTACTTGATTTGTTGGCGGTTGTAGTAAGAATTTTGGGTATTGTAGCAAAAGTTATGATTTGATTGCTTTGCATGTGCTTCTGTATCTCGTTCAGAACTTAATGCATCAGTTTATTTATTGTGTGTTTTAGTGTATTGTTAAGAGGAAATGCGGTCGGAGAGACTTTTGAAAAAGCCTAAGTAAAAAGTCATAATTAGAGGTTTGGCTCTCGCCTATTTCCTCCTCCAATATTACACCAATTTAAAAGATATTTCATAAACTAAATATGACGGATATACAAGAGAAGAGAATGCGTTGCTGATACCTGTCAGTTCATACTAACGAATGTGTGTTTTGAGAATTTGATCTTTATTACGAGTAGCTACTAGAATTGTCGCACTGTCAGGTGTCACGAACGCATTCTCTCAACGGCTGGACTGTTAGTACTATAATCGAAATGTATTGTTTCCATAAATACTCTGAAAATCAGACAAATCGGCGTCAATAACGTCCAATATAACTAACCCTAAAACTGATTACAGAATAAATTACATAAAACTAAAAACACCCTGAAAATTGCTATGAATAAAACCAGAAAAAAGTTCTATAAAATTCCATCGTCTATCACGACAAACTGCAAAGTGACTTCTGCAATATTTTCTCGAAAAATTATGACGGAAAGCAGTGTCCAGTCACTGTGCAAGTTGCTCCTAAGTTATCACGCTCAATCAATACTTATTGAGAAATTGCCGCCGTACTGTTCCCAGCTGCATTCCGTATGATGTGGCGTTCCCTGTGGGCGGCAAATAAAACTTATTTATTGAAGGCATTTTATTTTGCTTCGGAGTACGGACAGTGTTTGGTTCAAGTTGTTGTGGCCTGTTTTGACGTGTGTCCAGCTATAAAATGAGTGGATAGTGTTGCATTTTGTGTTGTGTTATTTATCGCTTTGTGACGGTATTGGCCACACTTTGAGAAAACTGCTAGGAATATAATGTTATAGAACTAAACTGAGACTGTTTCATTGGGCGCTTTCATAAGTTCTAACGTGACGATATTGTTAGCGCGGGGAGCAATGAGAAAATTGCAATTCTTATTAAGTTAAAGTTCTTTTAGGACTTTAGGAGTATCGTCCGTCGCGGTGGAGTCCGTAGAAGCGAGTGGTCATTGGGCCGAGCCGTGTCGTCTCTGCGCCGCATCTCAGCTTTCCGATGACGTGTTGATGACGCTGTCTGCGAGTGCAGGTTCGATTCCCAACAATAATATCGTGGACGCCTATAATACGCTCACGTCACGTTATCTCGATAACTGATGGGAGTAAAATGTATGGAAATATATTATGAAGAGGCATTAATTTTCCGTCCACGATAACGTTATAACGTGCATATACTCGTATATCCATACAAATGTTATGGAAGTGGACGTAGACGTTCACGATAATATCGTCACGTTAGCAGTTATAAAAGCGCACAATGGCTCGCTCGTTGCACCAGGCTTAGCGTGTATCTCTATGTGTATGTATATCTCAAAGATCCCTGAACTCTTGCTAGGAGTTTCTAAGGGTATTTTGTTTTCTCCGAAAAGTTTTAAATAAGGCATAACTTTCCCCTATTCTAGCAGCATTTCATTTTCAAAATCTAATTTTAAAGCATTTACGACGTACGGCATCATACAAACCTTCAAGCCCTTGTTTTTCGAAATGAATGAACCGATTTCAATGAAACTTCATACCTACGCATAAGCAGGATACAAAGGTCTAAAAAGTTAGTGAAAAAACATTTTGGAAATATCTTATTTAAAAAAGGTAACTGAAAATCTCTGTTTCTATGGAAAATTTAAAATCGGTCTAATTTGGCTGTAACACTATTTTTCGAAAATGTTCAGAACTAAATTTTTAGACTTTTGTATCCTGCTTATGTGTATGAAATTCAATTAAGATCGCTTCATTCATTTCGTAAAACAAGGCCTTTTTATCCATCTTTCTTTGTTATCCATCTGTTTGTCCGGCTGTCACGACCCTTTTTCTCAGGAACGCGTGGAATTATCAAGTTGAAATTAATACCAACTACTCAGAGCTGCAATCCCTTGAAGCAGTGAAAAAGTCAAACTTCTAAGTCAGTGCAATCAAAGGATACGGGCCGGGCGTTAATGTTCTGTTTATGCCGCTTCCCGTTGACCTAGAATAATGTAATTTGGCAAAAAGCAATGTCATGTAACACAAGTACCTAAAGGAAAAAATCGGAAAACCGTAAATTTGTAGTTACATATCTACAAATTTGTACGGAACCCTTGCTGCGCGAGACCGACTGGCACTTGACCTTTTTTATCTTTATTAACCATTAATGTCGACGCCGTACATGTCTATTGATTAGGTTAAGCTATGCTTGCCGCGGTTGGTCTGTGGATGGGTGACCATCTTTACATACCGTGACCCCTTCGTGCCTCGGAAAGCACGCTAAGCCGTTGGTCCTGGTTGTCATTCGTGGATCTTTGACAGTCGTTACGGGTAGTCAGAAGCCCGAAAGTCTGGCAACCAGTCTTACCAAAGGGTATCGTATTATCCAGTAACTGGGTTGTGGAGGTCAGATGGGCAGTCGCTCCATGAAAAATACTGGTATTCAGCTGCATCCGGTTAGACTGGAAGCCGACCCCAACATAGTTGGGAAAAGGCTAGGCAGATGATGATTAGCCACTAATGTCCCATTCCTGGCAAAATGCCTCTCTACCCTCATTCCAACTTTTTTTACCCAGAGCTGACAAGGACCAATCTTTATTAAAGCAACAGCCTACGAGTAGTAACCAATAAAAAGAAAAGCGGAAAGCGGCTAGTCGGAAAAGTAAAGGCTCCTTCAAACAGGCGCGACACGCGATAAAATCGCACGCGACACAAAGGCACCGCAAGTCGCGCAACGAGCGGTGCCTTTGTGTCGCACGCGATTCTCGTCGCGCGTCGCACCTGTTTGCAGGAGCCTTAAAACGGGATTTCATAAAGTTTCTTTCCTGGGTAGATATACCCAGGAAAGAAATCACCCTATTTCTATTTAAGATTACATCACGTCGCCCTATCCCTAATTGAATATAAGCTGACCCTTAATTGCCATTTCAAAACCCACACGTATATACCCAAACTAAACTGGGGTCTTAATTAATAATGTCGCAGTCACATTAATTACTAGCTCAGAAATCCGATTAACGCGTTAATTTGCTCTTATTTTAGTTTCAAATTTATTTGTTTACTCTTCAAATTGAATTTCATTCATGTGTTCAGCATTATTTATATGTTTGCCTATTTCGTAAAGGTTAATGATTTGTGGTATGTGATTAAAAGTGTATTAAATGGTTTTAATATGCAAGTAGTATACATTTAACGTACCATAAGTAGGTATTATTTTCAAGAGACCGCCCACTGTTATCTCGTCTGCTCAACGTCCGTGTGTCACAGCTGGGATCCAGCAGAATATCAGCGGCAGGTACGTTTGCCTGACACATGCTGAGCTGGACTTCCATTTGGTGCAACCTTGAGACACACACCGCACTGTGTATTTTTCGTTACTAATTTTATTTTAAGTATTCGTCATAGTGTCACTTTTATTTCGATATGTGTTTACATTTTGTTTTTTTATCAGCACCTTGTTTTATAATCATGTGGGTGATTTGGTTGTCATCTAATATTGTACTTTTGTGTGTTGTGCTGTCTTCTTGTGTGCGCCAAATAAATGGTTTATCTATCTATCACTGTATGATTTGTAGTAATAATCGTATGTTTTTGTTATTTATTTTCTGGTGTACAATAAAGTCATCATCTGCGTAGTCTTTGCCCAACTATGTTGGGGTCGGCTTCCAGTCTAACCGGATGCAGCTGAATACTAGTATATTACATGTAGCGACTGCCTATCTGACCTCCACAACCCAGATACTACAATACGCCTTGGTAAGACTTGTGATCAGACTTTCGGGCTTCTGTCTACCCGTAACGACTGTCAAAGATCCACGAATGACAACCGGGACCAACGGCTTAGCGTGCTTTCCGAGGTACGGAGGGGTCTCGGTATGTCAAGTTGGAACCCATCCACAGACCAACCGCGGCAAGCGTAGCTTAACTTGATCGATCGATCTGTGCGGCTGTTATTATTAATAGCCACGGGCCCCTCCCATTGGTGTACAATAAAGTTATATTATATGTATAAATGAATAAATATTTATTTTATGTTTTGATGCTCAGTAAAAAAATCCTACAATGTTTACTGTTTATGTGCACACGGTGCACATTGCCTGCCTGCGAATAAATATTTTTTTTTATTTTACTTATTTGATAATATGTATCCACAGAATTGGTTGTTATTGTTGTATAGTTCCTTTATATCCTAAGAACTGTTTATTGTATTTTGTTACCTAATAGTATAGACGCCAGAACATCAAGCTACCCGAAACTATCAAATTTTCCCAATCAACTTTGAACCTTATACTTTAGCGATAAAGTTGAAAATCTATTAAAGAAATTTGACAGATTGTAGTAACTTGATGTGCTGGCGTCTGTACCAATGATTAAACCTGACTTGGTTTCCGTACGTGCTTTTCGGGTATCTGCTGAGAATCAGCGCTGTGCTGTGGGTCTCATAGCACAGCGCATACACATGATCACATACGCGTTCGTAGCATTTGTTTGTGTTTGTTGTTGTGTTGTGGCATTCGTGCTCATGCGTATTTATTTTCGTAAACCTTAACATAAACATGATTACTATCCATCATTTTGTATAGGCTTGTTTTCAACTGCCCCTAAATGTGAATAGTTGATTCGGAATGGTCGAACTCCAACCATTATCCTTTGGCAAACAAATAAACGAATAATATTCGGTGAAATCAATCGAGAAATTAATGTATATTGGTAAAGTTTGCCAATTATTTTCTTTATACTTAAGTGGGGTTGATGTTATTGATGATTTAAGTAATGTAAGTCTAAGTAATTAAGGGAATTTATGATGTTTGTAGCATTAATAAATAATATAATACTTAATACATTTTTTAAGTTGTAGGAAATTTTTTGCTCCAAGCGTCCTCGCGTCGGCGGACGTATAATGAAAATTTTAAGTTAACAGCAGCTATGTTTTCTACAATAGCATACATTCATTATTGCCGGATATAAAACTCGTCGGTTTGGCGTTTTCATTAAGGCTCCTACAAATAGGCGCGACGCGCGATTTCGTTGCGTGTCGCGCCTGTTTGAAGGAGCCTTTAGCCGTTTCCGGACGCGAGGACGCTTGGATCAAAATATTTCCTGCAAATTATATTAAAGTTAATGGGTCAGCTCTTTTCTTGTTGATCAATTCATCAACTAGAGAAGAGCTGATAATCTTCAAACGGCTGAACCGATTTTCTTGAACCATAGTAGTAGTTCGATTTTCTTGAACTCGATCTATCAAGTCCCCTTTCAAACAAAAACAAATTCAAAATCGGTTCAGCCGTTTGGGAGCTACGATGGCGTAGATAGACACACATATACACACAGTTTAGTAGGCAGAATCATCTGCCTAGCCTTACACATACTCTTGGTAAGTACATGGTAATTGAGGGTACATAATCTGATGATTATGTTTATTTATTTAAATTCACAATACACAATCGACAAAATCACAGAAAAAGAAAACACAAAAATAAATAACCTGTGATGGCCCACTGCAGGTTAAAGGCCTCCCTACTTTCTTTCCTTTTCTTTTTCATTTTACTCTTTTTCTTTCGTGGTTACGCCAGCAATATTTTTATTTATTTTTATATGTAAAATTGATTCTTTTTTGACATTGATTTACTCGTACATTTTGTAATTACTTTAATTGACATCCTAACTTGTTATATTGTAATTTTCTTTTAATGACTTTTACCATGTTTGTAAATATGTGTGCACCATGTATTTATCAGATAATTAATTTATATGTCATGGTTTCATTTTAAATTCTTTTACCTATTGTGGTATAGTAATTTTATTTTAGGTGCATCGTCTTCACATATTATTATATAATTAATGTATGCAAAATATTGTAAAACATTTTAAAAGAGTAACGGTGGAGTTTCTTGCCCGTTCTTATCCATACGAACACTACCTTTTGGAAGGTGCGACTAGAATCAATTCTATTTTTATTGTACTTTTTGATGTTTAAAAGTTCGTTTTATGTGCCTTTTTGAAATAAATGCTTTCTTTGACTTTGACTTTATATTTGCAATATTTGCTAAGACACATCGAACAGAAATTAGGTTGCGTAATTTTCACACAAAACTTAAGCACACGGATTTTCTGCAGCGTAATTATCGAATGGTGTTTCGCTCCACCAAATTCTCACTGCTTCAAAGGAGGTAGGTTAGAGCCACATAACTTATTTTCTTTCACTATCTCGTAAACATTGCTCTGATTACAAATATAAACAGCTTTTTCAACTCCTGTTACTTTTTTTGATTAAGTTTGCTGTTGGAACACAGTTTAACTTTCAAGAGAACTCTCCGGGACGACATTTTGCATTTTAATATTAGTTTTACAAGAGTCATAGTGGAAATGGCTGACAGAATAAAAACAATGAATTACTCTTATAGATAAACAGGAATATTTTATGAGGCTATTCCTCTTTATTATTCCTAGATCTTTCCATGTGGAGAGGATGAATGGATGGATGAAAGGGAACTAACAAAAGGCAGGACTAACAAGGCACATGTAAGTGGAAACGCCGGGAGACATATAGTGACCATATTGGTGATGGTCTTCAGAACGCACACGCACGCCAGTTGCGAGTACTACGCACCTGAGCTAGGTGCGTAATACTCGCAACTGGCGTGCGTGTATGACCAGATGTATGAACGCAAATGGCATGAGCATGTAAAGGTTGTAGCAGGTGGCGATCTGTAGTTTCTGCCTTACCCCATGTGAAGAGGGTGTGAGTTGAGTTCAAGTGAAGGTGCCCGACAGGGCCTAAGCCTGCCGGGTCAGCGAGATTGTCCGAAAGGGTTACCGCTGGCCCGGAACATAAAGGGCTAAGGAAGGAACACGGGTGGGTTTTAGTCAGTAATAGTCTGACACTCCCTTCCGCTCCACCCAGAGCGGGAGGGGTCTTTTGATGATTTCACATCCTCAAAAAAAAAGGGTTGTAGCAGGTGGCCTTCTGTAGTTTCTTCCTTGCCCCATGGGAAGAGGGTGTGAGTTTATGTATGTTGGTAATTATATATAAAAAATTAAATGAGTTTATGGAAAGCGTTCCGTGACTACTAAATATTGACAGGGTAACTGAATATTAAATTAATTAAATATGAATCCACTCTCGGTACAGACGCCAGCACATCAAGCTACTACAATCTGTTAAATTTCTTCAATAGATTTTCAACTTTATCGCTAAAGCATAAGGTTCAAAGTTGATTGGGAAAATTTTACAGTTTCGGGTAGCTTGATGTACTGGCATCTGTACATATTTCATTTCATTACAGCTTACGCGTCGATGTCCCAACGCGCATCATCATCATCATCATCATCAGCCTATAATGTTCCCACTGCTGGGACACAGGCCTCCTCTCAGCGAGAGGGAGTGGGCCGTAATCCACCACGCGCATATTGTAATGAAATTATTTATTCTGGAATCACTTTTACAAGTAATATTATAAAAAAAAACATGAATTCAGCACATAATTATAAACAGCACAAAATCAGCTTAAAATGGTTTCCTCATTTATTAAAAATAAAATTGCGGTTCCATACATTTTGATCGCATATGTATTGCCCTTTCCTATGAAAAAGCTGATTATTATGTCCTGCCACCCTGTACAGACAGCGTCAGTATGTGCTAACCCCTCAAGTTTTAAAATGTTACACATTAAATTCCTTACAAATAATCTAAAGAATACTTCAAAAAGAACCCATTGTTTCGACTCAGATTCGAACCATCGCATCACCGAACGTCGTCATACTCATACCGGCAGTTTGACGAACTAGCCAGCGAACCCATATGAATTGCGTTGAAATTGTTATCTACTATGGTCTGAGTCATTTTATCTCTAGGTGGGATGTCTAATCGATAGATGTTATAATTTGAGGGTATCCATTAATTTTACTTACTTACGTTGTCTTTATAAAATTAATCCATACCCTCAAGTTATAACTATAACGTTTGATGTATACGTTCACTTAAAACGGCGAAGAGTAAACGACTACGATTTATTCATTAATTTTTAAAATGATTTATGATTTTATGAGAACTAAAATAGTTGTTCTGTGTGAACAAAATGTGAGCATAAAAGGAATTGCGAGACAGCTTGGCATAGCAGTAAGTTCATTATAATATTAATTGTGTTCTCCGATTTTTTCTTGTTGAGCTATTTGCGGTATCTTGTGTGTGGTATTTAATAACTTATTTAATACCATTTTTTTCTATACAGAGACAAACGGTGCGCTTATGGGTGCGCAGATTTCAAGAAACCGGCGATGTTAAGACAATGACCATGGGTCGGAGAACTACTGGGATCTATACGGACCAATCTGAACATCATCCGGATATTGTTAAGGTTCACACTACACCGCCGTTTACATCCACTCGTTACAGTTCGCAACGGCATGGAATATCTCTCTGTCCACGGTTCGAAGACATTTACACGCAGCGAACATTCACAGTTATCGACCTGCAAAATATGTCTAACAGAAGAGCATCGAAGAGAACGATTGCGATTTGCCCAGAAATAGCAGTTATATTAATTAAGTATGACAACAAAATAAACAACGAAGACATTTAACTCATTTGATTCCACTATTTTACTTTGTATAGCAAAATATTCTAAGTAGATATCATGAGCTAATAAGAGATGTTAATTGATTATCTATTGATAACATGTTTATTCACTTATTATGCTCATGATTGTAATCCTGCCAAACTAACTTCTAGTTCCTAGACAAGTTGCAAACGCTTCAAAACTTGTCTCTTTCGATGTCACTTGTCAGACTGTCAAATGTCAAATTTGTATGCTGAGACGACATGACAGGTCACGTGACATTTCGTTAGGTTATGTCAATCTAAAATATTTCTACCGCTTACTATTTTATCGTTTACCTTAATAGGATGCCACTTGTCTAGGAACCCAATTGTGTCAGTTGGCAAAATAGTATATTATGATAACTGTAAATAAAATTATCAAATCAAAATAAATCTTTGTTGTAAAATAAGATCATAGTTTTGTTAAATAATAGCAATAATAAATATTATATGATTTTTAAGGTATTTTATTTTTCTTTATTTTTAAATTCTTTATAAATAATTACTAAAACAAATTAGAAAAATATATTTAAATAATAATTATAATGAACAAAAAGCACATTTCGTGGCTATGATTTGAACTTCCACTCATAGGCACGGCAAGCGGTCTTGAAACCTCTAGTCTATTTAGACGATGAATAAAACGTTCGTAAATGTTAACCCTATTATTGCTTGTCGTTTTCGCAATAATAAAAGTATTAACGTTTTATTGAAAAAAACAATAATAAAAACAGAATTTTAAAAAATAAATACTATCTTAAACTTATTTATTCACTAAAACAATAAATTAATTGAAATAAAATGTTTTTGCAAAATACAAAAACCAACTTGGGCCTATCACGGATTTGAACGCACATGTCTTTTGGAGGGGTAATCACTTAATGAAGCTGTGTGTACATATATTGCAAAAGTCGAGTCTATGATTTTATTGAAACCTATTATTAAACACACCTGCAGATTTTCTCTTTATTTCTACAAACATAACATAAACTCATGCCAAATTCTCACATTCCACAAAAATGAACACCAACAATGAACACCTTGGTCCTATAGAGGTAGACAGAAGCTTTATAATAATAATAATAAATTAATTTATTTCAGGTAAATAACACCAATTATTAGGACACGTATAAAATCAGATAAAATTCAAATTAAATAAAATTAATACAAATCAAATTAAAATAAATACCTAATCAAAACAATAAAATTAATGTAGAAATAAAAATTAATAAATAATCGCAACAATAAAAAATCAAAATACATACACACGTCATCCAAAATAAAGAACTAATAAAATAAAAACACATAATATTACATAATACGAGGGGATGTGCTACTATGAAGCTGCATCCACCTCTGCAGGACCAAATCCCACCGCTCGGACAATACCTTCAGGCCACTGTTCGAGTTGATTTGTAGGTGACTTAATAGCGAAGCGCTCCGTTTCCTTATAATCGCGAAAAAGTCATCAGTCCGCGCCTCAGCAAACATAGTCGCGTATATAAGGAACTTGCTACCAAACAAACTTCAAAACCGTTGACATAGAAACACTAACCACTTCAAGCGGTTAAGCAGCCTACGTGGCCATCTACAATATGCCAGGAACGTGCCTTCAGCTTTTTCTGACATACCTATTATGCGTTCATTTACGCATGATCTGGAAATGCTTATGATACTGGACCGGATGGAAGGAAAACGCGTTCAAGGCTGAGCACCGGCAAAATGGTCAGACGCGATCAAGGAGGCACCTACCAAGCGGTTCACACTGCAGAAGACCGCATTACTGGGAGACGTGTCGTATGTGTTCGCGATCCTCGAGCTTTGAGTGAACGATGTAGAAGAGAGAGGCCACATTTAGTTGCAAGTAATAGGTAACACACACGTACACAATATATCCTTTTACTGTCAATTCAATACAAAATTATTAAACTCACACAGACATACCTATTTATTATATTTGACGTCTCACGTAAGTGCAAACCCTAGGGAAACAGAGTTATGAAACAACCCTTGAGCAATGGACTTTCAAGGGGAGGAAAGGGTGAGAAATGTTACAAAGTTAGCTTGATGAATCAAATAAGTAATATTGGAAAAACGTTCAACTTTTGCTCCGAAGCCGAGTAAGCTGGCATTTTGTTAGTGACTTTTTGCAAACAGTTTTTTACTTTTATTTAACAGCGTGAAATCATTTTATGAAGGGTCGTGGCTAAATACAGCCCGCACGGGTCAATCGAAGGTCAAGCTTCGCTTGCCGCGGGCGGTTCATGTATGGGTGATCCATTACATATCGAGACCGTGCCTCGGAAAGCACGTGAAACTGTTGGTCCCGACTGTCATTCACTGTCACTCGAATGTCATTCATAGATCTTTGACAGTCGTTACTGGTAGTTAGAAGCTTAAAAGTCTGACAACCAGTCCTACCATGTTACCCAGTTACTGGGTTATGGAGGACAGATACGCAGTCGCTTCATGTAAAATACTGGTATTCAGCTGCATTCGGCTTGACTGGAAGCCGGACGTTATGTTAGGGTACATAGTTGGGAAAAGGATTTGAGCGTCAAAGCATTTTATGTTGGGGTAATTAAAAGTCAGCTGTACTCACTATCGACGAGAACCACAGCTGATTAGCTATTACTGGCTGCCACTGGTCTATGGCCGCAAGCGCTACTACTGGACCAGGTCCAGGGTTCAGTTCTAAAGTTGGTCAGAGTGTTGTTGAGTTTTCCATTAAGGGGATTACAGGACCTAAACGCAAAAAAAAACGCAAGTTTTAAAAGCAATAAAAGTATATGATCGACTAAAGTAAATAAAATCAGAAAAATATATGATATTCTTCAGGATATATGCTAGGTAGATAGTGTGTTAAAAACATAATACAACTAATGTGAAATGATAGAAAAAAATCATGAAGATACTTCTGAAAACTTTACTTTTAACTAATATACATACAATCATTCTGATTTTTCGTCAGATTATTCTACAAGCAACATACTAAAGCAAAAATCCAATCAATATATTTTTTGTAAATAGATAATTGCTTCATATTTTGCAATAAATTACCAGCGTTGTCATCGCGCTTCTCTTTCTTTTTTATGCAGTCTGACAGTGACCGCAGTTTAGGTCATGTAGTCCCATCAAAATCATCCTGTAGGTACACCTCTCTTTAGGGAAATACAGGCGTTGTTATTTATGACGGAGAAGGCACATGTGTCTCGTTATCATCAGCCATATTTCAATTACTGTGTGTGTACTATGGGTAGTGTTGGTTATTGCGCAATAGAAAAACCGCGACACACTATCAGTAGCAATGAGTTTCATTTTGGATGCCGTTTGCGGTTTAAATCACATTTTAATTTACGAACAAGTTAATCACACTAGCAAATCACACACTGTAGGTACACAACTCGACGATACGGAACGCGAGACAGTTTCTAAGCACATGTTGTCCCTTTGATGTCCGATGTCCAAGTGGGACCATACCGCTCTGTAGCGATCTCGGACTCCCACGAACTCAGGCTAGACTCAGTCAAGCGCCACAAGATGGCGCTGGCGTCCCGATCAGTCAAATGAATGACGTATTTGCACCATGTATATTTTTCAGTAGCAGCCCGGCGTCCAGATAACTAACCGTATCCTACGAGGGACTTGAACATAACTGACGAAATGTGTGTGATGTTTTGATACATGTTTATGATTAGCTAGGTATTATATTTCCATGTGTGTAAAGGCATAATAATATACATAAACTGATTCCTTCTTCCCATGAGGTTAGGCAAAAACTAGAGAACGTCACCTGCTACAATCCTTACATCCTTTTGCCAAACTTAAGTGGCAGTGGGCAGTGCACATTGCTCGCAGAACAGATGGACGATGGGGCCGAAAGATTCTGGAGTGGCGACCGCGTACCGGAAGACGTAGCGTTGGAAGGCCTCCCACAAGGTGGTCCGACGACCTTGTGAAGGCCGCAGGAACCCGTTGGATGCGAGAAGCACAGAACAGGTGGAAGTGGAGGTGCTTGGGGGAGGCCTATGTCCAGCAGTGGATGTCTTTCCGCTGAAATGATGATTATGATGACGTTCATACATCTGGTTATACACGCACGCCATTTGCGAAACTAAATATTTAGCCTTTCCAAAGAGCATCACCAATAAGGTATAGATAAGGTATGTTCTTCGAGGGTGTCCCCTCCCGGCATTTCCAATCCACTCACATTTGCCTTGTATGTAAAGGCGTTACAAAAAAAAACTACGACCTGTTTTAAGCAAACATGCCTGGCCAGAGTCGTAAGGAAAAGTAGGTCAAAACAGGGTGATGTAATCAGTTAGCACAGGTGAAGTTGAATTTATCAACATCTATAAAAAATGCATGCAATGCGACACGTTATCGCTCCGAACAACAGAGCTGTTGCGATGTTGGTAACGTTCCCACTTTAATTTTCGCTTCAATATACATACAGTACAGTACCCGGCGATAAATATTGCACATCGACCTTTACCTTTTTTTGTATTTTATACAAAGAATAAAACTAATTAATTATCAAAAGAAGCAAATCATAATATTGTTTTAACAGCTCCTAATAGATAGCGGACTGTTTGTATTTCGTGCGACAGAGATAACGCTCTACGAAGCCGAAATTAGCCGATTGTCTCTTTCCAAAGGTCGATGTGCAATATTTACCGCCGGGTACTGTAATTACGTAATCAGACTACAATGTTCCCACTGCGGGGACACAGACCTCCTCTATGTGAGGAGTGGACCGTAATCCAGCTCGCGGACCCAATGCGCGTTGGTGGGTATCAAATACCTTCGAATTTTTGGTTCTAAGACATGCCGATTTCCTCACGATGTTTTCCTTCAACGTTTTGAGAGCAGTGGTGGTGAAATTAAATACAGAAAGACATGTCTGGGTTCAAACTCACGATCTACAACTACACACTGGGCCAATAAAGGACGTTTAGTTATAAAGAAATTATTAAGTCAACAGAAAAATGTATTAACCCTCGATAATACACTGGACAAACATAACGTATGACTTTATTAGGAGAGCACGAAAGCTCATCATGAACATAAACGAAATTACATTACCTAATAATCAATTCAAATATAAGTAAAAATCTGTGTGAGATATAAGCCGTTGCAAAAAAATACGTCTTTTTTGAAAGCACAGTGAATAAAATAAAAATAAAAAACTTATTACTCGATAAAACATAGTTACATAGTAATTACACTATTAAATTGAAAAGAGAAGTACCGTAACAACTGAAACAACAACACTATTTTCAGTTTCCCATTCAATCCGGAATGCGAGTCGTTAATACAACATTAAATTGCGTCATAAAAACAGACAATGGTACACAGAATAAAAATAAAAAAAAGTACTAACGAATGAGGCAAATTCAACTTCGTTTTGGAATAAACAGGAAATATGTGTAAGGACGTGATGGAAAAGCCACAATTCTTCGTGACGGGCCCAATAATGAAGTATAGGCGAAATGAAGCCATAAAAGTTTTATAGTACCGAGTAGTGACCTGTAAAAGGAATTTTCATTTTTTATGTTTAGACTGACCGTGAATATTGTGGTCTGTTTTGACACCAAAATATTTGTAGAGGGATATGAGGGAGGAGGTACAGACGCCAGCACATCAAGCTACCCGAAACTGTCAAATTTTTCTAATCAACTTTGAACCTTATGCTTTAGCGATAAAGTTGAAAATCTATTAATGATAGATTGTAGTAGCTTGATGTGTTGGCGTTTGTACGATTGGTGTAGTCATAGTGATGTACCTACCGACGCGAAAAGTATTGGTAACAAAATACGATAAAACAAAAAAAAAATGTTTTCTTAACACATTATTAGTGGGGAAAACCAAGACTTCTTAATGGAAAATTTGAATATTACTGCTTTGTCGGCTATTTTCTTTAAATTATGAACGGATAATAAAGGGCATGCCATCTTACCAGTGCCCGTGGTAACGAAATTAATTTTATGGCCATACTAAAATTTTCATAAAATCTCCTCTGATAAAGTTCACTTTTAAAACAAACTGTTCGTCTCAGACTCAAACTAAAAGTAAAGTTATCAACTTGTAAATCGTATCCATTACAAAATTAACTTGATAATTTTCTTCCTAAATTTTAGGTAAAAAAACACCAACCAGAAATAATAATCGAGGCCGATTCGAATCGAGTTCACAACTTGTTCTCAAGTTTCGAACTTGTCAAAATAACAAGGAACAATTGAAAAGACCGCTATCGAGTGTCAACAGCGCGTATCGATAATCGATAGTAGGTGCCGATAGTCGAGTGGCTCTCGTTCGGGAAAAATATCGTTTGTGGCGAGTTTCTTGTTTAGAGTTAGAGGTGTCAATCGGGTTGTAGATTACGTGTGTTGTTAGAGTGGCTTTTTCGATTGCCATTTATTTCTTTTTCGTTTAAGATCTGATTTTTCCATAGCCAAGTAACTTTTATTCGAGGAATAAAATTGACGTTTGACAGTTTTTGTATGAAATAACTGTCAAAATTTCAAAATTATTCCTCAAATAAAATTATCAGATGATTGAAAAATCAGCCCTTAATGTCTCATTTTATTTTTCGGTGCTGGGGTGTGAACTTTGAGTGGATACCTACTTTTTGTCGGCTATTGTAAAGCCACTAAAAATGAAAAAAATAATGATCTATAACTAATTTAGGCGGATTATTAACGTTACCAGCCAATTAGATTAACTACAGTGATAATTATGTGCAGATTTCGTCATAATATTATAATATATTCGGTCAAAATAAATTAACTAGCAAAAATCCGTAGACGTGATGAGTACCTATGTCTAAATATGATAAAACAAAAAAAAAATATAATTTTTGTGTGGGGTCATCGACCGCTGTATTTATTTGAAATAAGTAGATAAGAGTATCAGTTTTAAAAATCAGTATTTGTTTATGTAATCGTCACAGACGTGATTGGTATCTATCTAAAGACGATAAAACACATTTTCGCAAATATACTTTTTTTTTTCAGGATGATCATCAAATGACCCCTCCCGCTCTGGGTGGAGCGAAAGGGAGTGTCAGACTCTTACTGACTAAAACCCACCCGTGTTCCTTCCTTAGCCCTTTATGTTCCGGGCCGGCGGTAACCCTTTCGGACAATCCCGTTGACCAGGCAATCCCGCTGATCGGACAATCCCGCAGACCAGGACAATCCCGTTGACCTCGCAACTATACTTCAAGTAACAACACTAACATCGGTCGTTGACCTCTACAAAAAAAAAAACGTCTTTAGATATCGATCACCATCACGCCTGCAGACCTGTATAGACCATTTACGAATTTTCTCCTAAAAATCTTCCGCAACTGGGTATTACTTATTACTAGCGAAGCAAGAATCGTTATCGTTCGTTCGATTATTGTCACCCAATTGTAAATTGACACCTCTTGTTTACTACCAATTGAAAACTAGACATGGTTAGACCTATAAGCTGAAGTTATGGAACAACAAACTGAATGTCATATGTAACAAAGTTCAAATTCCATTGCAACCAAAATATTGTTAGGACCTTTTTGTCAGAAATGGTCACTCAAAAATCAACTTAGAATACATTTCACTAAAGTAGATAACTGATTAAGTGGCGATGGAATGTAAATTATCTGAGAAAATGAACACTGCTATAGTAGAATCTACAACAATGAAACTCAGAAAAAAAAACCACTGATTAGAGTATCAGAAAACAACTAGACCACACTGATGACACTATCAGAAAAAAACATTAAATGAAGGACGAAGGTAGAATAGGCACCCCAAACTATCTCTACCCATCAAAAAAGACTTTCCATATCTCCCCGCAAAGACGTCGCCTGGCGTCAAAAAGTTGGTCGCCCATAAAACAGCGGTTACCCGGTATTCATACGAGGGAGTTGATGGTCCGTCAAGTTGCTCGGAAAACATGGCGCCCGAGTTTCGTCTCCGCTTCACTAGCAGCGTCTAATGACGTCACAATATCAGTGTGTGTTTTGATGTGAAAATGTGGTACCTAAAGTGTGGAGATTTTCAGTAGAAATGTTTGGTTGATTTGTATTGTATTTTCAAGTAGGAGTATAATAAATACGTACGTTTGTTTTGTAGGCAAATTTCGGCTCGATGTGAGTGTGATATGGTAATGTAAAAGCACTGAAGGTATGCACGCGGTGCCTTTCGTCTCATAGCTTCCTTAGATGTGTTATTGTGCTTGGTAAATTGTACTGGTGTGTAAAAGTCAATATTATGTAGGTACGTCTTAATTGATGGCAAGTGTACGTGAAATAATAATTGTGGCAGCATAAAGTTTCGGCACAGAAATTGAAATTCGTCGAAACTTTAATGATTGAGAAACATTCCAAACAACAACTTTACACTTTGTGGAACTTTGTCGGGAGAGACTTTAGATAATTTAGTTTGTTTACTACATTAAAAAAAATGGTCGATAACTGAGTCTGATGATCAGAGCATCAGACTCAGTTATTGACCAAAATCAGATCATCACTGAGAATCACTGAATGATATTTGTTTCTGATTGGTACTAACCAATACTATATACTAGACATATCTAAGCAAATCTTTTCTAATGAACATAATTTTCGTGTATAAATGAAATAAGGTTCAAAATCAATAAGCTAAAAGCATTATAATACCATATAAATAATTTTATAAAAAACGCAAGGTGCAGGTTTTTACGAATAACTGTACATAAAAATAATGTCGAACAATTTACTTAATTCTCCCAATTCAGGTTGTAAAAACATGGAAAATCTTGATAGGTACTATAATTTTTTTTTTAAGGTCAAGATTCACTATACCAATAATAAAGCTGAAGAATTTGTTGGTTGAACACTGTAATTTCTGGAAACAACAGATTTGAATAATCTTTTTTCATTTGATAGCCCAATTCTAGAGGAAAGTTATAGGCTATTTGATGTTAAATAGCCTATAAATTTCTTCTAAAATACAACCCTAGAACTCTTGTGCGCCGAGCAAAAACAAAAAAAGACAGAAATAACGGTAAGTGAAAACGAATTAGTAACGCGGACAGGCGATGCGATGCGACGCGGTGGGACGGGTGAACAAGAAATTTCACGCGGAATAAGGCTCCTGCAAACAGGCACGACGCGCGACGCGAATCGCGCGCGACACAAAGACACCGCTCGTTGCGTGACTTGCGGTGCCTTTGGGTCGCGTGTCGCGTCGCGCCTGTGTGTACGAGCCTTAAGTCGCGGTCAGAAGCTGTTTCTTAAATAACTGGAATAATTTGTTTTTCGATCCAATTAACCTAAGAGTAATCAATTACAGCGGTGACTGCTGGACAAAAGTTTCCACACAATGGGTGCCTGAAGATGGACGGCGCCGCCGAGGTCGGCCCAGAAAGCGGTGGCGAGATGACCTGGACGCGTACCGCGAGGGCTGGTTCGAGGTAGCGCGGGAAAGGAGTTCCTGGAAGGACTTGGGGGAGGCCTTTGCCCAACCGTGGGGACAGTATAGGCTAAACAAAAAAAAAACAATTACAATAATATGTATCGATACAATAACATGTATCGATTACAACAACGTTTCTAGACGTATCGATTACAACGACATTTCTAGACTATAAATTAAACTGTCATCAATAACCCTGCGCCTTTGCCTTAGCTCTTCAATGAGTTTTCATTGATCAAATACAATGGCCTAAAGGCATGTCTATCCGAAAGATTCATCGGTTTGAAATCGATTCATACGTGACAGCGTATAGTCCATTAATTTGACAATGGTACCGATTCCCGTGTTCACAAACTAAACTGAAGGAGATAGTTTTTTGTTCGGCCCAACAAAAATTGTCGTGTCTACCAATGAAATGCCTGCATTTGTTCCTTATCATCATCTCTAGATTACAGTGGTAGTATAGAGGTATGAGAAACAGGGTGTAAAGTTCATTCATACTCTATAGAAAAGGGAGGATCCTCCGACCAGACGGGTGTTGTATCTGGGCAACTGCCCGATGATTCATGTCGGTCCGTTGTATCTATGCTAGTTGCGCGGTAAACTCTGCTTGCGAGATGCAGGATTTTGCGTGACGTCAGTATGACGTGTTGTTCGCATGTGGCATTGTAGATACCGCTACAGTAGTAATATTTATACTTCGTCTAACGGGAATACTGAGAAATACGATCATAACCCAAAAAAATCACTAAAGCGAGTAAGTAGGTTGGCCTGATCTGTATTATAATTTAGGATATTAGTGCACTGCTCAGTAATAAATACTAGTGATATAGAGTGTTTTAAAAGAATCATAAAATCAAAAACCACATATGTAACACAGCATTTTATATATAATGTTCTTTCCCGCATAGTCAACAGGCACACTATATGTTTGTTGTGCAGATCGACATGGAATGTGAATATTTCTGTATCAAAATCTTTCTCAAACTGTATCTAGATGGTTTGACTAAAACAAGCGAAAAATCTATTCGTACACAAGTAACCGCACATCTGCAGCAGTCTCGGACAATATCTGCGCACATTGCGTTGAAATCTTACTTACTATACTTAACACAACATCCTTCTGGTGTAAATACTATTTAGTATGCGATTAATAGACGTTACAAGACAGTGGGCCCCAAAAAACTATCTCCTTTAACTTCAATGCATCTTTTTCTTTGTATTTCATTAAGAAAAGGACATAAGTAAAATTTTAGTTTAGTCCTGTCAAATTAATCAATGAATTAATTAATGAAGTCATTTCAGAAATGGTTCTTGGTGACTTAGGTATTGTCTCATTTATACCTTCATTAACTTTAGACAATATATTTTACTAATATTCTGTTCTTAATTTGCAAGCAATCTTATGTAAACGGATATATTACTTATTTAAATTCTCTAATATGACAAAATTCTACCAGTGTACTAACGACGACATATCAAGCTATACATTTGACCTTGCATTGTATAGGCTTTTCGTAGAATGAGAAATTAGCTTATACGGGAAATGTATATCTTGATATGTCGTAGTGCGTACCTTCAAGCACATCAGACAATTAAAAACAATTGCCACAAATTACTAACATCCATTTCACTTACATCGTCAGGAATGTACAGCGAAAATACTTAATCATGCAACTCAACAATTTGTCTAACTGGTCTCTTTCACATAAGTAAATCGCCGTTGGATTTCGACGTTTCATTAGGGGAACGAGTAAATCTTTCAGCGGAGCGATTCGCACGAAGGCGAATTTGATTTGGTGGTGAATTATTTTCCTTTATGAATACTGCTCAATTGCTCATATTATTTAACTCGTATATGTTATGTTTGAAACGTTGCTCTGTTGATTTTGGCGAAATTAGGTTTCCGTTTTTCTGGTATAGCAGGTGTACTAGTATTGATTTTTTACTCTCTGGTAGATTGAGTTATTGGGTGCTTTTAATCTATATGAATTCAAAAGACGAGAAACTGTTTTAGTGAATGTAAAAGCAATATTGATATTTCGGCTGCGAATAACAAACTTCTCGAAACAATAAATTTAATAAATTCTATTTAAGGGTTTCGCGGCTGCCAACGGGACCGTGAGACAGACAGACGGCTGGAGGCTTAGTAATAACTAAGCCTCCGTCTGTCTGTAATAGGTAGACAGTTGAAATTTTCACAGAGTGTTTATTTCTTTATCCGCTATAACAACAAATAATAAAAATAAAATAAAGTTAAAAACTAAAGGGGGTCTCTATACGACAAACGTTTTTTTTTTCGCCGGTTTTTATCTTGTAATACGGCACTCTTCGTGTGCGAGTCCGGATCGCACCTGGCCGCTGTCTTATAAAACAATATGACAACCAATAGTATATTGTACAGACGCCAGCACATCAACCTACCCGAAACTGTTAAATATTCCCAATCAACTTTGAACCTTATGCTTTAACGATAAAGTTGATAATCTATTAAACAAATTTGGCAGGTTGTAGTAGCTTGATGTGCTGGCGTCTGTACAACTAGTGCATAAAAGAAGCCATTGTACTCCGAGCCGCAGGCGAGGGTAGATAGTTAAGTCGAGGCGTAAAATGGCTCGTTTATGCCCGAGTCACACTCGAGCACAAGAGCACACGAGTAGAGCATCGAGTTGCACCTGTTTTTCACATCGATTGCGAGAAAATGAAACTGGCTTAAAGTATCTTTACTGTTCCAAAATTTTGCAAAATTGAAGAAGAGAATAGCTAATTCCCACCACGAAACTTTTTAAAAGTTTTTTGAAGTGAAAACTTCTTTAGCGGCGCTGTGTACTTTTTTTGGAATGGGTAAAAACTTCTAAATTCACGTCAGGTCACGTGACCCTGATCGTAAGATTCGTAAGACGTAAAACCGTAGACAGAGAATACTATAGACGCCTGCAAAGCGTGTCGCAGAAAGAGACAAAACAAAAATACGTCACATATTTAGGGTTACCGTGTGAGGAAAAATTTACCCCACAATTTATGAAAGTGGAAGAGAAAGCTTGAAAGTGACTGATAAATCGATTATCATCGGTATAAGCATGTGATGTATGGAAGAAGGCATGCTCCTGAACTCAAATAAATTGCGTTAAGAGCAGGAGAGAGTGACGACGTATGATGATGATGTGATTCTAAATACCTGCCATTCCTTAGATGATAGTAGTATCTGGCTTTGTGAGTAAATAATACAACAATAATATTAATTAGATTGATTGCCCTTTAAATAAAACAAGCTTCGCATAAATGTTTCAATTATTTTTCTTCTTTTTATTTAACATTTTTTATGTCTGCTGCAAATTTTTGATGACGGTTTTGGTGTCCAATCTGTTCGTCCTGCAGCTATGATTCCGACGTAAATCACCACCTTCAGGAAAACTGTAACAAGCCATTAATCTTTCAGATATAATTAACTCGCTGCACCCCGTGATTTCACGCGCATGTGTCTCGGTTCTGTGAGAATATTGCGATAAAAAATATCCTAAGTCCTAACCCAGGTCATAGTTCACCGATGTGCCAAATTTCATCCAAATCCGTTCAACCATTTTAGCGTGAAAGCGTAACAAACAAACCAACAAATAAACTCACTTTCGTATTTATAATATTAGATAGAATTAGGATACACACTGCAGAATACAGATTTCCCATAAAAGTGGGTAATAATTTATAGAAAAGTTGGCAACACCTAAATTCTTAAGTCAGAACTTAATAATTGTTAGTTTTGTGCTTTTTATCGATGAATTTACGTCTAGGGTACATTATACTTAATGTATGAACACAGTAAAAAGTTATTGATAGCCTAGTTACTGATAAAAAGTGCTACACTTACGAACGAAAGGACAAATCTGGCATTTTTGTTCTACTATCACTTTTACACCTTAAAACGCTACACCGCACCATGCTTTTTTTTTAAATGATTGAAATATTAAGTCTAAATTGTTCACAACATAAAATAACATAAATTAATAAACATAAAGCACATAAAAACTGAATTTTACAAGAAGACGATAACTATCTGCACGATAACTGTCAAACTTTGTTTACCAAAGTACTATGCTAACCTTCAAAATCGTGGCACGCGACGTGAAACAAAAAATCTCATCGTTCTGTCTCATTTCTTTACACGATATAGGCGTAATTTGCTCTTTTTCTTGTGTGAAAGTGACAAAAGACATCAATTTGTCTATAGTATTCTCTGTCTACGCGTAAAACGAAAGACGCGCGTTGTTGAGGACAGCGCCATCTATGCACATCGGGAAGAACTACGAGGGCCTCGCGTACTAACTACGTAGTTCATCCAACAACGACGAGATGGCGCTGAACCACGGATATATAACTGACGACGAGCTCCATGGGCTTGCTTCTCTTACCACTGCCGCGACCAACACCACGAACTGAAGTCTATCCTGTGTGCTTATTTGTAAATCTGAATAAATTCCTTTCACGAGAAGAATAAACCAGTCACTTTGGTCATCATACCTGATTTGCAAAAAACCCTATAAAATAAGGAACACACCTTAACACGCGTGTTTTGTTTATAAGACGATTCACAAAATACACTCGTAATTGTTCAAGTTTTCACTTCTGTCGGCACTACCGGAGTGCCAGTTTTTTTTTCAACATATTATTATGTCATTCGACTTGGGTAATTCATACTGCCAAGTCAAAAAAAATGTTTCTTTGCGATTTCAAATAATAAATGACAACAATTTTATCTGGTTTTATTAAATTAACGATACTTAGAAATAACGGAAGTGATATAAATTATAGCAAATGGAATAAAACAACGACTGTAATCTGCGACGTTTTATTGAGCACAATAAAACGTTGTGCCTATCTTAGTCTTAGAAAAAAAAATACTTTATGCACTAGAGCATAAAAAGCGATTTTATGTCGCCTACGCACAACATAAAGACGAACTTTTAGAGTATGAGAAGTGAAAAAGATCTTAGTGAAGATATAAAAAATAAGTACTAATAACCGCTCGTCAAGGATACTATATCCAAGTAGGTATTAATAATAAAGGTCATCGCACGTGTTGAATAAAAAATAATACCAGCCTATCAATGTCCCACTGCTGGGCAAAAAAGAAAAAAAAAAACAGAAAAAGGCATGAGTATATTGATCAGGACGCTTGCTCAAGACGGATTCGCTATTTCACATTTATATTAACTATAGCCGACCCCGATTGGAGGCCCGAGGGGCTTCTGGCTAAGTAATAACAGCTGCAAGGGTCGATCGATCAGGTTAAGCTACGCTTGCCGCGGTTGGTCCGTGGATGGGTGACCATTTTCACATACCAAGACCCCTCCGTGCCCCGGAAAGCACGATAAGCCGTTGGTCCCGGCTGTCATTCGTGGATCTTTCAGACTCGTTATGGTAACCAGTCTTACCAAGGGGTATCGTATTACCCAGTAACTGGGTTGTGGAGGTCAGATAGGCAGTCGCTCCACGTAAAATACTGGAATTCAGCTGCATCCGGTTAGACTTGAAGCCGACCCCAACATACAAAGTTGGGAAAAGGCTAGGCAGATGATGAGCTGACCCCAAGATAGTTAAGAAAGACAGCTGATGACGTCCAGGTTTCCTCATGATGTTTTCCTTCACCGTTGTTGGTAATGGCCAAGAAAAAGTCAGAAAGTACATATTGGTACTTGCTATGATTGGACAGGGCACATTGCTCGCGGAACAGATGGCCGATGGGGGGGGGGGGGCTGAAAGGTTCTGGATTGGCGACCATGTACCGGAGAACGTAACATTGGAAGACCTCCTACAAGGTGGACCGATAATCATGTAAAGGCCACAGACACGGGAAGCACTGGACCGGTCGAAGTGGAGGAGGTCTATGTCCAATAGCGCGCAGCAGTGGACCTCTTTGAAATTATGATGATGATAAGGATTGGAACCGACAACCTCGTGCATGAGAGGAGAGGCCTTCACGACGAGACCATCACGACGTTTTGCATTTTAGATAAATAAACAGGATAAAATCAGTTTTTTCAATAAATTGTTCAAGGAAATAGAATCCCTTTTGCGGACATGAATCGATTACGGCTTCCTTCGTTTATTTCGTGAAAAAAGTTTTCTTAAACATCTCGGCTTTCGGCTTTCACTGACAATTGGCTAAATACGTTGTAGGTGTTGCAAAGTACCCGAGTAGTTCCTATCTGATTTCCCATAGGTATTGTAGGAGTTGAGAGAGAGAGATTATAGAAATTCTGTTTATTTAATACTCACCCGCGGTTTTACCCGCATAGGTCTCAATCCTGTATTAATATTGGGATAAAAAGTATTCTATGTTCTAATCCAGGTCATGATCTAGCCATGAGCCAAATTTCATCTAAATCCGTTTAGCCGTTTTGTTGTGAAAGCGTCATATACAAACATACAAAAAATCAAATCTTTACTCTTTATAATATTAGTTCAGAAAATAGTAGCTTACGCAGCGATTAGGATTATTGTATGGAGGTAGCTGACACCCTGGATTAATATATAAGCTACTTTTTATTTCGATATTCCCACGCGGTCGAAACTTATCAAAGCGCGGGGCACAGCTAGTATTTAATATATTTTTGACCTGATTTCAATATTGGAGATTAATTTAATTTCATGACTCCAGCCGGAGGTTAGGAAACTTAAAAAAACTGAGTTGCGAGACTTTTTTTTACAAGTTATGTTTTTGATGGCTCACGTCATGTACTTATTAACGAATCATTCAATATCCATTCCAAGTCAAACATCCCAATATTCATAACACACAAGAAAGAGACCATGATCTCTGAGTTTGTTTCGGCATTTCTTCTCAGGGATAAGTCGGATAGGAAATGCCGGTGTCATCTGCATCTTAAATATTGACGTGTAAAGCTCTATTACATAAATAAACATTTTACAATATTCACATTCAACGGCGCAAAGCAGCACTTACCCGCGCATCATCAAGTCCAGTTTTTAATATAATCCAACGGTTTATCGGATCTAGTAATTGTAACGAACCCCAGTCACCGTCTCCAAGGGACTGGCTCTATTCAGTTCCATTAGAAAAATGGAAATTTATCCGCTATTTCCGTTCCAGAAAGTAATTTTCGATAAAACAATTTGTCGCCGGCACCGTTTCACACATCTGTGCTATGCGAGCCTCAATTTTTCCGTTGCTACATTTGTGTGCGCTAAGTTTTTACTTATTTCTGTTATTTTTCTTGTTGGTGATGAAATTGGTTGCAGATGGAGGTGCGGAAATTGTAGAAATGGGCAATGTAAAACTTGTTTTCGAGACTTGTTAGGTAGATAGTTTTAGTTAGTTGCGACATCTGATTGTATAAACGGTTGACGACAAGACTTTTGCACTATATACTGAAGCAACATACTTATAGAGTGGAAGGGGCCCGTCAGGGCCGAAGCCTGCCGGGTCAGCGGGATTGTCCGAAAGGGTTACTGCTGGCCCGGAACATAAAGGGCTAAGGAAGGAACACGGGTGGGTTTTAGTCAGTAAGAGTCTGACACTCCCTTCCACTCCACCCAGAGCGGGAGGGGTCATTTGAAGATTTCCCATCCTCAAAAAAAAAAACATACTTATAGAGGTGTGAGGAACAGGGTGTAAAGTTCACGCATCCTCCATAGACAAGGAAAGATCTACCGACAAGACGTGTGTCGTGTCTCGTGGGCAACTGCCCGACAATTGATGTCAGGAAATTGTATATACATTTATGCTAGTTGCGCGGTAAACTCTGCTTGCGCGATGCAGGACTTTGCGTGACGTCAGTATGATGCGTAGTTCGCATGTAGCGATGTAGGTCGCGACATACTCATGATGTTCGCAATAAGCAAACCTACGGATACTTCGCATTGGGTACAAAATTCTACACATAAAATACATAATCAGCTTTTAATGTCCCCACTATTGGGACACAGGCCTCCACTTATGAGAGGGAGTGGGCCGTAATCCACCACGCCGGCCCAGTGCGAATTGGTAATGTCACATGTCTTCGAATTTTTGATCCTAGGACATGCCGATTGCCTCACCATGTTTTCCTTCGCCGTTTAAAGTCAGGCAGGTATTTCATAATAAGGTATCTTTAAAACAAGAAAAAGAGGAATGTGGCTCACAGAAATGGTCTGAAGTCTAACAAAATGGACTATTTTAGTAGGAAAAAAATGAGTGGGTACTACTCTAAACCACAGTATGAAAACAATAAGCATGCAAATACCCCAAAGGTCGTTAGTATTTGAATTGCGGATTCCAACTCCTAACACAAACACATGTTATTGTTTAAATTAATTCCAAGAACAAACCAGAATATTACACACAACAAACAATGTTTATCCATGGACTACGAATATTAAATAAGGTAAATATCGAATTCGAAATATTAATCATTGTGTAGAATCGAAAAACTTTGTGGAGATCGTCTAATTTAAAATTTCATACCCCTCTACTGCTTGTTGGATATACATTTCAAATGTTTTTTTATAGAATTTTTTGACGATATCTACCGATCTATCGAATTCGGCGCGTTACATTTGAAATTGATTGAAAATCCACTACGTCAAAACGAATAAAAAAATGGAAGTTCCTTACTGAACGTGAAAATCGATTATAGCATCGAGAAGAATGTATATGTTATGAATGAGGAATAAAGTAAACCCAAATGAAGAAAAGTGTCGGCCTGGCGAAATGGGCAGACGACATTGTTACCATCGCAGGTTAAACTGGGTTAAAATGAGACTGAAGAAGAAAGAAAGCTTAGGGAGAGTACGAGAAGAAAAGATTTTAAATCCACTAATATTCCTAAACTTAACATAGTCGAACACGGTACCTGCCACATGTCAGTGAAAATCTTCAATAAACTTCCCGTTGATATAAAATTATTACTTTATAAAAAGGACTTCAAGGCTAAATTGAAGCGTTATCTACTGGAAGGCTGCTATTATTCTATTAATGATATTTAAATTATACATTCATGACATATAATTAAGTAATTGACATTGGACATATGACATTAGCTATATTTTATTTAATTTGTTTTTTTATTTGATTAATTATTAATTTAAATTGTATTTAATTTGTAACAGTGATTTATTTATTTGAATGACATGACTCTAGTTATTTAAATGACATTTATTTATTATTATTACTATTCGTCATATTAATTAAGTGGCATGTTTTTAGTGTTTTTATTTTTTTGTATTTTTTAACTTATAAAATATTTTTTAATATTCGACACAACGTAAAAATTGTTATGAATAAATAAATAAATAAAAAACCTGGATGAGGCTAGCACAGGGGCGTGGGCATTGGTACAGACGCCAGCACATCAAGCTACTACAATCTGCCAAATTTCTGTAATCGATTTTCAACTTTATCGTCAAAGCATAAGGTTCAAAGTTGATTGGGAAAATTTGACAGTTTCGGGTAGCTTGATGTGCTGGCGTCTGTACATTGAAAAAAGAGACTTATGCTGAGCAGTGGGTGAAGTCGGGCTGCGGATGAAGATTATGAATGAAAAAAAAAATATTAGAAATTTCAAAGTTTTTTCCTATTCCTTATATCTGTATTTCTTTGCTAGAATTCTGGGAATCCACTCGATGCATACCCTGTCAAGGATTGCTTATTACTTAGCCAATTCTACTTCGATAAACTATTTTCAAGTAAAAGCGCAAACAAATACCTATCTAGAACTAGATTGATTAGATTCTTATCAAATAACGTTGACTGATCCAATATTACGAAGGCAATTTCATTAATTCAATCAGTAAGATATTAGGTATAACAAAAATATTGATTGGAGAACACTCAAAAATAGAATTATGTTGTAATAAGGTCGGGTCACATGTCATGTTATTAAAATACTGAATAAAGGTGTTATCTACTGCAATTTCTTATTTATAAAGTATCCACTCTTACTCTTTGTTTTCCACTTTCTACCATCAATCAATTAACTCAGCCTCTCGCAGTCCTCTGCTGGATATAGGCCTCGCCCAAGCTGCGTCACAATACCTTGTCCTCCGCCTTCCGCAGCCAGTTTGTCCCAGCCACCTTTTTATGGACGTCGGTCCATCTAGCTGGGGGGCGTGCCACACTATTTTTTTATTAATCACAAAATCCACAGCTCTTTGAAATTTTATCTTAAGATATATAAGCTATGTCTTACAGCCAATTATGGATTTACAATTTAATAACTATATAATACATGCAGCAGAAACAAAAATATAGAATGAACTGATAGAACCATATAAGCAAGCATTGCTTAGTGTACAGTGTGAGTGAGTGTGTAGGAGTGTACAGACGCCAGCACATCAAGTTACCTTAAACTGCCAAATTTTCCCAATCAACTTTAAACCTTAAGTTTTAGCGATAAAGTTGAAAATCTATTAAAGAAATTTGACAGATTGTAGTAGGTTGATGTGCTGGCGTCTGTACATGAGGAGTTGCAAATGGGTTGCAAATGGTTGCACTACGCTTGCCGATAATATTAACAAAACATTTAATTGTTTTCCTGGGCCTGTGCACTTGCAGTCTATTCCAGAGCAAAATTACTTTCCAATTATTTTAAGCCCTTGGTATTATTTGTTTAGTTGGTCTAGTGGGTGTAAGCGCTACTGATGAGGAAGATGTCCTGGGTTCGATTCCCGAATCGAGCAAAGTATTATTGGGTTTTCCATCTGGAATTTCTCAATAGCAACTCGGAGTCCAGATCTGTGCCTGGTGGATAGCAATAGTACTTTAATAGGGGCCAACCCCTATTAAAGTACCCGGCGATAAATATTGCACATCCACCTTTTTACACAAAACCATTTTATACAAAGAATAAAAATAATGATCAAAAGAAGCAAATCATAATTGTTTTAACAGCTCCTATTAGATACCGGACTGTTTGTATTTCGTGCGACAGAGATAACGCTCTACGAAGTCGAAATAAGCCGATTGTCTCTTTCCAAAGGTCGATGTGCAATATTTATCGCCGGATACTGTACATGGGTCTTAAAAATAACTGGTGAAGTTGCGACATGTGGGTATACTTTAGGTGCTTAACCCTTCAGGGAATATGGACGTGAAATGTTATGGTATTATTTTCCAGCATATATTAAAGTTATACAAAATCTATTCCACCCTATAGGCTTCTCCGCACCGTGCAACCTAATTACGTAACACACTACTAGTCGCGAGTCTAATTAGCAGACACAATAGAAATTTTATTGTTATCGGTACACAATATTGTACAGACGCCAGCACATCAAGTTACTACAATCTGTCAAATTTCTTTAATAGATTTTCAACTTTATCGCTAAAGAATAAGGTTCAAAGTTGATTGGCAAAATTTGACAGTTTCGGGTAGCTTGATGTGCTGGTACACTCGACGTGCGTTGAGTCAATCGCAATCTGAATAATTTTGAGGGATATTGTTAATACATTGCTGCGCATGTTCGACAAATTTGTCTTCCCAATAACGTACGCAATGAATTTTGTGGAACTGTCAAATTTAAAGCCAGTTCCTACTGATAGTGTGTTACACAATTACCCCGCAGATCACACCAAATGTTGAACGTATAATCTGTAAAAAAATAATGCCAAACCCTTCCACACTTCATTAGCTTTGGGGCAATAGATCTTGTGAAAAAAAGAAGGCTAAAAGGCCACGGTAATCGGCCGACTTTAACTTAACGAGGACTTGTCAACGGCCCAACGGTGAGTTGAGTGATTCCTATGAACCCGATGAGGCCGGAATTCGGAATTGGCGGGAGCGAGTTGGTAATAGTTTCCTTAGAATTCTATGAAATAAAGTATGTTTTAAATTGTATTATTTATCATTAAAATGCTTTTCTTGCTATGTTGAATTGTCGATAAATTCTGAATTTAATTGATAAATACATACATAACCCGGGGGCCCGTGGGTAAATAATAACAGCCGCACGGGTCGATCGATCAGGCTAAGCTACGCTTGCCGCGGTTGGTTTGTGGATGGGTGACCATCTTTACATACCGTGACCCCTCCGTGCCTCGGAAAGCACGTTAAGCCGTTGGTCCTGGCTGTCATTCGTGGATCTTTGAGTCGTTACGGGTAGTCAGAAGCCCGAAAGTCTGACAACCAGTCTTACCAAGGGGTATCGTATTACCCAGCAACTGGGTTATGGAGGACAGATAGGCAGTCGCTCCATGTAAAATACTGGTATTCAGCTGCATTCGGTTAGAATGGAAGCCGACCCCAACGTAGTTGGGAAAAGGCTAGGCAGATGATGATAATGTACATAAATAACAAATTATACCTAATACATTAATAAAAATAACAGTATACTATCCTAACTTGACTAAAACTATTACCAAAGGCGTAAAGGAATAAATTTAATGTCAAAACGGGCTACTTTTTTTACAAACTTTTGGATTATTTTTTGGTTTTGATACCTTTTGAAATATCTATAAAATCCACCAAAATTGTAAAAGTAAGTACAACATCACTTATATTTGAATTACGCATTATAACTATCGTATGCGTTCGTTGACCGTATACGGTGCGCTAGCGCGACGCTAAGGCTCTTTATACACGGCACGGTTTCTTTACGGGACAGCGTATAAACCGCATCGTAGAAAAAACGTGTCCGTTAACAAACGTCCATACTTCCATAGTGATCCATACATCACTGACAACCGTGCCTACACACAGCGAACAAACCGTCATTTTTCATGGCAAGAAAAACGTGTGTGTACAACTACGTCAACGACTTAATTAATTTAATGGATATTTTTAAGAAGCAAGCGTGGTGTGTAGCGTCTACGCAACGTCAATCGACGCCAGATGAGCTTGCAAAAAGGGGAAGCTTTTCTTTATATTCATACAGCGCTTTTCACACTGCCTCCACCGTATGACCTGACCCCTAATTTCAAAGCTACCAACCCGTTGTAGAATAAAACTCAGTTAGCGAGTTCTCACTTAATGACAAGAGTCAAAAGTCATAAACTCGATCAAATTGACTGGGGATCCTTTGGTAACGGACACCTGGCACGAGGGGGCTTAAAAATGGACCACTTACATTGATTGCGTTCTGTGATAGGGCGTAGTCTTAATTTTTAATCGTGGCTGTGGATATTTTGAATGCCATTTTGTTGAATAAAGTTAAATTAAGAAGTGAAATGGATTTTTATCCCTTTTACTTATAGACGTTGCTAAGACGTTTAAAAGCCTCTCTTTGCGTTTTTTTTTTTGCTTTTAATCTTTATTAGATATTATATTTATAAGACAAAATTAAAATATTTAGTGTTCTTTTTTAGTTTATCTTTTTATTGTTTTCATGATTTTGTTGGATTAACGTTCTTTTTTATTGCATGTATTTTCTGTGTGAGTCCTAAAAAAAATAATTTGCTTTCTTTTAGGCAATGTTTTTATATAATCCCAAAAATGTAATGTGTTTAAATGGATTCATACGTTCTTAATATAATAATCGTATGGACCTCCATACGATTATTATATTAAGAACGTAAGAGTAAGACAGTAAGACATATTATGTATATGACCTCATATACGTGTCTTTTGGTTTAATAAAATATGTCCCCATAACTGCCTAAAAAAAAACAATTATCCTCCATCCATATATACGAACTCCAGTTTATCAAATAAACCATAAAATCAGTTTCACGTATTCACTCGCTATGCATAGTACATGATACATACTTTGACGTTGTAAATAAAATTAACAGCCGCAAAAAAATACCGTTAACAGATGAAACTGCATAAACTGGGGTGCCGTTTAAAATTTCGAGTTGTTCATCAAAACTGCAGCATGATTTCACCCCCAATTAAGCTCGTTATTTATGCATTCGGTTAAATTTAGCAAGCCCGCGGCAGCTGTATTCTGGATTTGCCGAACGAGACACTTACACCACATTACCTGGCGATAAATATTGCACATCGATCGACCTTTGGAAAGAGACAATCTGCTAATTTCGGCTTTGTAGAGCGTTATCTCTGTCGCACGAAATACACACAGTCCGGTATCTATTAGGAGCTGTTAAAACAATTATGATTTGCTTCTTTTGATAATTATTTTTGTTCTTTGTATAAAATCCAAAAAAGGTAAAGGTCGATGTGCAATATTTATCGCCGGGTACTGTACGTACCTATTAAGTACCCGGGTGTAAACATGTCACATCACAGAAAGAGAAGAGACTTACAATTACACATATAAGTGATTAATCTACCTAAAAATTACCAAGACGTATTGCCCAGTAACTGGGTTGCAGCGGTCAGATAGGAGGTCACTTCATGTAAAATACTGGTATTCAGCTGTATCTAGACTGGAAGGTGACCCAAAGATAGCTGGGAAAAGGCTATGCAGATGATGAAATAATACCTAAAAATTGTTATTAACTTGTCTATTAACGTGTGTTACAACATACCTACTGTATCTATTAAATATTTGCATGGCATAATTACATAGCGCAATGTGTCTGCACTGATTTTTTTTGTAAAATCTTTTGTGCCTACCACATTTTATGCAAATAAACGATTTTGATTTTGATAGTAGTTACAGTCAGGACAGTCAGGTAAATTAATTGTTGTTGCAAATTGACAGCCTACATCAATTTGCCATGTTCTAGCCAATTCATACAACTGTTACTAACTAACTGTGATTTGAATATACGAACTCTTTAAGTTGATGGTCAATTTTGTTTACACTTAATTTCCCTGACTATACCTACGTCCGGCAGACAATGTCGTGACTGGCGCTCTATAAATTCGATTTTTTTTAAAACTCGATTTGTCAATTATGGGCACATATTGACGTACATCAACATTCTTCATTTTTTTTTTAATCCTTTACTTTCCTACTGCTGGGAAAAGGCCTCCCCCAAGTCCTCCTAGGAACTCCTCTCCCGCACCACCTCGAACCAGCCCTCGCGGTACGCGTCCAGGTCATCTCGCCACCGCTTTCTGGGTCGACCTCGACGGCGCCTTCCATCTTCAGGCACCGATACAAATCCATTTAGACGATGCAAGTTTCTGGAGTTAATGGGGCTACAATAAAATTGAAGCAACAAATGACTTGGATCGTTTAAACATTCATTTTTACTTCATCTTATGGCAAGCCAGAGGCAATTAAATCGAACCGTGGAAATTAGGTTTTTTTCTTTCAAAAACAAGAAAACGCTTCGCTGATCTGAACAAAAATAATACTTACAACACAAGTACTGATGGAGGGCAGGATAAGCCGGGCCTAAGTTACACGTGCCTAAAAGTTAACACAAATACTCGCGCGGGGCGTGGTTACATCGTTTTTCATCTTCTATGTAATGTAAAAAATCACTGAATCATACAAAATCTACATTTTTTTTGGGTTGAGCAGTTTTTCCATTAAAAATATGGCTTTATGACTTTGAAACAATAGGTAACTTTAAACAAAGTAAATGCTATCTTTTGATAGTCACTTGTTGCCTGAGATTTTCAATAAAATTAAAGGAAAAATTATGGCAATTTTATGATTGCCATAATTTTTCTATAATAATGACTCTAAAATCTATAATAATGTTATCGAAAAAAAATATAGCATGACTATAAAGTCATGCTATATTTTTTATGATTTTTTTTACTAGCCTACGCTGTCCTACTCCTGTGCAAAAGAGACTCCCTCCATCTTTCGCGAGCACGCGCGTCCTCCTTTCAGTTTTGACGGAACCTATCTAGGTCAACCTACCATTCAATTTAACTGAAAAAAATCGAAAGCTTGATTAGATCAGCACTAGAAATTCTATCGACGCGGATAGTAGTGAAGGAACGTTGATTGAATTTATGAAATTTTCCCGAACCCTTCACAATCCATTAACACTTATCTGGCCCGACAATTCCGCCGAAAATCGGTTACAGAAGATCCTACCAATCATTAAGGTTTATTTACAAAGGGGAACTTTCTCGAAAGCGAGAATGTCCATGCAAAATGTATACCAGACAGTCTAGTCTGGTATACATTTTTTCTAGCGGGGTAATTGCGAAACACACTGTTCAGTAGCAATGACTTTCATTTTGAAAGGTCAATAGCATTCATTGCGTTATTTACGTAGTTGAGTAGACACAGTTTTCGAACATGTGAAGAAATGGATTAGTGATATCCTTCAAAATGACCCATCAGAGTTTTTCTTTTTTTTTTGTATGATTATTATGAGAAAAAAAAACCGTTGAGAATTATTCACAATAAAGGCGCGGGCCCACCGCGGTGCACGGAGAGGCTACGCACGTGTATTAAGCTTCGCTTTGGAAGAAAATGTATGTGATTGTATCCACTGCAACCCACGGAGAGGCTGCGCATGAATTGACGTCATTGATACAAGCGTGGTTTGCTCGAATAGGCGGTTACATAGCTCAACGCTGGAAACGTGGGTCTACGTTTCTACTAGAGTACACGAATATGACCCAGGACTATGTACAGCTCGCTTATCGCAGCGCAGTTTTCAGTCAATTGCAGTGGCACGTGCGTAGCCTCTCCGTGCGCCGTGCCACGCTATACATAGTCGTGGGTCATATTCGTGTACTCCAGTGGAAACGTAGACCCACGTTGTCAAACAAATTAATACACGCAGCTAAAATGCGCCGCGTGCCCGTGCACAGCATGCGCCGCGGTGGGCCCGCGCCTTAAGGGTGCTGGGTATTATCACAATCGCATTTATACACACAAGAAACAAAAACTACAATACGATTATGTCATAGGAAACTCGCCAAGCGATTTTCTCAAACTGTGCTTTGACAACTCAGAATACTTACGATTTTTTGCATACACGGCATGGACGCCGTCAATTTTGAAAATTGAACCAATGATGTTGACATGCGACTATCTTACGTAGGTACCGTTTACACAATTCACCTTATTTTGGAAGAAAGTTCCTAATTGCACGTTATGTTCTCTGTACACTTGAAATATGGGAGTTAGACCGAAAAAGTGGGACATTTTGACCGTCACGAGTAGGTACGACATTTTTGTTGTAGACTCGTCCATAGAGTGTGTATTTTTTTTCATTTAGCTACAGCTCTCAAACGTTGTTAATTTCATTGTGCCTGTTATTTAATATACTAGCTTTAGGTTCTCCGTCTAACTAAACAAAAGCTGCGTATAGTTACTGCAGCTTTAACTGGCCACGGGTCATTCAATAAACACCTCTTTGTCATAGGAGTGACAGACAGTCCGCTGTGCAGGGCCTGCATGGAGGACGACGAGACAGCGGCACATGTGCTTCTAAACTGCCCGGTGGTCGCCACGTACAGGGCAAAGTACTTCGGTAACCCAGGTACCCTACATGAGACGGTCAGTAACACCAAGGCGTTGCTGGCCTTCCTCGAGGAGCTGGGGTGGATCGAATAATCGATTTTCCCACTCGTACGCAAAATACGCGCATTGACGTGGAGTTGCGGACACCAGCCCGTATTACCTATTACCTATATACTAGCTTCTGTCCGCGACTTCGTCTGCGTTAAATTTATTGTTCCCCGGCCTACCTCGTCGCATCGCATCGCCTGCCTGCACTATTATCGTTTTCGCTTAGCGTTCTTTCAGATTTTTTTCTTTTGCTCGGCTCTTAAGGGTTCTAGCGAGATGGTAAATAAGCGCGTTCAAACAAAGAAACAAACTCCTCAGCTTTATTTTTAGTATATGTATAGATAGATGTATAATATACAGCGAAAAAGCCTTCGTGTGTACCGGGTGTCCCACGATACCTCTCGATTTTTTTACCTTTTCGATAATCGCCTATTCGAGGCAAAAACTCACCTCGTGTGACTGACCCGTTACGCGTAACGTACAGAATACGGGTGCTACCATTCGTTGCAGGAAGCCTCAGAATTTGGCAAGCTTGTCGAGAGCCTTGTATCAATTTAAATGAGTCGGGTAATCGGTACGATACCGCCTTTTTTAAATGGTCGTATCGTGGCTGCGTTTTGATTAATTTTTATTAGACTTTGAATGTTCAACAGTATCGTTTAGTTATGCTTGCTTTATGCTGGTTGGAGTTTTATTGGTTTGTGATTCTAAAGTTGGGTGGAAAAGGTGGGAATCCGGTACCTACTATGTTGAATTTCGTGGATCTTTGACCGTCGTTACGGGTAGTCAGAAGCCCGAAAGTCTGACAACCAGTGTTACCAATGGGTATCGTATTACCCAGTAACTGAGTTGTGGAGGTCAGATAGGCAGTCGCTCCATGTAAAATACTGATATTCAGCTGCACCCGGTTAGACTGGAAGCCGACCCCAAGATAGTTGGGAAAAGGCTAGGCAGATGATGTCTTCTCTAACGATCCATACGTAAACGATCCTCAAATCATAAACCATTCTTTCCTACAAAATAAATACGGTGTGAAAATTTTACTCCACTCAAATAACTTTCCAATCTATAACAATAATACCTCTATCGGTAACTCAATTTTACTATCCATACCTACCTACTTACACAGAGCTTTACGTAATTTCTAACACACCGACCAATCTGTTTCGAAACTAACTGTAGTTTAATTGAACTCATGTTAGCCCCGTATTTGTGTAATCCTCCGGAATTCATGATTAGATTATAGCTGGTAATGGTTACCTATAATTTGGATTGTATGTGGAGGATATTCCGTTGAAATTGGTTGAAGTTGAAGGTATTATATTTTGCAGTGGACTCAACTCAGATTATCATATAATCTGAGTTGATTGGTCGATGGAGAATCCATAAATACACGTACATAAGCTCACAGCTTCTTACCATGAGGGTAGGCAGAAACTATAAAACGCCACCTGTTACGATCCTTGGTGTGAATACACGCGAGCGATACTCGTCGACGACAAAGGCAAGTGCAACGCTTGTCGCTCGTGTGTGCACTCTTGCTTACTCCTTTTGCCGCGTTTACGTTCGTTGTACATCTGAGGAGCAATTATTCTCGTTATTTTAAGAACGTTCATAGTTTGATCTCAGTCTGTCAAAAATACCTTTAATTTCCCTGCACTGTTGACAAGATTTGACTTTGATTGTCGCTGAGATGAGATAGTGACTGATTTTGACCGTTTTTAATTACGATGATAGGCCTTCTGGTCATACATTTACGCCGGTTACGAGTTCTACGTACGGTCAGCATCAAAAGTCGATTAACAGTTCAGTTTTTTAACCTCAGTCATTGAGCAAAATATTTATTCAAAATTGCAGCAGAAGTACGATGCAATTTTCAACAAATATTTTGCTCAATAACTGAGATTAAAAAAATACTGAAGTGTTAATCGACTTTTGATGCTGACCGTACCTAACCTTTCTAAAGAACATCGCCGATAAGGTCACACAACACGTCCTTTTTTTTTGTTGTGTGGGAAATTATCATATAATTTCTCCCGCTCTGGGCGGAGCTGGAAGGGCGTGTTAGACTTTTACTGACTAAAACCCACCCGTGTTCGTGCGATTCAGTTGACTGTGCCAGAGGCCACAGTATCTCTTTCGAACAACCCGCGAACTTGACAGGCATCGGCCCTAGCGGACCCCGTCAGTTACACAACATGTCCTTCTACAGCGTCCCTTCCGTTTTCACTCACATTCTCTGCCTTCACAACATGACGAAACCATCCAAGCATACTATTTTTAATTTTTATCAATACATCTTCTTTTAAGCCGTACCGTCTTATCACATCATTCCTCAGCTTAGCATAAATTCTTTCTTCCTTTCTTCTTTTTTCTTCTTTCTTCTTTCTTTCTTTCTTTCTTTTCTTTCTTTTCTTCTTTCTTTTCTTCTTTTCTTTCTTTCTTTCTTTCTTTTCTTTTCATTCTTTCTGTCTTCTTTTTTTTTCTTTCTTTCTTTCTTTCTTTTTTCTTTCTTTTGCATAAATGTATTTTCTTTCTTTCTTTTCTTTTCTTTCTTTCTGTTTCATAGGTAACGTGTGGGTCATTTGTATTTTCTACCGTAGATTTTTTAGTTTTTTATGTCTAAGGACAGCTACCAGAGGGAGCTTTTGACGATATTTCCTCACGCTTGAAAATTGTTTATATTATATTATTTTATTACATTACTATTATTACCCCATAGAAGGAATACCCATCCCCTCATAGGAGGGGCCCATGGCTAAATAATAACAGCCGCACAGGTCGATCGGTCAGGTTAAGCTACGCTTGCCGCGGTTGGTCTTTGGATGGGTGACCATATTTACATACCGTGACCCCTCCGTGCCTCGGAAAGCACGTTAAGCCGTTGGTCCCGGCTCTCATTCGTGGATCTTTGACAGTTGCTACGGGTGGTCAGAAGCCCAAAAGTCTGACAACCAGTCTTACCAAGGGCTATCGTATTAGTCAGTAACTGGGTTGTGGAGGTCAGATAGGCAGTGCTCCATGTAAAATACCGGTATTCAGCTGCATCTGGTTAGACTGATAGCCGACCCCAACATAGTTGGGAAAAGGCTATAGGCAGATGATATTATTGTGAGACATTAAGATTTTTTCTGGCATTGCTTGTTTTCTTAAATATATATATTTTTAAGTCTAGAACCCCTAGTCTTTTTGTATTAGCAAGTTTCTCATTTTTATTTTGGTTTACCGTGCTTTTTTCATGAACTGTATACAAATAAATGTACATCAACCCTATTTACACGATGCAAATTCCTTACCTGTTACAAACAATAAAATTGAAGCAATAAAATATGACTTGCATCGTTTAAACACTGTCGAGACGTTGCAATTTTTATTGTTACGGCATCTTACTGTACACCACAGGCAAATAAATCACATATTGTAAATCAGGCTTTACTTTCATTCGCATTACACAACATGCCAAAAATAAAGACGGGGCACACTGACATTCGACAGGTTTATACTTACCTTCAAAAAGTAACCCCTGACATATCACGTTCCGAACTCAGCAACACTCAGAGAGTACATGATGAAATCCTCCGTTCTTTGAGACACGGTGAAACGAATCTGTCCATCATAATCTGTAAGCATTTGTACAAGACGGCCCCAAAGATGCTTTCGCACAACACTTGAATACTGATGACTTATTTTTTATTTATATTTAGGTATTTTTTTTTTGTAAGGATGTGTTTTGAGTCGTGCCGTTTTTGTGGCCGCGTTTGGAATTTGTTTGAGTGAAGAGAAGGGTGTGTCAATTGTTTTTCTAGTGCACATTGTTGGGTCCTACGTGAAGTGATATCTAAAGAGGAGATGCGGTCGGAGAGACTTTTGTAAAAGTCTAAGTAAAATGTCGTAATTCGAGGTTTGGCTCTCGCCTATTTCCTCCTCCAATATTGGACCAATTTAAAATATATTTCATAAACTGAATAAGTAGGATATATACTATGTTCCTATGTTTTTCTTTTTTCATTAATAGTTGTCAAATTTGTAGACTAGGCCTGTGTTGACAGCGGTTTAAATCGGCATTTTTTGAGGGTTTTAGTGCTTATAAAAATAATGCGTCATCAAAAAGGAAAACATAGGGAAATAGAAGTAGTTAATATATATTATTCTGTAAAAATCATTGTCATTAACCAGAAAGAAAACAGGCGAGAACGTTTCTATGGAGAATAGACCAACCGCATTTCCTCAGTGAAGTGATCTTGCAGTGAGTTGTCAACAGTGTCAATGCCTAGCATCAGGTAGAATTAAATCTCACTTCTAGCTCACTTGACCTCAGTTTTCGCCGTGAGAACTTTACAGAATAGACCAACATGTACTTTCCTATGTATCTCGTTGTGTGACTGCGTTGTTCTTCTAAACTCTGCAACCGATTTTGAGCTGTTTCACCATCATTTAATTTAGAGCTCTTATACACCACGTTTTTTTCAAGCGCCGTCGACGCGCGTCGCTCTAAACGCGATGTTATCGCAACCGATTTACCTTATCACACATTCATAAAATTGTAGTATGTAGACGACGACTTTTTCACTAGCTGTCGACGCGCTACTAGCGCGATACAGACACGCTGATATAGCTTATCTGTTTAGCTGCAAATTCTCACAGCGCGTTTTAATAGGTTACACAGCGCACGCACGTTTCCAGCGCGACACGCACGTTTGTGGCTCGTTCGTGCGGTTGCTACGCGCGTTTTACTTTGTAAGGAGAACTGCTCACGCGTGTCTGTAGCGCGTTTCTCGTGAGTTTACAGCTATACAATCGCAAGTATTTTGCAACGCGCGTCGACGGCGCCTGAAAAAAACGTGGTGTTTAAGAGCTCCTAGAGAATTTATACTGGAAGGTTTATGTGTATAATAAGTTGATGTTAAACTGACACATAGTAAAAGAAATCTCGATGTTTTTTTTTATCAAGTCGTAAAAATCTTGGGAGGGAAGGGCGGGTCGCTAGTAGTAAATAGCATTTCTTTGAGCAAAGAAACAAACCAGAACAAATAAACACTGCATTTAGTGACTGCATGCAGGCGATTACAGGTAACTAAGGCTAGCTTGCATAATGATACCTATAAAATCTGCCGTTTGAGGCTTCAATTTAGGTGCCTAAGAATACATTACATGAAATATAAACATTTTTGGTTGATATAGATAATTCCAATCTGATAAAGTGGGACTACCTCGACGAATGACCGTGGAGCTGTGTCGCAAACCATTCTGCACCTCTTATCCTGCCCTCAGTGTCCTAAAATATGCATTCAAAGTGTCCTCCACGCTGCAACCGACGATGGCGTAAAAGTAGCAAAATTTTGAGCCAATAAGATTTGAAGTGTTATCCTACAAAGAAAAAAAATGATATTCGTAATGAAATAGAGTACCTACCGCAATATGAACGAGTCTTTACATCCTCATCAGAATTCAGTTCTGTATTGCTTTTCATTAGTTCAAATGGAACGCCATTTGTTATAATCAACGTTATTCAGGTAAAATAATCAGCTTTTTTTTAATATATGTTGAATAACGTGATGAGAATTTAATTTAAGTATAGTGTAGGTAAAGGTTTGTGCGATATGGTAAAATGGAGTATTTAGAATAGAATAGAATACTCTTTATTACGTACACCATATAAATTACAGACATAAATATAGAAACTGTACAAAGGGTGACACAATGGGCGGTCTTATCGCTAAGAGCGATATTTTAAAGACAACCTTAGGATGGATTTAAAAAGGGGAAGGACAGACAAATACTGTAGGTAGTCCGCGGTGTAGCATTTACATAATACAATAAATACATAGGTACATATAGCATATTATACTAATCTAAATAAATATATACACATACATATAAATATATCCATATAATAGTAAACATGAAACAGGAGCAGAGAATATAATAATGATGATGTTAAGGAGAGAGGAAGTGCTCTTTTACCATAATTTTAAACGTGGACAAAGATTGAGCACGCCTTACCGACACGGGCAAGTTATTCCATAACCCTACTGCTATGCTATTTATGAATGTAATTAATCATTTTTTCGTCGTGTAAATATTTTCTCTCTTGTTGTCATACTGGGTGTTTAAATTGAGTCAGTTGGTAAAGCTGGTAGTGGGCTTAACGGTGGATTAAAATATCGGATTTCTCAATTAATTTTTTTTTTGCCGTGTTCGAAAGACGGTAAAAATAAACAAATAAAATAGACTTACTAAAAATAGACTTACTAAAAATATGCTTTTATAGAGATATCACTTGACACTCACGCCACAGGCCGGCTTCACCACGTTCTGATAAATTGTATAAATCTACTAGATCAGATACAATTATTGGGTTTTGTAGCTAATTAATAACAGCCGCATGGGTCTATCGATCAGGTTAAGCTACGCTTGTTGCGGTTGATCTGTGGATGGGTAACCATCTTTACATACAAGACCCCTCCGCGCCTCGGAAAGCCCGACGCTTAATCCGTTGGTCCCGACTGTCATTCGTGGATCTTTGACAGTCGTTACGGGTCGTCAGAAGCCCGAAAGTCTGACAACCAGTCTTACCAAGTGGTAAGACTGGTTGTCAGATTTTCGGGCTTCTGTCTACCCGTATCTACTGTCAAAGATACATTAATGACAGCCGGGACCAACGGCCGTGCTTTCTGAGGCTCGGATTTAAGTAAAAAGTTCAGTAACTCTGACGTCCAAAAATCTGATACAAGTTCAACAAGATGGTCTAAAAATAAAAAAAAACACCCTTCGCATACATTTAAATAAACCAAAGAAGTATTAAACAGCATTAGCTTATTCACGGCCGAATAAAACCGTCGATCAAAAGCGAGGCGTTAACAAAATTCGCCACTTACCGTTCGGTGGGCGCCGAAGGACCAACATAACGGAATAGGCAGTTACGAGTACCCACAGAAGCCAAGGCCGGCTTCATACAACGATTCAAATCACACGCACACAGCCACGAAACTACGTACAGTTAGTGCATGCATTTTTAGGGTTCCGTAACTCAAAAGGAAGAAACGGAACACTTTTTTTCATCAAATGACCTCTCTCGCTCTGGGTGTAGCGGAAGGGAGTGTCAGACTCTTACTGACTAAAACCCATCCGTGTTCCTTTCTTAGCCCTTTATGTTCCGGGCCAGCGGTAACCTTTTCGGACAATCCCACTTATAAACGGAACCCTTATAGGATCACTTTGTTGTCCATCTGTCCGTCTGTCTGTCAAAAACCTTTAGCTCGGGAACGTGTGGAGGTATCGAGTTAAAATTAAAACCATATACATACATAATCAGGTCTGCGGTCACTTGAAGCTGTAAATTAATCAAATTTCTAAATAACGTAAAAAAAAAGATACGGCTGTTTATGCCGCAAAAAAAGTATATTTCGACACTCTCAAGGGAATCAAAATGTATAGAGTACTTCCCATTGACTTAGAATCATGAAATTTGGCATGAAGTAAGATCATGTAGCATAAATAAAGGAAAAAATTCGAAAACCGTAAATTTGTACTTACATCAAAAAAAACCCCATGATAAACTATTTACATACATACAAATTTGTACGGAACCCTCTGTGCGCGATTCCGACTCGCTATTGACTCTCTTTTTTTAATGGCGTCTTGCTGGTCTACCTCTGAGGTTGTCGGCTGGTTAACTGGGCTATTCCGTGAATACATTTTTAATTAAGGTCTCCAGCTAGGGCATTCTACTTAAGTTTATCAAATCGTTTTGTTATGTTCGTCAAATCGATGAGAAGAGATTCTCGTCTATGTGTGCGTGCTTCTGCTCTAATACGATATATAAAGCCAGCCTTCTGTACCCATATATTTTGCGTCGTAGGCCCCACACTCTCCAATGGGCGTAATTCGGTCTCAATGATTGACACTTTCGCTTCGGCTCGCATTGAGCGCTCGAAATACTCCAACCAAGAAAGTTTACACCCAGTTAGCTTTACCAATTACGTTGGTACAATGGATTTGTTCGGTTTAATTTCTGAATTGAGTTATCTTTCCATTCCGATTGAGTAGTTGTTGGAAGTTGGGAATCTAGTTTTGATAAGATTACAGCCTCCCGACCGGTTTCGGTCTCGGTGGCCAATCTCAACGGAGATTAACCAGGTAAGCAGGACATATAGTGCACAAGTGTGTGCGCAAACACAGGTGTGTCCCAATCCGACACGGCCGGGGCAGGCGTAGGACCAACGGCTTCAAGTGCTTTCCGAGGCACGGGGTTATTAAACCGCCAACTTCCTAACTCCAAACTGTTACTAAGAAATTCCTAATGGAAAACCCAATAACACTTTGACCGACCCGGGAATCTAACCCAGGACCACACGCCCAGTAGTCGCGCTAGCAACCACCAGACCAACGGGCCAGTCGGTAGAGTTTATTGTTTTAATGTTTGAGGAGGATGATTTTGTCCATAATTTTGTCTGCTACTGAATGAAACCTGTTAGCAATTTTTAGTTGTCTAAAAATAAAACACAGCCCTGTAATACATTTTCAAACACAATCTCAATCATAATATTGTTAATCCATTGCTTCATAATATTCGTAAATAACGCAAAGAATGTTGATGAACAATCAAAATGGAAGCCAATTCTACTATTAGTTTGTTACGCAATCAACCCACAGATATAACCAGTTACAAGTTGTAATGTAATGTTGTTGTTGTTGTGTTGTTGTTTTCGGCTTATATACTTTGCTAGATCTTCAGCAACATCAAATTGTTAGCTGAGTGGGAATGCAATCTCAAGATGATAAGAACGGCAATTAAAGATCACGATTTAAAAAAACGCTTACGCTTAATAAAAAAATGAAAACTATGCCTTAAAATATAGGCGTAACATTTTGTGAATAATCGCTAACGATTCATAAGTAGTTTTTACCTCTTTGAAGGTGACCAAAACATCAACCTGCAGCGCAAAAACCACACCAATACTACACCTAAACGCCAACAAAAGAAAAAATCCAAAAAAATATTTGCCCGTACAAAAGCGACGTAATCGCTTCCATTCGTAGCTGTGTCGCCGCCCCAGCACGAAACAGATAGGTACCCGCGCAGAAGGCTCGCTTCATACAACGAGTGAAAACGTACGCACACATAGACTCTCTTCTCGTACAAAGATTGCAATCTCACTGAGACTATTTAATATGACTGACAATTCGACATGATTGGCAAAAAAACACGGCAAAAAAATGCGGGTCGGATTTACACACGAAGGGTTCCGTACCAGAAGGCAAAAAACATAGACAAAAACAAGTTTCTTGTATGGAGACCCCCTTAAATTTTTATTATTTGTTGTTATAGCGACAATAGAAATAGACACTCTGAAAATTATAACTGTCTGCCTGTTACGGTTCATGAGATACAGCTCGCTGACGGACGGAAGGGTGGACGGATGGACGGACTGACGAACGGACGGACAGCGTAGGCCTACTAATAGGGTCTCGTTGGCTCCCTTTGGGTACAGAAACCCAAAAAATTACATAATAGTCACATTTTTTCGACAGATGTAATTAAATAGTGCAGAAAACTAGGAAAAAATCGTATAATATTGTCGCCGGTCGCCTGTCGGTTCTATTAAAAATGTAGTTCTGTTTCTGACAAATGACCGAATGCACATCATTGCGTTTGTCTGTAGGGAGGAAAGGCCCTCTTTACTAAATTATTTCTGAGTACACAGGGACAGAATATTCTCTCGTCGGACTATCATAGTAAAATCTCAAAAAAATAATGCTCATGCTCTTGTTCAGCGGGGTAATTGCGAAACATACGTCAGTAGCAATAGCTTTCATTTTGAAAGTTCAAAAACATTCATCATCATACAACTGACAAATTTTCTGAACATATGAAGCAATGGATTAGCAATATCCTTCAAAAGAAAGAAAGAAAAAAAGAAAGAAAGAAAGAAAGAAAGAAAGAAAGAAAAAATAGAAAGAAAGAAAGAAAATACGTTCAATGATTCAAATTGAGATTGATAGTGTGTTACGCAATTTGAGAAAGTTTGAAAGTTTTGGGGATGATGTATGCAGTGCTTTATGAGTAGGGGAAGGAAGACCAAATAAACGATGGAGGGACTGTGTGAATGATGATATGGTTAGAAAGGGGGTGACCATTCAGATGACGACTAATAGATAAGTATGGATGAAAACGCCATGTTGCGTCGACCCCAAGTTCATTTTACTTTTCAAATATCTTTCTTTACCAATGAAACAATAAACAAAATGCACTTACCCTAAATTACATTATTTCTATATCATTTAGGCACTTTATGAGACTAGTGATTCACCTTTCAAAGCTTTTCACAACAATCATGGGTACATGATGACAATTATGCAATTTATTTAGTTATAATTTACTGATTGCAAGGTCATCATCATCTGCCAAGCCTTTTCCCAACCATGTTGGGTTCGACTTCCAGTCTATCCGGATGCAGCTGAATACCAGTATTTTACATGGAGCGACCGCCTATCTGACTTCTACAACTCAGTTACTGGGTAATACGATACCCCTTGGTAAGACTGGTTGTCAGACTTTCGGGCTTCTGACGACCCATAACGACTGTCAAAGATCCACGAATAACAGTTGGGACTGATTGCAAGGTATAACAAAAATTATTTAACTAATTTGCTGATCGCACGACGTAGGACGTAGCCTCCCTGCCGCCCGCGTTCCGCCGACTCCAAGTAAATTGGGATAAGGACAGGCTGGAGAATTATGATGTGTGTGTTACGCAAATAGAATGCTGGTTCTATGTTCGTTTGGTTTAAACTCGCGTTCAGACAGTTGAAGATCGCCGCACATACCGCTCGTTCTACGTTGCCGACCTTCTGCGCCTTGGTATCTATTCTGTGTCGTAGTCGCGTCGCAACCGAAGTCTGCATATACCGGACAATAATATCGATGATTTTCAACGGTGACGATCCACTTGTACCTGGTCTATTGTATGTGGCGTGAGGTGTTTGTGGAACCGGCTCTTTTGGCAAAGTAGTGCTATTCTATGCAGTGTGTTTTGGGTAACAGTAATTTTGTTGCGAGAATAGTAGGAACAGAAAGGGAAGTTAATTGTTAAGCAGATTGACACCCTATGTCTATTTTCCGTGTTATAGGACTGTTGTAGGTACCACCACATCATACAACTCCAAAAAATGAAAGTTGTGATTTGATTATATGAAAAATGTGCTTAAGTAACAATTAATATTCCTGACTTCCCATGCTTATAAGGTTTACTAAAAGATGAGAAATAATTAATTTCAGGTAAAATTCTGTGTTATCGTATCGTATGCTTGGAAACTATTAGCGTCAGCAAGGTGACTGATTGCATGGAATGATCGCCGATAAACGGTAGAAGGGGCGTTGGCAGACTAATAGGCGGCTTGGTGGACGACCTACAGAAGATCAAGGGAAAATCCTGCATGAGACTCGCACAGACCAGGAAAGCATGGTACAGACAGATGGTCAAATTTTCCCAATCAACTTTAAACCTTATGCTTTAACGATAAGGTTGAAAATCTGTTAAAAATATTTGACAGATTGAGATAGAGTCAGAGAGTAGAGATACAGTCTGTACAAAAGTAAGGAGGTCATACCCTGCAATGGCTGAAACAAACCTGCCAATGATGATGATGATAATGAAGGTGCTGCATCACCTTTTTTTTTCGAGTGCCCGGTGGAAATCCTCATCGACTTACTCCATCGTGGGGCTGACAGAGCGGCATGCCGGGCTCTTACCGGCTAAAACTACCGCGGTGTGCCTCCTGTGCCTATGGCCGGTGGTGCGGGATTTGCATAAGCATTTACCGCTCCCTCGACAGGAAAGGTTCTGCATCACCTAAGTGGAAAATTGCCCAAGATAACCGGACGTACATTTATCGCCATTTGCATAGGCGGAAATGGAGGACTAGAGGAGTGGATAAGGAAAAAATACAATACCCTTAATCGAATGAATTATTCGAAATAAGTTTAACATTATATGTTTTATTTCTTATTGTGTAATTTATACCTCATCGTACACTGCACCGGTTGACGTCATCACGTCAACGCCGGCTGTCGCTGAACCAGCACTGGGGATCTGTCTCGCATAGGCTCGTAGCATTATGCTGAATGATGGCCATTTTGAGTGGATGTAACTCATATTTTGTTCTTTCTTTGCGCCATGTTTACAAGAAATAAACTTATTTATTTTTTATTCTGTATATTTGAATTTATTTAATGTATAAGTATATAGATACCTAACTGTTTATACTAGACACTAAATTAAATGACTTACTTTCTATACAAATAAATACAAAAACAGAGGACACTTATTAGGCGTCGAAGTCGTCGGCATCGCTGTCATCCGGAAACGTACCCAGAAGACTGACAGTATTGCCACGTTGAATGGCAATGCTAATTCTTTGGCCAAAGAACGACCCAGCCCTCTGGTCACGTGAAGTCTCGACCAGCTGGCGAGAAATTTCCTTAAAACGGAGACGCGCACGCAGGCCCCATCGACCGTTTCGACCCCAAACGGCTCAAAGCTGTAGTTACCCATAAGGTTATAATTTGCGCCGCTCGAGGGTCAGCAGCCGCAGCAGCGGCGCCAGCACAACCCGCCTAGGAACATGAGATGGCGCAAGGGTATCGAAACAGGTTGCGCCCCACACCAGAGGCCTACCCATCTTCCAAGGCAACAACGTCATGCCGTCTGGTCTCTTCCCATAGTCACGTACCAAGCTGTTTGGTTCTAACACCGCTGGTACACCGGCGGTGACAAGGACTCGACACGAATATTATCGTATATATTTTATTTCTGTATAATTTCTTCTTTCCTCTTATTGAATTACGTGACAAACGGGTTTAAAGCTAAGTGACGTCTGTCATGAAAATGATGGCGGCGGGGTGCAACTTTACGGTGTCAAAAAACGCTTTCTAGGAAAACGCACCTACTTACTTTTATTCGACCTTCGGTTTTCGGTCTCTCTTTCTTTATTTCGTCTGCTCAGAGCTCCATGGGCTATTCTGTCACTTAGTGCCCGACAAATACTTTGGTCACCGTCTGATACGCCAGCACAATCTATCTACGCAACTTCCAGACAAAACTGTAGCCAGAGCCGAATACTCAGTCTGACGTACCCTAAAGGTGCTGAATGCCCTTGTAACTGCCAACCCTGAATGTGATGTGTTTTCGGATGAATGGAATAAAATTATGCATATAATATGTCTGGTGTTCTTTGAAAGAAAATATGCAAGGGAGACCACTGTTCCAGGATAGTTTTAATAAAAATGAATTGTCAAAGTACCAATTGATTTTATGTTAATTAATATAATTGGTGTTTTACCGTTTTGATTAACTATACATAAATTAATAAAATGTCAGTGACGTCTTTCGCCGATAAATTACAGACGCTATGTCGCGGCCAGAGCTCCTATAGGAAACCATAGCTTTAGCCAGCGACATCTATTCACTCCCGGCGACATGACACATTACATACAATACATGCTATAAACTCAATTAGCTGCATCGACTCACGTAGGTAAATGTAATTATCTATAACAGACACTTGACAAGATAATTATTAGGTATATAACAGTCAGTGTTGACCACAAACCATACGTTGAGGCTTTTAGTGATAAATCACTCTCGATTAGTTCACCTTAAGGCTCCTACAAACAGGCACGACACGCAATATAATCGCGCGCGACAAAGCGGCACCGCTCGTTGCGCAACTTGCGGTGCCTTTGTGTCGCGTGTCGTGTCGCGCCTGTCTGTAAGAGCCTTTACACATTATAACCAGCCCTGCTACGGAGCAGTGTTGGCCCAGTTGTAACGGCCGTGACTTACGAGTTGTAAGGTCGTAGGTTCGAACCCAGACAGGCGCTTTACTTTGAGTAAATTATTCATCACCACTGTTCCCAAAACTGTGAAGGAAAACATCGTAAGGAAACCGGCATCTCCTAGAACCAAAAATTCGAAGACATGTGACATCTACCAACCCTTACTGGGCCCAGGTGGTGGATTATGGAGACTTTTGCGGAAGGCAAAAGTCTCTTCTTACACTGAGAAGTGGGACACTCATAGGCCGGTATTATTATTTTATCAGCGGACCACCAGATCATAATTGGTCATCATCACCTATTCTAGAATAACGGACGTCTTGTGTGCCTGTGATTACATCACCACCCATACCCTTTAAATTGGACAAAATACAAAATTCAGAAATAAAACATTAAAAAAAAAAAAAAAAAAACTGGCACTCCGGTAGTGCCGACAGAAGTGAAAACTTGAACAATTACGAGTGTATTTTGTGAATCGTCTTATAAACAAAACACGCGTGTTAAGGTGTGTTCCTTATTTTATAGGGTTTTTTGCAAATCAGGTATGATGACCAAAGTGACTGGTTTATTCTTCTCGTGAAAGGAATTTATTCAGATTTACAAATAAGCACACAGGATAGACTTCAGTTCGTGGTGTTGGTCGCGGCAGTGGTAAGAGAAGCAAGCCCATGGAGCTCGTCGTCATTTATATATCCGTGGTTCAGCGCCATCTCGTCGTTGTTGGATGAACTACGTAGTTAGTACGCGAGGCCCTCGTAGTTCTTCCCGATGTGCATAGATGGCGCTGTCCTCAACAACGCGCGTCTTTCGTTTTACGCGTAGACAGAGAATACTATAGACAAATTGATGTCTTTTGTCACGTTCACACAAGAAAAAGAGCAAATTACGCCTATATCGTGTAAAGAAATGAGACAGAACGATGAGATTTTTTGTTTCACGTCGCGTGCCACGATTTTGAAGGTTAGCATAGTACTTTGGTAAACAGTTTGACAGTTATCGTGCAGATAGTTATCGTCTTCTTGTAAAATTCAGTTTTTATGTGCTTTATGTTTATTAATTTATGTTATTTTATGTTGTGAACAATTTAGACTTAATATTTCAATCATTAAAAAAAAAAGCATGGTGCGGTGTAGCGTTTTAAGGTGTAAAAGTGATAGTGGAACAAAAATGCCAGATTTGTCCTTTCGTTCGTAAGTGTAGCACTTTTTATCAGTAACTAGGCTATCAATAACTTTTTACTGTGTTCATACATTAAGTATAATGTACCCTAGACGTAAATTCATCGATAAAAAGCACAAAACTAACAATTATTAAGTTCTGACTTAAGAATTTAGGTGTTGCCAACTTTTCTATAAATTATTACCCACTTTTATGGGAAATCTGTATTCTGCAGTGTGTATCCTAATTCTATCTAATATTATAAATACGAAAGTGAGTTTATTTGTTGGTTTGTTTGTTACGCTTTCACGCTAAAATGGTTGAACGGATTTGGATGAAATTTGGCACATCGGTGAACTATGACCTGGGTTAGGACTTAGGATATTTTTTATCGCAATATTCTCACGGAACCGAGACACATGCGCGTGAAATCACGGGGCGCAGCGAGTTAATTATATCTGAAAGATTAATGGCTTGTTACAGTTTTCCTGAAGGTGGTGATTTACGTCGGAATCATAGCTACAGGACGAACAGATTGGACACCAAAACCGTCATCAAAAATTTGCAGCAGACATAAAAAATGTTAAATAAAAAGAAGAAAAATAATTGAAACATTTATGCGAAGCTTGTTTTATTTAAAGGGCAATCAATCTAATTAATAAAGCTAATTAAAAATAAATTTGTTGTATTATTTACTCACAAAGCCAGATACTACTATCATCTAAGGAATGGCAGGTATTTAGAATCACATCATCATCATACGTCGTCACTCTCTCCTGCTCTTAACGCAATTTATTTGAGTTCAGGAGCATGTCTTCTTCCATACATCACATGCTTATACCGATGATAATCGATTTATCAGTCACTTTCAAGCTTTCTCTTCCACTTTCATAAATTGTGGGGTAAATTTTTCCTCACACGGTAACCCTAAATATGTGACGTATTTTTGTTTTGTCTCTTTCTGCGACACGCTTTGCAGGCGTCTATAGTATTCTCTGTCTACGGTTTTACGTCTTACGAATCTTACGATCAGGGTCACGTGACCTGACGCGAATTTAGAAGTTTTTACCCATTCCAAAAAAAGTACACAGCGCCGCTAAAGAAGTTTTCACTTCAAAAATATACAAAGTTAATCATTTATACCAGTACAGAACAAACAAATAAAATATTCGCAATCATCTTCTAAGCATTGTATAACTAACTAAACCTATAAACCACATTATCACTAACAAGGACTCGCCGCATATACCAACCTATCTCTAAGCCCATAATAGTTATTAGTAAGTCTATCAAACTAACGAAAACTCATCCACACTAATCCTTGGTACGGTCGGTATAAAAATCGCTGGATCAATTCACGGCTGAAATGAGTTACGAGTACTATCCGCCGTGGCTAACGGTACACCTGTGGTACACCGGGGTTATTAATTTTTTTTTAATTGAGGGTTGATCCTTTTTTGTTATGTTATCTTTGTGGGTTTTGATAAAGGTTATTTGAGATGATGATGGCGCAGTGTATGCTGCTTGTCTATTCAAGAAGTATTATAGCACTACAAGGTACTTTATGGCACGTGGTCAAAATCGGAACTAGCGCCGCCATCTAGCATTTTACAAAACTATGGCACATAGATTTAAGGCTCCTTCAAACAGGCGCGACATGCGATAAAATCGCGCGTTACACAAAGGCACCGCAAGTCGCGCAATGAGCGGTGCCTTTGGGTCGCGCGCGATTCGCGTCGCGCGTCGCGCCTGTTTGCAGGAGCCTTTACCACTTTTTTCTATTACTACTAACTATTTAATTGTTAGTTAGTAGTAGAAACATGGTTGGTTAGTTCGTTATTACCTAAATAGTTTAAAAACCCTAAAACGGCCAAGTACAGATAAAACACAAAGAGACTAAAAACTCTAAGTCCAATTGAGACTAATAGTAATTTATCCCGTTAAAAGTCAAAGTCAAATCATTTATATCAAATAGGCACATTAAAGGCACTTTTGAACGTCAAAACTTACAGCAAAATTGAAATGATTCTAGTCGCCCCTTCCAAAAGGTAGCGTTAGCCTAAAATATCTGGACTCGATCGCAATTTAAAGTAGGTACCATTTTCCGGAATAACCGGGACACCTGCGTTTTACCGGGAATTATCCTCAAATGTCCAGGATAAAGCTTTTAGTGAACATTAAAAGTTATTTGGTAATTACTTTATGAATATTTTTTCTGGGATGTCTCTGCAGTGAAATTTTTACGGAAGATTTTAATTTTCTACTGGTGACAGCGTGGCTGAAGGGTCATGCTCGGTAAATAGCTGATAAACGCTCAAAAATTATATTAATTGCATAAGAAAATATGATTTTCACTTATGTAACGTATAGCACAGAAAAATAGGAGCAGTGGTGGCTCAGTAGTAACGACCCCGACTTACGAGCTGTAGGTCGTGGATTCGAACCCAGCCAGGCGCTTCACTTTGTGTAAATAATTTCACCACCACTGCTCTCAAAATGGTAAAGGAAAACATCGTGAGGAAACCGGCATGTCCTAGAACCAAGAATTTGAAGACATGTGACATCTACCAATCCGAACTGGGCCCGCGTGGTGGATTACAGCTCACCCTCTCTCAAGAGGTCTGTGTCCTAGCAGTGGGAACATTGTAGACTGATATGCACAAAAAAAAACGATAAATACAGTACCCGGCGATAAATATTGCACATCGACCTTTGGAAAGAGACAATCAGCTAATTTCGGCTTCGTAGAGCGTTATCTCTGTCGCACGAAATACAAACAGTCCGGTATCTATTAGGAGCTGTTAAAACAATTATGATTTGCTTCTTTTGATAATTATATTTATTTTTATTTTTTTTCTTTCCTAAGGTCGATGTGCAATATTTATCGCCGGATACTGTAAGATGTTGTATAATTTAGTTAAATATTATACTTTCTTGTAAATGTTTACGTTCAAAAGTGCGTTTTATGTGCCTATATGAAATTTATCTGTTTGCGGTAGTGCGCAATGTAACGCACACAAAACTTTGTGCTTATGGGTGCATGCAACACAGGCGTCGTGGGTGTATTTAAAGTTGTCTTATAACATTAAAAACTTGCTTTCGTAAGAAAACGTCGGTATTAGTTGGAATTTCGACCTTTAGTATCTCCGTAACCAGAAGGTTCCCAGGTACAGACGCCAGCACATCAAGCTACCCGAAACTGTCAAATTTTCCCAATCAACTTTGAACCTTATGCTTTAGCGATAAAGTTATAAATCTATTAAAGAAATTTGAGAGATTGTAGTAGCTTGATGTGCTGGCGTCTGTACATATTATGGTCCAGTACAAAAAAAAATATAATGATGGGGAGAACAAGTGACTCTCGGCTTCGTTAAGTGTCTTTTTACACCCGTTATAATTAACTGTACTTAATTCTGTTCGCACTTATATTTTTTCGTTTAAATATTCGTCTGAACTTTAATAGCATTTTTTTATCGAAATATGTTTTAGCTTTTTTTATAAACATCAAACAACTCATAGCACCTACGCCTTAACGACGCGGAGACCACCACAATTCAGGGCGTTGAATCGAAATTTTAATTGATACGGTCTGCGTACTAACGATCTGAAGTACATCGCTTAGATTAAATATATTCCTAAACTGAATGGAAGTTTATAAATACGGCAGAAATAATTTTTTGATGTGAAATATTTTTTGTCGAGAAATAGTTGTTTATTTTACAGTAGGATTTTTATGTTTTTTATTTCAACAGAAATAAAGAAAGATGCTGCTTTGTTGGTTTAGTCATCGCAGCCTCTATTGCCAAGCGTGAGATTCTGTAAATAATATATTAGAAAAGATATATTATATCAAAATATTATAATAATATATAAAAAAAAAATAATATGTCTTAATATGTCTTAATATCTCTATCTGTCAAGACCTTTTAACTCGGGAACGCGTGGAGGCATCGAGTTGAAGTTAAAAATATAAACTCAAGTCTGTAATCCCATGAAGCTGTAAAAAAATCAAACTTCTAAGTTAACGTAAAAAAAATGATATGGCTGTTTATGTCGCAAAAAACGTATATTTCCGATTTCCACACTCTCAAGGGAATCAAAATGTATAGGGTACTTTCCGTTGACCTAGAATCATGAAATTTGGCAAGGTCATGTAGCACAAATAAAGAAAAAATGTAAAAAAACCGTAAATGTGTAGTTACATAAAAAAAACAGTGATAAATTATTTACATACCTACAAATTTGTACGGAACCCTCAGTGCGTGAATCCGACTCGCTCTTGACCGATCTCTATGTACAGATAAGTCTTTCTCTTTGTCTTGAAATCTAATTAGGATAAATCAATACAAGTTAATACTTAATTAATTACATTAATCATCGTTAGTAAACACGTCTGGTAAACTATTTCGGAGCTGGATAATTATGTTTGTTTCAAGATATACCTACTATACGATACACCAAGGCGGCTTATTAGAAAATTCGCACAAATTTACTCGCCCGAAACGAGTGAATCGTCACACTCAGACTTTCGGGTTTCTGACTACCCGTAACGACTGTCAAAGATCCACAAAAAAGAAAACTAACTGTTAACTGTTAGGTAAACTAAATGTCAAGTCAAAAAAGTAATTCCTAAATACTTACCTTCATGTTAGGAAGTAGGTATTCAAAGAAAAACACGTTTGATGTGTACACAAAAATATTTTAGTAATATTGTCGTATTTTATACGACAATAACGTTAATAATTATATTCCTTTGATCTACAATAAGCGGGTATAGTTATTTTTCACACCCTTTAAAGGTAATTATGCGATAAAATGGAACGTCAAAAATATTTTTTGCACCTACTTCCCATTAAAATGGCAAAGCGAAAGCTACGATTGAGTACTGTTTTTTTGTTACGCAAGTAATACTGAATTAATAAATTCATAGTGATTAAGATCTAAATTTTTAAATCTTACTGTAAAACCTTAAATCGTGAACATTTATTTTTACATAACGTCATCATTTTGGAAGACGTCCACTGCGGCCTCTCCTAAGCGTCGCCACATTGACGGTTCTGTGCTTCTAGCATCTCATCTTTCATTATGTCAATTTATCAATAAATAGGATACCTACTTCTAAGTAAATGTCAATTTCCTGACTATGAAATAATAACAACCGTTATAACTTAAATCGTCTCGACGGGCCACCATACAGTAATCGTTGGTTATTGACGTATTAACATAACTAAACGATTATGAATGCGGGTTTAGTGCTTTTTATGACAATAAAAACCATTTTAACCACTGCCTTTTCTCCTTTTAGTTCATATGAAAAGCTTAAGTAACTCACGCAATTCTAAATTAGTCTAGGTACTTCTTAAAATAAATATGTAGGCATATTTTTCCGTCACAAATATTATTACTTAGTTGAATAAAAAATTTATGTGGAATTCATTATTAAAAGTACGAAGGTACCTGAATTTCACGTCATATTTTCTTTATAAAAAATGTTATGGCTACGCAGTATAATTTTTATTTTATTTTGTGACCTAGCTGCGGGGTAATTGTGTAACACACTATCAGTAGCAATGACAGTTCTACAACATACATTACGTTATTTTCTTTGTTGAGCAGACAAATTTTGCGAACACATAAAGCAATGGATTAGCAATATCTTTCAAAATTATCAGGAAAGGTATTCTCATAGTTTTAAGAACGTTCATGACCATGAACGTTAGTCGCAATCTGTCAAAAATACTACTAATAATCCCTATATTTTTGCCAATTTTTGACATTGATTGAGATAAAATTGCGACCAGTGATGATGAGTGTGCTGATGGACAGTGTGCTACGTAATTAAAGTGCTGTTTCGCTAACATTGGTTATTAAATGTAGAGGAGTAGCGCTGAGTAGTTGAATCCTAGCTGCACATTGCGCGCTATGCCCGGGTGGCACGAGACTAGTTTTTCAGCCTAGGATAGGAAGAAAGTGTTAGTAAGATAGCAAGCTAGCCTCTCTGGCCACGTAATACAATAATATCCTGATTTTAAGGCCAGTCAGCTCTGCTAATCAACGTTGGTCACGTTGATTGCGGCCTACTGTGCTCAAACTATACAGAGTTAGTCTTCAAAGACCAACCAAATTTTAGGGTGTGGTAAGGCCATCAAACTGAACAACTTTCTCCATGGGACCAACATCGTAATCGCGAATAAAAATTCAGTCGTCCCATACGTTTAGGTCGAGTAGGTATTGAAGTTTTCTATGGGATGGTTGATAAATTTTTCACGATTACAATATTGGTCCCATGGAGAAAATTGTTCAGTTTGATGGTCAAAAAAATAAACCCTGTATAATAATATTCAATCAACATACCGTCGCGCGTCGATACTAAAGAAGAAGAAACAATAAATATAACTTTTGACTATGACCACTCCTTTGATAACGATGAATGATGTTCGATTCGGCCCGGAAGTGAATCGAATGGTTGTGAATAGCTATATTGATGTCGGTATTACAAATCCGTGATTCGTGGTACGTTTATAAAAAGACAAATCCCACGGAAATACATGGCAAACATTCTAATTGCTCACCTATGTGGTCATAGTCAAAATTTGTAAGGGTACCCAAAAGACTCCAACAAAAAACAGTGGCACTCCGGGAGTGCCGACAGAAGTGAAAACAAAACACAAACAAAATACTGTGCCATCACGTACTGACATATCGTATTTACATTAAAACCGATTAAGTACATCCCGAGGACAGCCGAACACATCCGAAGCGGTTTTTTTTTAAATCGTCTTATAAACAAAACACGCACGGTGTGTCGCTTACGGTAGCAGTGGCGCGAGTTCAATGGTATTTTCCCATCTCAAAAAATGCCCAAAACACCTAAAGAAGTTTTCACTTCAAAAAAATGACTCCCATTAATATTTCCCAACAATTTTTCTTCGAATTTTTCCAGTACCTTCAGTGATTGTACATTTACGCCACATGTTGCTCCACTAAGTGACTTTCGATAGAACATATTGGTCGGCAGACCTTTTGAGGCGGCACGGGGTGGTTTTAGCATTTTTTCTCATAAATTCAGTTCCATGTTCGCGGTCGTAACTGGCGACCCGGTGCGAAGCGAAAATTTGTAAATTATATAAAATGGCTGCCTCTGATGGAATACAGTTGTATTTTTGCTGGAGTGTTTGATATTACTTCTTTTGTTTTTCTTTTTTAATATTTTTCTTTTTCTTTGCGGATCGATTGGTGTTTGGAAATGTTATCAATACCAATGTTCTTATTTAGTTCCCACATGACAGTGGGTATTTTTAGTAGTTATTGTTGCTATCGCAGTTTCTAGAGCAATTTTATTATGAAGTTGTCGGGCTTAAGACAGAAATTAAAACATAAAAATAAGCAGCAGGGGATCAGTTCAGGGGATCCGGTCGAATAAATCATTATTTTTGCTTACTCGTTCGAAAGGTATGGAGTTGACTGCAGTACTTATTCTCACATTTATATTGTGACGTACCTATGAAACGAAATAAAACGCACATACTAAAACCTAAATCAATTGAAAGTAGGCAAAAATATAAAAAAATACAAATGTAAATGTTACTAAATACCTACCGCCACGCATACCACGCTACTAAAAACATTGTGTTTGCGGGATGTTTCCAGTGATTTTATACAGTTTTAAACGTGTCGCATTCAATAAATTTAATCTTTGCAAATACCTCAAGACATCTCACTCGTGTCAGATATTAAACTTATAAAATAATCATCATCGTCATCTTCATGTTCCTGCCCCCCATATTACTTGGGGCCGGCGCAACATAACATATTACAAGCACTGATCACTTTATTGGACAATCAGAAAGGTGTCTGTGATAGGAGGTTCCTGATTTACAGACCAGCCGTCTCTCTTAGATAGGACATTTAACTTTACACAACAACGGTTACAGTTAAGGTATTATATAATGATAGTTAAAATTCTCAACGCGTTCTCTTCTTCCATTCTCCTCTGTCAACCATCACGCTAACATTCACTTGCTTCACTTTCATATCATAAATCTATAAGATATTCACTTCATTCTGTATGATATTCACTTGCTTCATTTTCATATCACAAATCTATAAGATATTCAGTTCACTCTGTATGATATTCACTTGCTTCACTTTCATATCATAAATCTATAAGATACTAGGTTCCGCCCGCGGCTTCGTCCGCAAGGTATGTCAATAAAAACTATTCTATGTCCTTCCCCGTGATGCAATCTCTCTCTTTGCCAAATTTTATCGAAATCCGTTCAGTGGTTTAGGCGTGTAAAGGTAACATAGAGACAGACAGACAGAAAGAGTTACTTTCGAATTTATAATATTAGTATTGATTATTTGTAAATCTCAAAAAAAAAACCGTGTCTACTTACCCGTTACAGGTAAAAAAGAACATAATACTAAAAAAAGGAAGACAATTAAATCCAAACGTTAAACATAAAACAGTTACGGCATTCGATGATTAAATAGATAACAATAAAAAAATCTAAGTATTACAACAGCCGGTGCGTCGATAAATTTTTAATTGTTCCTACTGAATTGTAATACTTTTGATTGGACTGTTTTAACCTCCATTGTCTTATTTTGCAGGTTTTGAATTGGAGCCAATGTTGGTGACCAACAATCGTAACAGTGCCTTTGCAAGATTTAACCAACATTTTGCCAACATGCCACAAATTCTGCCAACATTGGTACCCAACATGCTTTATAGTAGGTAAGACAGCTCTATGCACAGCTTGAAAAGTATGGCAATCAGGAAATTCTTCTGTAATAATTATTGTTTCAGTAATTTCTATATGAAAAAGACGTTTCCAATGATTATTATATGAAGCGTCATAGCAAGAAAAGAAAGAAAGAAATTATATTAATCATACGTACTTAGGCAGCATAATTTCTACCGCAAGTAACAAAAGTGTCATTTGTCTCTAACAGGCGCATCATATGCTATATCTCGTAATTTAAAACGTGCATAATCTAGTCGCTGAAAATCAACGTGAAAAATACATGAACAATATATAATTATATTGTTGACAGATTCAGAGTGAAATTAGAATTCGAACATTCTTAAAAATACGGGAAATTTTCCTTGAACTTTCATCTTCGTCTTTCGGTAAACCGTCCGTTTTTTAACGGTTGGTAAATGACCGGTAAAAAATATCTCCGTCTATAATATGAAAGAGTACATCAGTCGCCATCTTGGTGGTACAGCTGAAGGGGCCTCTAAAACGTGTACGTAAAATTGAACACCAATCCATTCCCTTTGCAGTAAATGTTTTTTTGTGGCAATACTAACATCTACTGATCATTGTGGCATGAAACTGCGCTCTGTTATCAGTCGGGTATACTGCGTGCAGGCGAGATTGATATTTGCTGCAACAAGCCAATAAAGATGAATAGTTGGTAATTGTTAACATTGGACTAATGATTGCGTCCAGATCGGCAATCATAGATGAAGTCTTCCTTTTGAGGACTTTTTTTGGATTGTAGTTTGTTAAGTACTATTTGTTGTACTCTGGACGTGTTCTCACATTATATAATTTTAAAATCAAAAGTAATGATGTAACTAATATTTTTGTAAAATATCATTTAAAAAGAGTGTCCATGGAGTTTCTTGCCCGTTCTTCTCCATAGGTACTACGCTTTGGAATGGGCAACTAGCTTCATATTTTCTGACTGACCGAATTCTTGACAATTCAAAATTGAAATAAATGCTTTTGAGTTTGAGTTTGAGGACACAAATCCTGGAAGACAATCATTTAGGCGGATGATGACAATTATTAAAAGAACCATTTAAATCTATTTATTAAAGTGAAAACTTCATTAGGCGCGTAGGGCATTTTTTGAGATTGGAAAAACCATTGAACTCGCGTCACTGTTACCGGAAGCGACACCGCGCGTGTTTTGTTTATAAGACGATCAAAAAAATACTCGCTTTGAATGTGTTTGGTTGTCCTCGGGATGTACTCGGTTTTAGTGTATATCCGATATGTCAGTGAGTGATGGAAAAGTATTCTGTTTGTGTTTTGTTTTCACTTCTGTCGGTACCCCCGGAGTGCCACTGTTTTGTTTTATTTTGAGCCTGTGTTGTCCCACTGCAGGACGAAAGCCTCCCTTTCTCATTTCATTCCTCTCTGTCTTGAGCTAGTGTGGACCAATCCTGTTCGTAGGCGTCAAGCTCGTCCCACCATCTTCTCCTGGGTCTGCCTTGATGTCGCCGGACGTTTTCTGGCACCCATACGGTGGTAGATTTGGCCCACGCATGGCTCGTTAAGCTAAGTAAGTCTCACTTAAGCTTGACTGTTTTTTGGGTGACGTCGGCGATCTGTGTTTTAAAGTGCGTGTTCCTACATTATTTAAAGATACTCTGAAAATCTTAAAAGTACAAAAACCACCAAAAGATAATATAACATGAAAATATAAAGCCACAAGATACATCATACGTTAAACTTCAAAGTTATTTCACATAGTTCCAAAAAGTCTGCAAATTTCGATTGCAAGAAATTCATTGCAAACCGAATTTCCCAAAGAAAATGCACTTCGGTACTCGAAAACGCATTTAAACTCAAAGGTTGAGCTCATATACCATTCCTTTATGAACGTAAAGACAGGTTTGCTGTTTCTCGACGCCACTAAACCGGTATTACCCTGGGGTTCTAATAAACCTACGGTGGTAAGGTAAATCTTTTTGCCGTACTCGTAAAAGTAGAATTTTACGATGCGTTTACCACGTTATGTGCGGTAGGTACATACCTTAGTGTGGCGACACAAGTGCTGAAAATTACGCCGCCTAATCCAGTGCAAAAATGTGCTCTTCGACACTCTACAGAAACTATACATAGTTATGAAGGATAAAAGCCGAAATTCCGCACGACTGATTTTTTCGCTTCGACTGATTTTTAGCGTAACGACAAACGCTGTCAAAAATGACGCGACGGGAATAGCGCTTGCTTATATTTTCTTTGAAAATCCATACTAATATTATAAATGCGAAAGTGTGTCTGGCTGTCTAAAGAGGTAACCCTCTTCATGCTTAAACCGCTGAACCGATTTAGATGAAATTTGGTGTAGAGATAGTTTGAGTCCCGGGAAAGGACATAGAATAGTTTTTATCCCGATATTCCTACGGGCTCGAAACTTACGCGGGTGAATCCGCGGGGCGCTGTCAGTATTCGACATATTTACGGCCTGTTGTATCATAGGTAATTTTGAAAAGCATTACCGGCGTAAGCACGACGTACAAACATATTAATCAGCCTACAATGTTCCCACTGCTGGCACGCAGGCCTCCTCTCAGTAAGAGGAAGTGGGCCTTAATCCACCACGTGGGGGCCCACGGGACATCCAATCCGCACTGGGCAGTGCGGGTTGGTAGTCGACACATGTCTTCGAATTTTTAGTTCTAAGACATGCCGGATTCCTCACGATGTTTTCCTTCACCGTATCGAGAGCAGTGGTGATGTAATAATTTACACAAAGTAAAGCGATTGACTAGGTTTGACCCTACGATCTACAAACTGGTAAGTAGCGGCCATTAGCACTGGCCCATCACTGCTGTCGCCGTACTATCGTCGTCGCATTATTCCGGTAGGTGTGTCGCTACCCTGTGGAAAGTCCTCGCTTACACTGCGGGGTACAATTAACAGAGTTGTTGTAGTGATTATTTTTATTGATACTTTTATGAATGCTAAGGTTTCTCGACTGTAATGGATGCGTGATGTTTGTGGGTAGTTTTACTAAGAATTCCTTTGTTTACTGGGCACACTTCTATGTCAAAGGTCACCTTTGAAATAAATAGACGCGTTAAATAGTAAATGTTTTTGGTGTTACAGATTTTTATTCTTATAAGAATACGTACTATTTTAGCCATCAAAAGGCATTGGTGAATTCAATTTTATTTATTAGTGTTCGATCAATATTTAGGAATACTATTAAACGAAATTGAATACTTGACGACTGTTCCTTAAATCGTTTTGTGGTCCGAGTCCAAGATGGAATAATATTGGGTTTTGATTATTTCTTGTTGTCCCGTTAACTAGAATGGAAATAAGCATTTTCGTGCTTGGGTAGGAACGGCCTGGTGACGGGGACCATCACGGGACACTGCTCGCTAAACAAACACTACCACACAAAAGGCACAGCGGACAGTCCTTTGCGCAGGGCTTGTAATAAATGTTTTATTCAGTATTAAAATTGGTAAAATGATTACACAAAGTGTTAGAAATTAATTAATTTCTAACACTTTGCGTAATAATTTGTAATTACAAAGGTATAATAATGTTAGATACCTGTACTAAGATAAACCTGTATCACAGGCGGCATGAGCATACTTTATGGTAATAGGGAATATGCATGATTTTTTTTTATTTAAAAAATTAATCCTCATTCATGTAATAAACAGTTTAGTAAAACTGTTTTTCGGATAACTATGAAATTAAAAAAGATATGAGCCATCGAAGATTTGTTTCTATCTCTTTCTCGCAAAACGAAATTTAACACGGAGTTTATATTATGGCCGTAGTGACATGTGACGTCACAGTCTATGTCGGATCTCTCTGTCTAATTGGTGTGTAATCAATAGTTTTAAATGCTCATATCGGCCGTGTTTCTTGGCCGATTTTAATTTTAATTTCACTTTTTGTCATCTCTACTACGGTATTTTCATATTTTGTTAATAAATGCCATGAAAAAAATTCATGCATATTCCCTATTGTAAGACAATAAAATTTTAACATTAGAAGTCTTGAAACAATGACAAAATTTTATTAATTCATTGTTTTATACCTAGTTTACTTAAATACTATTATGACAAAAAGCTTGCATGAAAGCTGAGGAAACCGTTGCACATATTGTGTTCTTTGAGTGTACCAATCCTGAAATCGCGAAAAAAAATCAGCTCTTCCCTACATTTATGTTCTTATAACTCGTCAAAATGTAGGTAACAGCAGATTTTTTTTTCACGATTTCAGTTTTGTTCCCATAGTAAAAGTTGTTCATAATGATGACTACAATGACCCCCTTTGAGGATTAAAACGATCAAAATGTAAGGGTGTAGATAGTCGTAGATACGTAAATCGCCAATCCATTTTGAGCAAGCGTGGCAACATCACCAACAAAAAAATCAAATAGGTACCTAGTTAAATAAAGTAAATTTTTACGCCCTATTCAATATTTAAACAGAAGACGAACGAATTGACAAAATTCCTATGACCTCGCTTAGTCTAACAAAATGAAGATGAATCAAAAGACAAATCGGGCATAAAGCAAACGACCCTGTTAGCCCAATTAACTTTTTATTGCGAGGCGTTAGGAAAATACTTAGGAATTTTATTGAAAATATTCTTCTTCAAACAGTTTTCTGAACGGTCGATTTCTAATGAGCCAGTCATAACTCCCTTCATCCATGATAATGAAGAGAATATCGGTCGTTTTTTCTCGAGAAGTAACTGTTAATATTAATGTACGAACGATGCCATTTTAATCTCTTTTTCTATTGCCTTGCATATCTGATTTTCATCATATGCTTAAGAAGTAAAGATTTCTGAAAGGTTTAGGGTAAGCCTTGGTTCTGCGTACCGGAAGACGTAGCGTTGGACGGCCTCCCACAAGGTGGTCCGACGATCTTGTGAAGACCGCAGGAACCCGTTGGATGCGCGAAGCACAGAACTGGTCGAAGTGGAGGTGCTTGGGGGAGGCCTATGTCCAGCAGTGGACGTCTTTCGGCTAAAATGGTGATGATGATGATGAACTAAAACCCGACAGTTTTTAAGTATAAAAGGATAAAACAAGAAAGTACCTTCCCGTGTAGTTATAAGCTATGGTAGCATGCGACCACGGGGAGGTACTTTCTTGTTTTATCCTTTTCAGTAGTCGGGTCTTTCAGCTGAAATGATAATGATGAAGCCTTGGTAAGGAGACCTTTTGACCTGCAGTGAGTCTGCGTTTAACAAAGATAGCATAACAGCGTACTGTAGCGGTATCTACAACGCCACATGCAAAACAACGCGTCATACTGAGTTACTGACGTCACGCAAATCCTGCATCGCGCAAGCAGAGTTTACCGCGCAACTAGCATAGATACAAACGGCCCGACACGAATCAATGGGCAGTTGCCCGCCAGACACAACACCCGTCTGGTCGGAAGATCCTCCCTTTTCTATAGAGTATGAGTGAACTTTACACCCTGTTCCTCATACCTCTATATACTAATCATGATAGCGGACGAGCTAAACTGTACATATTCAGGGTCAAATTAAATTATCTAGTGTAACTCTGTAGACGTCATCACGTCTGCAGAGATAACTAATTTAATTTGAACCCATCGGTACCAATATCGAATCATGATAAAATATAAAAATATATAATATATATGATGTCTTTTTTGGGGGAGTCAACGACCGCTGGGAGTGTTGTTACTTAAGGTGCCACTAGTAGATATTTTTTCCATACAAATTTCTGTAGAGTTTTACTCCACTGTTTGACATTGTGCACCCAAAGTTAAACATGATATCGTTTTGACTTATTACTAATTGTGTCTGTACGGAAACAGAATAGTAAAATAAAGAACCATTAAAAAGTTATGAGCCAACAAAGATTCGTTTTTCTTGCTATTTTTAACGTAACTTTGGGTGTAAATAAGTAATAAAAGAACTGTAAAATCTTTAAATCCAAGTCCGTACCGACAAAGTTCAGTTATCGAAAAGTTTAATAAACTTTATTTATAATTGATTTATGCAGTGGTTATTTCATAAAACTCTATTTTCCAAAGCACTTTTCGAATTTCCTAGCCTAGAAAAGCCTATCAGTTCGGAACGGTGTGTCTGTGCATGAAAACTAGACGATGTGCGTGTAGACTAGCGTCTAACTGCTCATCACTGATATGAGCTCTGTCAGACACGAAGCCAGGTGAGACAGCTTGCTTTTTGGCCATGACCACCAGTGAGTTCGAGCTTGCGACTAGTTTACTCTTAAAGTATGAGTTAGAAAACTCTGTTTTCTTTTGTTTTATCGTATTTAGACATCGATACTCTGTGAAGTATACACAAAAAAAAGATATTTTAACTGATGTTTCAAATGATTAGTAACTGTTGCCGATGACCCCACATAAAAGCCATTAATTTTTTTTTTTTTGTTTTATCATGTTTAGATTCCCGTCTGCGGAGTTTCCCTAGCTAATTCAATTTGACGCTGCAGTGACCTGTACGTCACTTGCTGACGTCGGTGACTAAAGTATGTAAGTGTAGATAGTGTGGTGGGCTTTGTTTAGTTTTCTATTGTCTGGTTGTGTGTGTAATGTAATTTAATTTTGTGTAATGTAATGTGTAGTGTGTGTAATGTAATTAAATTGTAATTTAAAGTGTAAATTGTGTAATGAGTCATGCATGTGGGCTGTGTAATAACAGCCGCACGGGTCGATCGATCAGCTTAAGCTATGTTTGCCGCGGTCAGTCCGTGGATGGGTGACCATCTTTACACACCCCTCCGTGCCTCGGAAAGCTAGCTAAGCTGTGGATCCCGGCTGTCATTCGTGGATCTTTGACAGTCGTTATGAGTTATCAAAAGTCCGAAAGTCTGTCAACCAAGGAGTATCGTATTACCCAGTAACTGGGTTGTAGAGCTCAGATAGGCAGTCACTCCATGTAAAGTAAGTATTCAGCTGCATCCTGTTAGACTGGAAGCCGACCCCAGCATAGTTGGGAAAAGGTTAGGCAGAAGATGAGTTTATAGTTAAAAATTATAAAAAAAACATACTTCGTCTAAGACATATATCGTCGTTGAAGTTCTAACACCACGTAAGTCATTTTTGGCGGTTTTGACATTTTGATGCCATTCACTAGAGAATTTGGGTTAAATAACTGTTTTTTGTAAATAGTTACTGTTTCTACATTAAATAGAACTATAATAAAGTATACACAAATAGTAAATTTGTATTATTATTGTAGCTATAAAACATTATGCAGTTTTTTCTCTCTCTCCTGAAAAGTTGCTATTTTTGACTTCCGCGGTGTTAGAACTTCAACGACGATATGTATGGCTCAAAATGCTGTAAATGGTGTCAACTTTCACTCCCTTAAAGCTTTGCACTCACCTTCCAAACGTCCTGCTAATGTGCTAACATACATAGGTGATAAGATACATTGTAACTAACATCTTTTAGGTATTTTTGTTTTTGTCAGTGTGGACCTTTTGTTTTCTAATAAATAAATATATTATTATAACATCACGCCTGTATTTCCCGAAGGAATAAGACAGAGATGCACCTATAGCGCACTCACATTTCGGCAGTTTTGTTTTTTAAGTTTCATATAATAGGAAACCTATTGCTACAAACCGGGTACAAACCCGACTCCGGGCTAATCCTAAGAAATTTCAGATGGAAAAACCCAATTACAGCGTTGCCCCACCGGGAATAGAACCCAGGACCTCATGCTCAGTAGTAGCTTGCAACCAATAGACCAACAAGGAAGTCATGCAAAGATCATAACGAAATAAATAAAGTCATTACTGAAAGAATAAACGCTGGCCATTTTGACCTGTATGTCGGTTCAATAGATTACCTTTTACTTTCAGTTCGTCACTTAGTTTAAGGTCATTGGTGTATAAAATTTGTCTTTCTTAGGACCAAAATACATACACACGTGTACGACGTCGCATCGTAACACGTTGTTACAGACATGTTTTTTCTTTTTATTTTTTACTAGCTTCTGCCCGCGACTTCGTCCGCGTGAAATTTCTTGTTACTCCGACCCACCCCGTCGCATCGCATCGCCTGTCCGCGCTATGACTTCGTTTTTGCTTAGCGTTCTTTCTGACGACTTTTTTCTTTTTGCTCGGCTCCTAAAGGTCATAGCGTGATGTTAAATAGCCTATAGCCTTCCTCAAGAATTGGGCTATTAAATGCAAAAAGAATTTTTCAAATCCGACTGGTAGTTCTAGAGATTAGCGCGTTCAACCAAATAAACTCTTCAACTTTATAATATTAGTAAATATAGATTTATAAACGGTAAACGAAAATAGTAGACAGTCCTACTATCCTTCCTACTAATAATATTATAAATGCGAAAGTTTGTGAGGATTAATGGATGGATGAGTGTTTGTTACTCTTACTGAACGGATTTAGATGAAATTTGGCACACAGATAGCTTATAGGATTAACGCATAGGATTGCATTTTTATCTCGATATTCTCAAGGGTTCGAAACTTATGCGGGTGAAACCGCGGGGAACTGCTAGTCATCTACATATAAAAAAAATTACCTAAACATGTCTGTAATAACGTGCCACGGTGCGACGTCGTATCGTGTCGTGTGTGTTTTGGCTCTAACTGCGTAACTGTGTTCTACTTTACAAAGAGTTCTACAAAAAATTGCAAAAGGAAGTCAAACTTGCTACTTGATGAAGAAGAGAGGTTTCTGTTAGCGTTCAGTCATTCGCATTTTTTCAAATCTTACAACTCTAGAAACAGGGCCGCTCTACCAAACATGAATTATTCAATTTGCGTGGACTAGCGAGAATTGAGTCCGGCCCTCGCCACTGCCGGTCTTCTCAGTAACAACGGACTCCCCGGGCGTATCAACCGAGTCATTTCTTATATACAAACTGCAGTGAAAACTTTAATATCGTGATTCAGGCCTCGGCTTCTCATTGGCTGTTGAAAGTGAGCGTGTGCGTTCCATTGACTGAGCATACGGAAATCGATGAATCAATTGCTGTAATTAAATAAAGAATGTAGTAGTATAATGCAATCAATTGGAATTTGTATGATATGGATTTAGAGTCGAAAATTGAAGAATCTTTTCGTATGGTTTTTGAGACATTGCTGCCTGTATTAAAATGAGCATCGAGACTGTCTGTCGTGTTCATAAAATAGTCGATCAACAAAAAATTCAAACGTCTGTTAGAATGAGGTAGAATGTTTGCCAGTATTTCCTAGAGTAAAAATATCACAAGTCTTTAGTTATTCTGCCTGGCCAGTACCCGTAAAGTCCATCCGGGTTTATTGACAAAAACATTCTTTATGTTTTTGTAATCATTTTTTTTTTCTAATCGTTTGCTGCTCTGGCTGACGTCATCACGTCGACACCGGCTGTCGCTGAAAACAAGCGCTGGGGCTCTGTCTCATATAGGGTCTTAGCACTATGCTGAGCGTTGGCCGTTTTGCGTAGATATGACGCATACTTTCTCCCAAATTGTTATATTTTTTGTTTGTTTTTTATAAGTATGCGTCATGTTTGCAGCAAATAAACGTATTTTCTTTCTTTATTTTTTTTATTTCTTTATGTATTTTGCATTCACTTATTTCAGAATCACAATAAAATAATTTGAATTTGAATTCAGTTCTATCTTTTTTTAGTTAGTTTCAAAATTATAGTGCGAGGAGCTGTGTTTACACGACGACATACATTATCATTTCCAGTTTTATCTGGCCTCGCCTTGTATAGACTTTTCGTACGATGAGAAGTCAGCTTATACTGGAAATGTAAAGGTTGATAATTATATCATCGTACGTACCTCTGGTCCTGGATTCTATTCCCGGGTCCGGAAAAGTGAAATTGGGTTTTTCCATCTGGAAATTTCTCAGTAGCAGCTCGGAGTCCAGATTTGTACCCGGTTGATGGCAAGAGGTTCAGCCCCTTGTTACATGCCACTTAAGGGGCTTACATGACCTAAAGCGCGGTCACTGTCGGACTGCATAGAAAAGAAAGAGAAGCGCGATGACACAACGCTGGTAATTTATTGCAAAATATGAAGCAATTATTTAATAAAAAAAATCTATTGTTTGAACGATAAAAACACTAGTATTTTAGTATGTTGCTTGTAGAATAATCTAAAATCAGAATGATTGTATGTATATTAGTATGGTTTTATTGTAAAAAGAAAGTTTTTAGGGCTATATTCATGATTTTTTTCTATCGTATTAAATTTAGTTATATTATGTTTTCAACACACTATCTACCTAGCATATATCCTGAAAAATATCATATATTTTTCTGATTTTGTTTACCGTAGTCGATCATATACCTACTTTTATTGTTTCTAAAACTTGCGTTTTTGCGTTTAGGTCCTGTAAGCCCCTTAAACATATTAATGGCGAAATCTGGGAGTAATAGGTACCTTTGGCTAACCCTTCGAGGATTACAAGCGTTATATTAATGTTATGTGTTATAGTACCTATTAAACCCATATCCGATCATAATATTACTCGTATATAACTTGGTAACAACTTACTGTGCCAACTATTCGTCTTGAGTTTCTCTCTAATCTATCGATAAAAAACTCTTCTACAAAAAAAAACCACAGTCTTCCAAAAAAAAAAACCACAAAGTGAAAAATAACTTTAATCTCGGAAGTCGGTGTCGTTGGTTCCGCATTTTCGTTTTTTGACACCGACTGCCGAAATTAAAGTTATTTTTCACTTTGTAGTGTTTTTTTTTTGAAGTCCGTCCTTTTTTTCTGGATAAAAGTTTTAATTTTTTACCTTTTTAGTTTTACCCACACAAATTCATATAACAACTATTTGCTATGTGAATATCAGTGACAGGAAGCTATTGAACACATCTGCATACCCCTTTAGAAAGAACAGGCGTGATGTTATGTCGTGTGATTGCGTAAACAATGCATACATATTATGCGATAGCAGCAATCGCGGTTGATTTGCTGACAATTAATGAAGAGTTCCGTTGTCTGTCTCTGAAACTCATCTTTTTTCTTTTTTTTTTTTTTAAACTTTGCCCCACACTAGGAATTACTCCTGTATCGTGGGTGAGTTTACAAACATTTAAATTCACATACACAAACAGCCAGACCCGGAACAACTACCTGTAGGTAATACAAATATTTGTTCCGTGCGGGAATCGAACCCGCGACACGCAGCGCAGCAGTCAATCACTCAGCCACTGCGCCAACCGTGTCGTCATCATCAGATCTTTACGAAATTTAAATGGGACCATTTCGAATAAACTTCTATCGAAGAAAAAAAAATTTCTAATCCGCCTATTTTCCATATTAATAACAAACATTAAAAAAATAAACATAAACATCCGAATTGAGAACCTCCTCTTATTTAGATGTCTGTTAAAAAAGGAATGAAGTAAAAAAACAGTCTACACAAAAATCACTTTTAATCCTGACCGTACATTAATAATTCCTCATGTTCAAAGCATCGAAGCATGTCTTTTCTCATTTCTACATGGACTTTCCCTTTCAGACTTATCTGCGCCATCTTTTCATTCCGCATACGATCTAGGAATCGTAGATTCTGTACATTTCACTGAACGCCAAAATTTCTACTGCATTTATTTTGCTTTCGTGCTTTTTATCATGTCTTGCTTGCAAATGAAATGCAACGGTTTAGACTGTAAATAGATCTTTTTACATTTTCACTTTACATATTACTTTAGTTCATCTTAGAAGGAACGCAACAACAAACTCAGGGGTCAACGTTCTTTTTTCAGTCCAAGCAAAAACTAAAGTTATTTCAACAATTTCATGCAATGTCTGGACCAGATCTTTTTTACTTGTAATAAACAAACTAAACGAAGAAACTAATCATTTGCCTAGCCTTTTCCCAACTATGTTGGGGTCGGTTTCCAGTCTAACCGGATGCAGCTGAATACCAGTATTTTACATGGAGCAACTGGGGTAGCTATTGAGCTACGTGTGTGTGTTGATATAATTGAAAGAACTTTAGATTTGAATTAAATATAATCACGACTTTACATCAACACGTCAGTTCTAGCACTGCTACTACTAAACAAGAAAACCATAATAAAAATATTTGACAATTTCTTGAACGTTCGAATGGAACACACCAGCAATTATAACCAGCCTGCGTTTACTTCTAAAGGTAGAGCTACACAGTCTCTACATGAGCCACGCCCACCTTTGAATAAAAGTATTGGCATAGCTCCATTTCCAAACCAGACTTTTATTCACACCATTCGAACATCCAAGCCCTTCCTGCCTATCCTATCAGAAACATTACCTAACACCAGACTTTAAGTTTACAAGGTGAGGTCCAACCCTTGCAAGAGAAAGCTTAAGTCAGGACGAACGAACCGCGTATCCGACACTTCGCTAAGTGCCAGGTAAGTTTACATTTATAAGTGCCCACCTGCACTAACACAAACTAACGTCGTCATGCTTAAACTTCGTCGCGCCAAAACTGGTGAAAAAGATGCGACGTGGCCTCGTAATAAAAACAATTGACGTGAAAGTTTACGTCAGCCTGGAAGAGGCTTAAGAAAATAAATGATCTTAACTTCAAACTCTTTTACCCCATCGGACGGTATTAAGCCAGAGGGAGGGAAAAGCGTAAGAGGCCAGGGTTCATCGACGATATCTATCATATGCCCATACTCCAGAGGAAAAATTCAAAAATCTACACCATTCTCAATAAATACTAACTCCATGAAATATCAGTCAATACTGATTAAACTGTGGGTGCTCAATCACAAGCTGAACCAATTGTGTCAACTCAACACACTTTGCGAAGGCTATGCCCCGTTAGCAAAGCTGGTTTCAACTTAAGTTGAGTGTCTGACGAGTTTGCAACTTCATCGGTAAAACAATTAAATGAATCTATAAGTCTCACAGAATTGTCTTTCACCTCAATAACTTCATATCTGACTGCACACACCTTCACATCATCCTCAACTAACCCAATATTACCATTCATCATACTATTGTCAACCGACACTACGACGATTTGAGCAATGTCCTTTATTTCAGTCGACAACTCGACCTGATCTTTCTCCTTTGTTTCGGAGACAACGATCGAAAAATTATCCGTAAACTGATCACCAACAATGTTATTTTTATTTATTTTCACATCGTGATCATAAAGCTCATCCTGAGTCTCTGAAACATAGTTAGTTATATTAGAAAATGGAATGGCCTGACCCGATTCGTCAACTTCTTCGTCGTGTTCATTCTCGAACACTTCCATCAGCTCCTCCTCATCGTCTGCAGGGCTGAACCCCTGGCTGCTGCGCTCGCCATCATCTTCTCCATCACCGTCAACCTCTACACCGCTTTCTACGCAGCTTTGCTCGTCATGTAGCGGGTCATCTTGTCTTCCACTAAATAACATAGCAGCATTATTATCTACATTTAAAACATTATTTTGTCCGCCTTCTTCAAACCAATCTTGTGCAATCTCTTCTTGTTGCACCTTATATTGCATTTTGTGACATCTGCACGGAAGCTCTGCCCGTAGGACATCACACATTTCATTCAATGTAATCCCTTCGTGGTATGTGTATTTGTGAATAACCAGGGCAGCGCCCTGAAGGTATGCGCGTAATATTAGCACCCAATCGCCTTCACACCATTTATTGTAGGCGGCTACAACTTTAAATTGACTAATAAACTCTTCCAGGCATACGCCGTTGGTGCCCGTGAAAAACTGAGCCATCTCACTCTTTATAATAAAATAAACACATTCAACCACTTATCTTTTTACTCCGGCATCGATTCTGCGCCTGTTCTGTCCTCTGCTTGGCCTGCGAGCGGTATCGCCTAATCCTTGAGGCGCCTCCGCCAAATGTGGGGGGTAGCTATTGAGCTACGTGTGTGTGTTGATATAATTGAAAGAACTTTAGATTTGAATTAAATATAATCACGACTTTACATCAACACGTCAGTTCTAGCACTGCTACTACTAAACAAGAAAACCATAATAAAAATATTTGACAATTTCTTGAACGTTCGAATGGAACACACCGACAATTATAACCAGCCTGCATTTACTTCTAAAGGTAGAGCTACACAGTCTCTACATATCTGACCTCCACAACTCAATTATTGGGTAATATAATACCCCTTGGTAAGACTGGTTGTCAGACTTTCGGGCTTCCGACGACGAAACGAATGACAGCCAGGACCAATGGCTTAACGTGCTTTCGGAGGCACGGAGGGGTCTTGTTATGTAAAGATGTCACCCAACCACGGCAAGCGTGGCTTAACCTGATCGACAAAACCGTGCGGCTGATATTTCTTTGCTAAAAGGACGAAGCAACTAAAATTAAGAAAAAAAAAATATAATATGTAATTTTCATCACGCATATATTCCCCGAGGGGTAAAGCAGAGGTGCGCCTGTAGGACACTCACATTTCACCAGTTATGTATAAGTCCCATGTAACATCCTCTTGCCATCTGTGCCAAGTTCAGATGGGAAACCCAATAACACTGCTTGACCCGGGAGTCGAGCCTAGGACATCATGCTCAGTAGAAGAGTTAGCAACTACAAGAAGAAAATTGGACCAACACTTGCGCAAATCTTAAACCTGCCAAACTGCGTGACATTTTGTCGGCACTAAAACATTTGGTATCAACAATCTGATTAAACATACCATTTTCATCATTATTTCAGCCGAAAGACGTCCACTGCTGGACGTATGCCTCCCCCAAGCACCTCCACTTAGACCAGTTCTGTGCTTCTCGCATCCAGCGGGTTCCTGCGGCCTTCACAAGGTCGTCGGTCCACCTTGTGGGAGGCCGTTCAACGCTACGTCTTCCGGTACGCGGTCGCCACTCCATACAAAAAACAAAACAAACAATCAATCATCTAAGTAGGTAGATACAGATACTTTAGATGGACGGTTAGAATATTATCACTACAGCAGCGAATATTATCAATATACTAGATCAACGTGACAGTCCAATACATTAATATGGTTTTATTTAACCAGCAAACTTTATTTAATAGACCACTCTCAAAACTTATATGTTTTTAGAGTAAAATGATCATCACCGATTCACAGACTAGAATGCCATTACTGCACTGTTTCAAGTATCAAAATCGCTTACGTTACAAGTAAACCAATACATAAATATCAAACTCTAGTCACACATGCATAAATCATATCCTAAGTACAAATGTCTGGCGTTGACTGAGCTCGATAGCTTGACCTTTCTGAGATGCACTTTATTTCCTGAGCTCGCTCATCCTTTAGTGTCAGAAATGTACCTTCCTTTATATACATATGTACGTGCGAACCTGTACGAGGAGAGGAAATTCAAAGATGGTAGAAAAAATCTCTACTAATATTATAAATGTTAGTTTGTGAATATGTTTGGATGTTTGTTACTCAATCACGCGTAAACCGCTTAACAGATTTGAATGAAAATTGGCACACAGATAAACTATTTCCTGTATAACACATTGGAGACTTTTTATCTCGATATTCCCAGGGGTCGAAACTTACGCGGGTAAAAGCGCGGGGTGCTGTTAGTATTTTGATAAAATAATGAAAAATTATTTTAATTTTGTAAGGGCTCGTTCTACCAAAGTGTCTGACAGTTCTAGTATGGAATAACTGACCAAAATTTAACGTTTATTCTCAGGGTAAGATTTATTCTAGGTATAAAAGTTTGGGGAAATTCGCCCTAAAAACTTCGCGCGTTTGTACAAAAACTTTTACAGGTCAATCATATTTTCAAAAATAGATGAGGTCGGTGTAGGAAACACCGACCTCATCTATTTTTGAAAAGAAAAGTCAAAATAACTCAAAGTTCACAGTCTCTTTTAAAGTCCAGATAACACACTCCCTTCCGCTCCACCCAGAGCGGGAGGAGTCATTTGATGATTTCCCATTCGGAAAAAAAAAAAAAAAAGTCCAGATAAAACGTTAGTCAGATCATGTTAAGACCATGTAGATTGATGTCTGAAATGGTCTTTTGAGGAAAGAACCACACAAATTGAGTGGTCCTATCCAGGCAGTGCACGCATTTGTCAATTTTCTATTTGTGAGACACAAGATATTTTTTCACGTGTACTGGCAAATATGACACTACAAACTGGAAAACAGCTTTAATTTCGGAAGTCGGTGGCAAGCAACGAAAATGCAAACCCAACGACACAGAATTCCGAAATTAAAGTTATTTTTCACTTTGTAGCGTCTTATTTGGAAGTCGGTTGTTTTTTTTTTGTAAAAAAATTTATTGTAGTTCCATATCTGACAGTTTTTATTTCTTACAGCAAGAATTTGCTGATTTGCCTTTTCTGTTTAGTCCGAAAGGCAGAACAAAGAAAATCTTAGGAGACGACCGAATTTGAGTAGGTAGGTAACCTTACACAGACCAGGGAAGCATGGCACAAAAGGGAAGAGCCCTAAACTGAGCAGTGGATGGAACAAGGGTCCCACTGATGAAGATGATGAGGTAGGTAACCAAACACCTATTGGCTTAAATTATACGCATATTTCAATTAAATCATGTTTTAAACCATAAGAAATGATGTTGTAATAACTAAGTGGAGATAAAGCGATATAAATATCACACACGTTCATATCCAATGCAGCACTAGTCGAGATAAAACGCCCGACGCAGCATTTGCGCCGCATGTAAAGTTGTACTAATTAATATTACGTTAAACTTTGTTTACAATACAGGGTGACTAGTTCAACGAGGGTTATATTAATATGAACGAGGAATTTCATTACCTATTTAGTAGAAGCTTTTTGTGATTGGACTCTTCAGGGGAAGTACTACACACACAATCATTCACACAGACACACACACACATTTCGCCACATTTTGCCACTTATTAGACTGTCTTTTCACCAGACATGCGTAGCGAGGGATATGTGTAAAACTAACCAATACCAATGCTAACTTAGTTCACGCTTTAAAAATGAAGCGATGTTATCTTTTCTCATCTCAGGTGGAAAGGCAGCCTTATGCTTGCTGTTGTAATCAAACGTGCACAAGTCCACACTCCGAGCTGCTAATGAGAAATTCCCGATGATAATGGTTGAGGTGGCAGCCACATGCAGTTCTTCAACCAAGCAACGTTGTATTCAATCTCTTAGTATTGTATAATTGAATAGCACACGTGTGAGCTCTATGTACAAACTATAAAGTTACCATTTACAGGGTACTCAAACTCAAACTCAAAGCATTTATTTCAATTAAACCATTTGCAGGCACTTTTGAATTGTCAAAAAGCCGGTCAGTCAGAAAATATGAAGCTAGTTGCCCATTCCAAAGCGTAGGTACCTACGGAGAAGAACGGGCAAGAAACTTCATGGACACTCTTTTAAATTATACTTTTACAAAAAATACGTACGTAAATACGTACAAAGGTACGTCTTTCATTCACTTGAATGTACCCTGGCGCCTGAGGGTATGTCATGCTCACTCAAATATCTCGCTGGTGGTGGCGTATGTGCAGTGTGTTGGACCATTAGGTTCCCTTCAAAGTGGTTGAGCTTAATGGTGCTGACTGATCATCTCTTAGCTGCCACGGCTTATTATAATTCCTGAATTGTTTTTTTTTTCTGATTTTAGCTTTTTATTACGGTCGCTTTTAATCTGCACGTCTTTCTAGATCAATCTCACTTGGATAATTTCAACATGAATGATGTTACCAATATTTTGTAACAAATTTATGATTTAAAAAAGTCTCTGTGGAGTTTCTTGCCCGTGGAGAACCATAGGTACCTACTACACTTTGGAATGGGCAACTAGCTGCAGCTTTCTGACTGACCGACCCCTTGACAATTCAAAAGTGCATGTAATTGGTTTATTTGAAATAAATGCTTTGAGTTTGTTGTGTGTTCGATTGTTTTAAAATATGGTTGTCGCTCTGGTAGGTAACTATTGCCAAATGTCTATTGGCAGTCGTGTCCTTACTAACAAGTCAGTCGCACCAGCTATCCTTATTGCGTAATAATTTTCAATCACCATCTAATTAATTATTACAATAATTTTGAAGGTAATCAACCACGCTCATCAAACTCAAACTCAAAGCATTTATTTCAATTAGACCTTGTACAGGCACTTTTGAATTGTCATAATTTAAACAGTCTGTCAGTTAGTCTGAAAGTTGAAACTAGTTGCCCATTTCAAAACGTAGATCTCTATGGAGAAGAACGGGCAAGAAACTCCATGGACACTCTTTTAAATCAAGATATTACAAAATCCTGGGTACATTATTATTGTTTAATCAACGTTTGTTTTATCAACGTAATTAACGCAATGAATATAATAACAAATTGTTTACTGCCACAAAGTTCAAATACATGGCACTGTATACAGATTAAAGATCTTAATTTAGTATTAGGTAGATAAGTACAGACGCCAGCAAATCAAGCTACTACAATCTGTCAAATTTCTTTAATAGATTTTTAACTTTATCGCTAAAGCATAAGGTTCAAAGTTGATTGGGAAAATTTGACAGTTTTGGGTAGCTTGATGTGCTGGCGTCTGTACAATAGGTTCAACCCTGTACCCTAGACTAGGCTAGGCCTGTATCTTAGAGGGCAGTGCCCGGCTATAGAGTATGCTTCTATGATTCTATTGTGGCAGACGCGACAGTGGACTGTGTCAAGTGGGTGTATTTTTGATCTAGTGGTAAATTTTACAAATGTGAGAGTGTATGTTGCTGAATGTTGTTGAACTGTCAAAAATGAAAGCCCCCGCTGGTTGTTTGCTACCCAATAACAAGAAAAACAAAAAATGAACTACCGTCTCACATAAGTTGGCATAGGATAGATTGATTTCTTTTTTTTATACAGCCTTTTCTGTACGTTTCTAAAGACAGGCAGATTCTTTACCAGATTCGTGCCCTTGTATGTATATGTGTCTTTTTGTCTCGACTGTATCCACGTGTAGCTTTAAACAATAGATGTTCTTCTAAGTTTGAATGTGGGTTCAGTTACACAATAAAAATACAGTAAATAAATGATGTGGTCAACTGGACCCGCGGGTCCAGAAGCGACCGGGTCCAGCTGACCGAAGACTCCCTTTAGCGCACCCATATTTCGCCAATTATCTTTAAGGCCGTGAGAGTGAGGCCCAGTGCGGGTCTGTAATAGGGAGCGAGCCTAATGCCATAAACCGGGCTCAATGAGGGTTTTCTGAAATAACGTTCGCTAGGTGGCAGCACTGACACGTCAGGTCCAGGCATCTGTCAAAGAGCCTATATTTTCTTTAGTCATGACTGAATGATGAACGAATGAATGAATCGAATGATGAACGTCATCATATATTTTATATTGGAAGACCTCTTGTCACAGTGGTGCCAACTGGTGTCGTAAATTTTCACGAAAACCCTCATTCCGAACTCCATCTGCTACTGAGAAATTCCAGTTAGAAAAACCCAATAACACTTTGCATCGAACCTAGGGCTTCAAGCTCTGCAGTAGTGCTTGCGACCGCTAGACCAACGAGGGAGTCCGTGCCATTCAGTTCTATTACATCGTTAATACAGTCAAAAAAAGTCAGCTGTTTCATACAAAAGTTCAATACCTACTTGACCAAAATGTATGAAACAGCTGATTTTTTTCGTGATTTCAGAGTTGGTCCCATAGTGAAAATTGTTCATATTCATGGGTAGAACACCCTGTAAAAAGTTTGGAACCGGTACAAAAAAACATCCTGTATATATGCGTACGACATGGTTAACATTATGGTTAGAATTAACTTTGTTTTGATAATGTCAAAGTTCATTAATGGCGGCCAGTTGAGGCTGCGGGCGCTACAATGTTTCTGCATAATCCTACCCTTGTTTACGTTTATCTGCTTAACAGTAATTATTTTATACCTAATTGTGGTTATATTTGACCTGTTGAAGTATTCAGAGGTGTCAATTCTACTTAAGTATTCAATTAATGGTTGAAAACCTGGCGTTCAGTATCATCTGCCAAGCCTTACCTCTACTATGTTGGGATTCGCCTATCTGAGGCAATTCTCGTAATTATAAGAACATAGTCTGATCTGTCTCAATCTGTCACAAATACTTCTAATTGTTCAATTACATTTTTGACATTAATTGTCGCTGAGATGAGATTACAACTAGCTATTGAACGTTTCTAATTATAGAAATTGGCCTTCTGACCTCCACAACCCAGTGACTGAGTGAGCACTATACCCCTTACTAAGAACCATCTGCCTAGCCTTTTCCGAACTATGTTGGGGTCGGTCACCAATCTAACCGGATGCAGCTGAATACCAGTATTTTACATGGAGCGACTGCCTATCTGACCTCCACAACTCAGTTACTGGGTAATACGATACCCCTTGGTACGACTGGTTGTCAGAGTTTCGGGTTTCTGTGGACCCGTATCGACTGTCAAAGATCCTCGAATGACAGCCGGAATCAACAGCTTAACGTGCTTTCCGAGGCACGGAGGGGTCTTGGTATGTAAAGATGGTCACCCATCCACCGACCTATCACTTACTAAGAATGGTTGTCTGAATACAAAAACGTATTTAGACAGAGGTGTATCTGTAAGCTATACCCACATTTCGAAAGAACTAGCTTTTAAGAGGGCGCCGACCAAACGCCGACCGCGCAGCGGCGCCCTCATCGTTTGTTTGGTTATTTCTTTTATTTTAGAATGAAAATGCAGAAAATAAGCACGTTAAGTTTTGCTCCACAAAATTATACGTTAATATTATGATAAATGGTAGTTTTACATTGTTTAGCTTTATTATAATCACTAAAACGGAAAATAGTGGCCACTTTTATAACTTAATAGACAATTACTTTGAACGCATTGTTTTATCATAGACAAAATTATTTGAGAGCTAAACAACAGTGGTAGTTCCAAAGCCTCACCCATAATAACTATAATGGTAATGGATAAACTGCCGATCGAGTACAGATTAGTAAGACTATGACTTGGCCGTATTGCGTTAGTTTAGCGGATTAGGTTTGTTTTGATTACAATATTTGCAAGTTAATTATGTGCGCGAACATTTTGAGTTGTGAGCGCTTATCTGTTTCTGCATTATTCATCGAACCTACCTACATTATCGAAACAAGGTTAGTTATTCGAGAATATAAGCTGTGGTGGTTGTGATTTATGTCTGTGTTGCTTTATGCGAAACAAGCTTGTGCCCGCGACTTGGTCCGCGTGAAATTTCACTCTCCTCCCATTCACCCTCTTAGGGGTGGAATTTCGAAAGACCCTTGCTTAGTGGATACTTACTCTTCACAAAGAACACACCCTCCAAATTTCATGTCTCTGGGACCAGCGATTTAGGCTGTGGATCAGTCAGTCAGGACTTTGAATTCTATGCATATAATTATTTATAAGTTTATCGATAACCTAGTTCAGGCAAATTAGCAACTGTGTGCTCTTTTATTTTAATTGTTAAGCAATTCATTGTAAATGTATCCCCTTTTTTATAAATAAACGATTATTATTTCCTTTATTTCATTAAATATCACTTAGAAATTATATTTATTAAATATTAGGATATAAAAGATATTAAAAAAATTTAAAATTAAAAAAAAAATTGTAGCCCGCCGGTATCGGGAACAGGGTCCAAGCTACCGTTGGTCAGGGCTCCAGAGAGAGGAACAAAGACTAAAACAAATAAAATCTTTTGAGTTGAGTGACAATGTCACACGTATCACTTAAAACACATTTAACAAAGTGTTTATGTCATTATAAATCATACTAAGAAAGTGGGACGGACTTTTTTAAAGTACAGACGCTAGCACGTCAAGCCAACTTGAAATTTTTCCAATCGACTTTGATCCGAAACTGTCATAATTATTTTCCCAATCAACTTTGACCCGAAACTGTCAAATTTTCCCAATTAACTTTGACCCGAAACTGTCAAATTTTCCCAATTAACTTTGACCCGAAACTGTCAAATTTTTCCAATCAACTTTGAACCTTATGCGATAAATTTGACAATCTATTGAAGAAATTTGACAGATTTTAGTAGGTTGACGTGCTGGCTTCTGTACAATCAACACTATTCTGAGTTTTAAAATAATTATCACGTAATAAATTAAAGTTAGATTAAAATTGATTATTAGACATGGTTAAATTGTAAATAATTATTGAGAATCTGGTTATTTACAACAAAACATTTAAAAACATTAGTTCTTTTTTTTTAAACGTTGCCACGCACTAGGAATTTCTCCATGCATCGTGGGTGCGTTTACAAACATTTAAACTCACATACATAAACAGCCAGACCCGGAACAACTACTTGTCGATCATACAAATATTTGTTCCGTGCGGGATTCGAACCCGCGACACGCAGCGCAGCAGTCAATCGCCAACCGTGCCGTCATCCTTTGTTATCCGTCGCCGTCATTCTTTGTTTACCTATTATTAATACGGTTCATCATACTAACAGAAGAAGTACTACTACATACTACCGAATTCTCAAAATGTTAGGAACGATCACAGTCTGATCTGTCTGTATCTGTCAAAAATTTCCCTACATTTTTGACAAGTTTTTTATATTTGTTTTTCGTCGAGATTTTGAACGTTTTAAGTTACCAGAATTGGCTTGCTATTGTTACGAGCTTGGGGTTCGTGACAATAAAAACTGCCGATTTAATAACCAAAAAAACGACACTTTTATCACAACACTAATTACAATTCAAACACACTAATTAAGAACAATTAAGAAACACAATTGCACTTACTGATCACTCTTAAGTCGCACTCGAATGTCGCTTTGATGTTCTCGCTCGTATCGTTTAATCGAAACTATGTGTGTCTCGCGGCCCACCCGGCCTTATATAGTGCCGCAGAGCTAGTACATAAACATCTAGAACGTTCGAGTACATACCGGTCCCGACTGACTCGACGTCGATAGTTCTCGGAATTACTAGTACTTACAAAAAGGTCAAGTAGGGTCAAGGTCCTAGTACCGAGGTACTAGTTCTGCTACCCGATACTAGATGGCGCTAGTGGTAACTAATGTCGCCATGTATCAAACATTATTTGCGGCGCGCAACACTGCCCCCTCCTTAGACATGCTCGTCCCGAGCATTATTGGCCCCATAATAACGCGCCAGTCGATCCACATGGACGATCTTAGGAGTACCTCTTGCACCTTTCTGTATCCGGTAGGTTACATCATTGATCTTTGTCACAATCCGGTACGGTCCGTCCCATTTAGCTTGAAGCTTAGGAGATTTCCCTTTGCTGCGGACTGGATTGTGCAACCACACCAGTGAACCTTCGTCGAATCCTTTATTGTTCATTTTGCGGTCATAACGGGTTTTCATCTTTTCAGACATTTGCTGGCCCGATTGTCTGACGTGCTCATAAATGTCATTCATTTTGTTCCGCAAATCATTCGCATAATCAGTTACACTGCGTGGGGCATCAGGTGGTATTCCGGTGATCAGGTCTGCAGGTAGCCGTAGTTCTCTTCCGAAGTTTGCGAAAGCTGGTGTCACCGCTGTACTTTCGTGGACAGCACTTCGATATGACAACAAAAACGGTTGTATGTGCTTGTCCCAATCTCGTTGCCGATTTTCCACAACTTTCGCTAGGTACCTCTCCAGTGTCTGATTAAATCGTTCCACCATTCCATCGGATTGTGGGTGGTAAGAAGTCGTCCTTGTTTTATGAGTACCCATAACTCGACAAGTTTCCTGGAATATTTGGGACTCAAAATTCCTTCCTTGATCACTGTGAATCTCCAAAGGTACTCCAAAACGACAGAAGACTTCATGAACTAATTTATCTGCAACTGTCGAAGCTTCTTGATTTGGAATGTCGAAGACTTCCGGCCACTTAGTGAAATAATCCATCACAACCATGAAATACTTGTTGCCACTTTCACTTTCCGGAAACGGCCCCGCAACGTCAAGGGCTATCCTCTCCCATGGTGCACCAACATTATACAATTTTAATGCACCCCTACTACGAGTCTGAGGTCCCTTTACAGCTGCACAACTTGTACATTTGCGACACCAATCCTCGACATCGTCCCGACAGTGGACCCAGTAAAACCGTTCTCGTATCTTCAGTAGAGTCCGTTTTACACCCAGGTGACCTCCTGAACAACCATTATGGTACAGCTGTAGAACATCCGGTACTTGAGCTTTAGGGACCACCATTTGCAAATGACAGCTGTCTCCCCGGGCATTTTCCCATTTACGGCACAGGACTCCATCCTGAACCACCAAGCTGTCCCATTGGGCCCAAAAGCTTTTTGTGACCGAACTCATTGCTGAGACGTCACTCCACCTGGGCTTAAGAGCTCTGGCCTTCATCCACTCCAGAATTGGCTTGATGTCCGAATCTTCCTGCTGTGCACGTTGCAGGCTTTCCTTCCACTCGTTGTTGAGGTCTGTCTTAAGCATCCTCACAGGTACCACTTCCTTACTCTCCTGCCTACTACAATGCTTGCAGTCTTCAGGACAAGCTCTTCTTGACAATGCATCTGCGTTGCCATGAGATTTTCCGCTGCGATGTTCGACCACGAAGTCGTATTCCTGCAGTAGTTCAATCCATCTCGCAACTTGTCCTTCTGGGTTTTTGAACTGCAATAGCCATTTCAGTGCAGCATGGTCAGTTCGTAAGTGGAATTTCCGACCCAGAAGATATTTGCTAAAATACTGCAACGACTTTACCACAGCAAGCAGTTCCCGTCTCGTAACACAATAGTTCCTTTCCGGCTTTGACAACGACTTGCTGAAGTACGCTATCACAACCTCTTGGTCACCATTCCGTTGGGACAACACACCGCCAAGTCCTATGTCACTTGCGTCTGTGTCAACTATAAATTCCTTGTCCGCATCAGGGTATCCCAAAATAGGTGTATTGCACAGACGGTCCTTTAGCTCCTGGAATGCGATGTCGCAACTATTATCCCAGCAGAAATGTCGCTTCTCCTCGGTTAGCTTATGCAGGGGTTTGGCTATATCTGCAAAGTTCTTGACAAATCGCCGATAATAGGAGCACAAACCCAGAAACGCTCTGACCTGCGTCTTGTCCTTTGGAACTGGCCAGTCCTTGACAGCAGCAATTTTCTCTGGATCCGTGCGGATACCTTCTTCAGACACGACATATCCCAAAAAGCTAACTTGTCGTTTGAATAGTGAACACTTCTTCGGACTTAACTTGAGGTTGGCACTCTGGATCTTCATGAGCACGCGTTCCAGGTTTTGTAGATGTTCTTCAAACGTACGGCCTACGATGATGATGTCATCCAAGTAGACCAGGCATGCATCGCCAATTAGCCCGGTAAGTACCAGTTCCATCAACCTTTCAAACGTTGCCGGAGCATTGCACAATCCAAACGGCATAACTTTAAATTGCCACAGACCCTTTCCTGTCGAGAATGCAGTTTTCTCCTTGTCCTTGGGATTAATTTCAACTTGCCAGTACCCACTTTTCAGGTCCAGCGTGCTAAACCACTTTACGCCAGTAAGCATGTCCAGCGTGTCATCAATTCTTGGCAAAGGATAGCTGTCCTTCTTCGTAACGTCGTTCAGACGACGATAGTCAACACAAAACCGCATGCTGCCGTCCTTCTTCCTTACCAGCACTACAGGTGAACACCATGGACTAGATGAAGGTTCTATGACACCATCCTTCACCATTCCCTCAATCATGGTTTCCACTTCCTTTTCACGTGCTACCGGCAATCTCCTTGGCCGCTGACGGATAGGCATTTCTTCTCCTGTATTTATTTTGTGTTGAACTAAGCCAGTCCTCCCGATGTCAGCATCGTTTGACGAGAAAACATCGGCGTACTTGAGTAACATCTTCTTTGCCTTGATCATTTCATTTTGGGACAGAGCGCTGCGGCAGTCTTCTAAAAGGGTGGTCACTCTCGTTTGTGCATCCTTGCTGAGGGTCCCAGTCGATAGATATTGGCATCGACGCAACCAATCCACTTCCTCGCAAGTACCAACTAGTGTGCCTTTTTCTATAATCTGTTCCTGATCACAAAGGTTCAGCACACGTACCCCTGAAATGTCGGTGGCTCTGACCAAAGTTCGTGCCACTTTCCATGGAAGGTCATTGTCTACCCTTTCCACGAGTACACAACGATAAGTTTGCCCAGGATTACGAGGAAGACTAACCGGAACAATCGTTTCCGACCTCGGCGGAAGAACAATCTTCTTAAGGCTGTATACATTTCCTGGTAACGCCCCTTCCACGAAAACTTCCTCTTGTCCACATTTCCATACACCTTGCTTAACGTCGATCTCGCAACAATTCTTCCTCATAAAGTCAAGGCCCAGGATGCAATCGTCCATTATATCAGCCACAATGACATTATGCAGGTAGATTCTGTTGCCTAGCTTCAACTCCATCTTCTTCTCTCCACGGACGGGTATGCGCTGACCGGTGGCTGTTACCAAATTAATGTATTCTCGGTTGTGTGCGGAGTCCCCAAGGAACCGACTTATAAGTTGGGAACTGACGACCGTACGAGAGGCTCCAGTATCTATGGTCAGCTTACACGGCGTTCCGTTGACCTCGCCCTTGATGATTAGGCTATTCCCATCATGGGTTTGTGTGATCGAAATCCTTGGGGCTCCTTGAACATCAGCCAGCACCCGCCCCGCAGTCCTGGCTATTACTCGTTTCCCTGCTGCTGGTGTTGGGCGGTGCTGTTAACCGCACTGCCCTCCGGAGATCGGCCGTCTTCTCTTTCTGCAGTTCGCTTAGGGCAACTGGATCGAAGGTGGCCCTTTTCCCCACAGCCGTAGCACCTAGGGCTGTATCCTTTACTGCGCTCGCGAACTGTAGCCGCTACAACTTCCCTGACGCGATGGGAACGATGATCCTGCCGCACAGCTTCCACCTCCAGTGCATGGGCCAAGGCGTCCTTCAGCGTCCCGTGGTGACCGAGCCTCACAGCAGCTCTAACTTCAAGGTCGCGGATGCCGTCGATGAATGCCTGCACCAGGTTCCCATCAATAAGCGCAGGTACGGACTGGTAAGCTTTGCGAACCAGCTTCTCCACTTCAAGGGCCCACTGCTGCAGGTTTTCGTTGCTGCGTTGCACGCGATCCTTGAGCTGCGCACGGAACACATGTTCCAGGTGAGCGTCGCCATACCGAGCCTCCAATGCCTCAAGGAGCTGCTCGTAAGTCACTTCCTTACCGAGAGCTTCCAGAACAGTTAAGGCCTGGTCGCGCAGGCCCAGGGTGAGGGCAGTCATGGCCTGACTTTTATTCCACCCGTTCGCCTTCATGACAGCCTCAAATTGGATTTTGTAGGCCGACCAGGAAGAAGTTCCGTCGAACGGTGGCACTTTGAATCCACGTAGCGAAGGTGTTATAGCTACAGGAGCTGCGATTCCATCACCCAGTTTAAGGTAATCCAGCGTTTTCTTCACGTCAGCCATCACGGTTGTCTTCACGTCAGCCATCACGTTGTCAACCCGATTATTCACTTGGTCGATTTGGGTTTCAGCTTCTGACAGACGGTTGTCATGTTGAGCAACCTTATCCTTCACGTCCTTCATGTCTTTCCCGAAGGTAGCGTGAAGGTCCTTTATAAGGAGCATCTGCTCTTCCTGTCGGCGGGCCTGTTCCTCCTGTCGGCGGGCCTGTTCCTCCTTGTCCCGCTGGAGCTGTTCCTCCAACCGACGAGCCTGTTCCTCCTGTCGGCGAGCCTGTTCCTCCTGTCGGCGAGCCTGCTCCTGCAGCATCATCATCAGAGCAGCAAAATCTGGTGCTGATGATGCTGGAGCAGCTGTGGACGGGCCGGCCTCCGTGGTCGGTAGGTGGCCCTCCGACCTCTGTGGCGTTGTTCCACCGAATCGCCTCTGGTCCGTCTCATGCTGGCGTTGACTCCGGGTACGGATACCCTCCATGTCGTCTTTGGGTAAAATCGGCATGGTTTTTAAACCTCGCTTCTGACACCAATTGTTACGAGCTTGGGGTTCGTGACAATAAAAACTGCCGATTTAATAACCAAAAAAACGACACTTTTATCACAACACTAATTACAATTCAAACACACTAATTAAGAACAATTAAGAAACACAATTGCACTTACTGATCACTCTTAAGTCGCACTCGAATGTCGCTTTGATGTTCTCGCTCGTATCGTTTAATCGAAACTATGTGTGTCTCGCGGCCCACCCGGCCTTATATAGTGCCGCAGAGCTAGTACATAAACATCTAGAACGTTCGAGTACATACCGGTCCCGACTGACTCGACGTCGATAGTTCTCGGAATTACTAGTACTTACAAAAAGGTCAAGTAGGGTCAAGGTCCTAGTACCGAGGTACTAGTTCTGCTACCCGATACTAGATGGCGCTAGTGGTAACTAATGTCGCCATGTATCAAACATTATTTGCGGCGCGCAACACTATCTTAATGAGGGTTTTCTGAAATGACGTTCGCTAGGTGGCAGCACTGGCACGTCAGGTCCAGGCATCTGTCAAAGAGCCTATATTTTCTTTAGTCATGACGGAATGATGAACGAATGAATGAATCGAATGATGAACGTCATCATATATTTTATATTGGAAGACCTCTTGTCACAGTGGTGCCAACTGGTGTCGTAAATTTTCACGAAAACCCTCATTAAATACGTCCCCAGAATCAACTCGCGGTTCAAAGTGTATGAACTGAAATTCTTCACAAAAGCTTAACTAAACTAAAACTTAAGAGGGTTGATCCGTTAGAGCCACGCTGGAGTCAAAATTGATGATTTCCGACGGACAATAAAACCATAATCTGTTTAATTTATAGATAAGATATTGACGTCATATTAATGGGAATTTCATAATCTAATGCATGGCTGAAAAACATTTTCATTTATTCGTACAGTTTTCTCATTAGAACAGTTTTTATGCAAGCCTTTTTTTAAACTAGCGATCGACGGTCTACGCAAATGCAAGGTATTAGTAAAACCATATACGACAAACTTATAACAACGTTGCTTTATAAATAATAATAGAATTTATTAGTGCATGGCTGAAAAAAAAAAACGATTACTGTAAGTTTTCATTCAAGAAAAGTATATTCAAAAGTGTCAATTTTAGCCACTTTTCGATATTTTAAACGCGTTAGTTTAGGATGAAATCTGAAATATTTATATGTTATTTTAGGTCTAGTAAACGAAGACATTTACGTTCTAAAACATGGTACAAATATTTTTTTAATAACTTATTTTTTTATTTTACTATGAATTATTTAGTGCTGCTATATAATCGGCGCGGAATCACGCCAGCGCTCAGTGCCGGCTGAGGCCTTTCAGAGGTAGGACGTGTGTCGCTCCCGTAGCCGCGAGTCGCGTAAAATATTATCGTACTTTCGCGAGTTTTTAGCGCGTCTAGGACATGTTGATACTTTTTATTATAATATATTTTTATTATATTACAAAACTTTGGTGAGTACATATTTTAATGTAATGGTGTTCTATTAACTTAAGAAAAATTAAATTAGACTTCTTTATGTATGTTTTCATTTTACTTTTTTTTTCAGATATGGCTAACAAAAGGCGCTATATGGGAACAAAAAAAAAACGAAAATTTGGCCAAGGCTAATGAAGCTAAAAGGTATGTTACCGAGGTTCTCTACTTATAAAAAATATATTTTTATTAGGTGTAATAAGAAACAATATACTTACTACTTTTTGAAGTAATTTTTTTTTATTACTTTTTGTTTGGATAGTTTTATGAAACACAGTAGTAATAAGATAAAGTTAATATCTAATTCGTTGTTATAGGCAGAAAAGAGAAGTTCAAATACTTCAAAACCAGGACTTAAATAAAAATGCTGTTGTAAGTTTTATTTTTTTACTTTATATTTTACTAGCTGCGGCAGACACGTGTTTCCTTGGTTTTGATTGTGCAGTTGTTAAAACAAAACTAAATAAGACCTTTCTTCATTATTTATTTATCTCAAGCCGACAATCGATCGCCTGTCATGGTGCTTACTTTTTGTGTCACTATATTATACCCTACATATTATTTTCAGAATCAAGAAAATGAAAAAGACAGTGAAAAAACACTGGACATTCTGGAAAACTTGCAGGCATTAGAAACGGCTCCAATTCAAGATCCTGACGCAGGGAATCTTGTAAGAATTACTTGGTCTTTATAAACATATTTTAGGACAAATAAAACAAGAACCTTCAAGAACAAGTGCGTATTTACAGTATACTTTCATAAGTTCAGATACATGTTGTACATTGTTTCTGATAATATTAGACTTAAAAATATATTTCCAAATTTTATGTTATAAGTAAATAATAGACAAGAAGTTGAAAGGGATACTGTACTTCAGGCAGAGAGTGCACTTTGGCTAGAGCTACGACGTTGTTTATTGACAGCCTCTTCATTCTGTAAAGTGTGCAAACGGCGATCGACTATTAGCCCAGCCCCTTTGGTTAAACAATTTCTTTACTCATATTCCTTGGACCATATCCCTAGTATTCAACATGGGAAAGTAAACGAAAAAATGGCCATAGAACAGTTGCAGGTACAAGTTTAGATTTTTCTAACAAACAATTTATTTTTGTATTCTTAAATTCTATTAAAAAGAAGTAATTAGAGTATTGAGTTTCAAATTATTATGATTACAGGTGCTTCGCCGGATGGACTAATCGACGATGATGGCATCACCGAAATTAAATGTCCTAGTTCGGCATTTGGATTAGAGGCAGATTTTGCTATTAGCCAAAAAAAAATTAAATTCTGGAAAATAGATGGATCTGTGAATCGACGCCATGACTGGTTTTATCAGATACAGGGGCAGCTGCATATAACTAACAGAAATTACTGTCTGTTTGCTGTGTGGACAGGCAAAGATTTTAAATTGAAGACTGAAAACATAATCAGGGACGATAAATTTTGGAGCGAAAATATGGAACATCGGCTAGTCAGCTTTTACAATAAATGCCTGTTACCCGAAATTGTTGATCCCCGAAAAGCTAGGTCCATGAAACTTAGAGACAACAAATATTAAGATTTTATTTTACACGAAAATGTTTTTATTTACTTTAACCTAACTAATAATAATTTAATTGCTCATTTTTTACATTTACATTTACATATAAACAAAAACTGAATCCCCGCTTACGGAAAACGAAAACATTCCCTACTAACTAAAAACTGGCTAAGTATCAAGATGATTCTAAGCGGTGTATGATACGCGCTCCAACACAGACGGCTGTGTGTGCGTTTAACTGTATAGCTGTGTGAGTAAATTTACCTAAACGCGAGGCGCGCCGCTCTGGAGTAACACTCTTAACAACATTACCATCCTTTTCGAACAACTGAGTAATTACCGCAATATATCATAAAGTCAAAAGTTTCGTTCAGGAACTACTTTGAATAAAAACAGTTTTGGAATTCATATAAAAGAGTTTTGCAGGCTTCTTTAGTGTAGTAACCTTCTTTGGAACAGTTACTTTAGAGGCTCTATGTTACACCGGCAAGGAAAAAGGCATGTTTAAAAAAATATGTTATTTTCTTTTTTATTCTAGAGTTCCTTTAGTAGGTTTGTGCTATGAATGAAAACCATAGGCTCTGTGCTTATAACCAAAAAACTTACATTTGATCATTTTTATGTATATTGTTGTAAAACAATCGTCAAAACGTCGATTATAACCAGCACTAAATCAACTGAACCAAGATTTGGTTTGTTTTTCTTCAAACAGGTGCGACACGCGATAACATAGCGTGCGACACAAAGGCACCGTAAGTCGCGCAACGAGCGGTTCCTTTGTGTCGCGCACGATTTTATCGCTTGTCGCGCCTGTTTGTAGGAGCCTTAAACATAATCATAATCAAAAGCGTGCTACACGCTTGTTCCGGACGTCACATTCCATTCAGCAGAATTTGTTGAACAACAAAGTCATCCCGAAGCAATTACTACGTCTATATTCAATTTTATCGCCCGGTTGTGCAGATTAAATTCTCCCGAAGACGGGCAATTCAGGTGAGTGGATTATGAATTGAGAAAAAGTGGACTACTGAAAACTCTTGATCGCAAGAGTTAACGCCATTCTCGCCATAATTAATTATCAATATAATCAGTACCGGTTTTCCGTTTTGAGTATGAACGTTATTACTTAAGCGCCCGGCTTAAGGGGCTTACATGACCTAAAGCGCGGTCACTGTCGGACTGCATAGAAAAGAAAGAGAAGCGCGATGATAGAACGCTGGTAATTTGTTGCAAAATATGAAGCAATTATTTAATTACAAAAAATCTATTGTTTGGACTAAAAAAATAAAACATCAGTATTTCAGTTTGTTGCTTGTAGAATAATCTGTTTTTAGAGGTGTTTTCATGATTTTTTCTATAATCGTACAAAATATTTTGTATTATGTTTTCAACACACTATCTACCTAGCATATACCCTGAAGAATATCATATATTTTTCTGATTTTTATTTACTGTAGTCGATCATATATATATGTTTATTGTTCCTAAAACTTGCGTTTTTTTGTGTTAAGGTCCTATAAGTAACTTAATATTTACTTATACGATGTTGATACGCGTCGGTGTAACAGCCTCCCAACCATTCAGGCTGCAACGGTCCAGCTTGATCGCGTAAGACTGGAACAAACTTTTCCGCCCGCTTTCTACCAACTACTTATATTTTCATGTTTATTTTACTTAGGGCTGACTTTTCCAACGCAAGGAATAATTTTGAATTTTTGACAGTTCTGCCATACAAAATCTGTTAGACGTCAATTTTATTCCACAAATAAAAATAATCTATCGATTGAAAAATCAGCCCTTAGAGATAAATGTTTTCATATGTGTATTGTTAAATTAAAATAATGCCCCTTTAAACTTGATTCAAATACTTATTTGTTTAAGACGCTCTACTTTTTATGTGTGGATACCTACTTTTTTGATTGTGCATTTTAACGAACAAACCCGCACTGGGCCCGCATGGTGGATTATGGCCCACTCCCTCTCGCAGAGAAGTGGCCTGTGTCCCAGCAGTGGGAAAATACAGGACGATAAAAAAATTACGAAAATAAATGGCATATTTTCGTTCATAGTACTTACTTATGTTGATATTACTTCACACACATTCTAAAGCTTTGACGGACTTTACTCCGGGGAGCCCAAAAACAAACCAACAAATATTGCAGTGGACACAAAGTCAAAGTTAACACTAAAATATTACTAAAACGTGCCAAACCCTTTTACAGTAAAGGTCAACTAATGCTGTACAAACAAGTATAAAACAGGATAATATAACGCCAAAGAATTCTGACAAACATAAACAAAGTTTTGAACAACAAAAAATAATTCCAGTTTCCAGCAGACATTTCTAGTGACACTCCCATTAATACGTTGGTTATAGCGACACTGTATACAAAAGACGGTCATCCAGTCGCTACTAAATCTAAAGCATGAGCCAAATCAGGCGTCTGTCAGCTAATAACAATAACAGTGTCGCAGCCGCTCTGGACGCCGCGGGGATTTACGATCGTCGTTTATTTTGCGCAGGTGCCTGCGATAGGATTACTTGCGGTCAAGCTGCGGCCAAACAAACGCGGATGTGGAAATGTCCTTAGTTTTGAGTGAGGTAATTTTGAAATTGGAAAAAGGAATTAGGATTTTTTACATCGTAACCGGTAGAGGAGTTTATTTTGAAAGGGAACGATGTGTTTCTGTTAAGTACTGTATATTCAAGGGTAATTGCCTCGTTGGCCTCGTGGTCGCAAGCGCGACTGCTAAGCCCTGAGGTCCTGGGTTAGATTCACGGGTTGGGCACGAAAGTGTTATTGCGTTTTCCATTTGGAATTTCTTAGTAACAGCACGGAGTTTGGAAGTTGACGGTGTGATACCCCCGTGCCTCGGTAAGCACGTTAAGCCGTTGGTCTTGTGCCTGATGTCTCTCCGATCGTGACGGATTAATGCCGTCCCATCGGACTATGAGAGTTGGAGAAGAGGGCATATAATCTCCTGCACCGAAGGCTAGTCTCCGATGCGATTGGCCGCCATGGCAGAAACCGTCTGTAGGACAATGTTTTATGATGATGTTCAAAGGTATACTGGCAATAATATTCTTACGAAAAAATGAAACGTATTGTGGCAAGAATATGAACACCAGTATACGGTGCAAAGTAAAATAAAGCATACGGTGCAAAGTTGATTGGGAAAATTTGACAGTTTCGGGTAGCTTGATGTGCTGGCATGTGTACCTATGTTTTCACATACATATTTTTATTGCCTCGCTGTCTCGTTGGTCTAGTGGTTACAAGCGCTACTGCTGACCATGAGGTCCTGGGTTCGATTTCCACGTCGAAATGTTATTAGGTTTTTCCATCGAGAATGTCAGTGGCAGTAACAGCCCTGATTCTAGATTTGGGTCTGGTTGATGCCACAGGCTCGCCTCCATTAAATGGGACTTAAACCAAACTGGCAAATTGTGGGTGTACTATTTACTTAATTAGGCGGTACATCGCTGCTTAACCCTTCAGGAATTATAGGCGTGATATTATGTATTTATTAAAGTGAAAACTTCATTAGCGGCGTTGTACAATTTTTTTGTAATGGGTAAAAAATTTAAAACTCGCGTCAGGACACGTGACCTGATCGAAAATTCGTAAGACGGATGGCCGTAGCCGGTACCGCGCGTGTTTTGTTTATAAGACGATTCACAAAATACACACGTTATTGTTCAAGTTTTCACTTCTGTCAGCACTCCCGGAGTGCCACTGTTTTTTTCATAACTTTCTCTTGTATTTCATAATTCCCATGTACTGAATACAAAACACAGACAGCCAAAAATATGATTGCCACCTCCGACCTTTCATACAGTGAGGTAGCAACGCCGACATAGTTACAATGGCGGAAAATTTTCAGAACTCGCCTTTCTATTTACTTAGACCTCTTCCAGTTAAATGAATTTAAGTTCTATTCAGAACGTAAGTACTCTTTGAACTTGGGGTGTACATTAATAAAGTAAGTACGTAATGAGATAAGATAGGACTGAAGAGTACAAAAAGCAAAGAATTTTTCTTTCAACTACCTAGTAATGTTATCATTAATCACTACAAAACCGATCACAAAGGACGTATTTTTTGCTTAGAGCCAAAACAGTGCAGAAAATGTTGTATAAAATCTCATGGCTGCACAGTTTTTCATTAATGCACTGTTTTTTATTTTTTATTTAGATATAAATTTACCACAGAGGTGTAATGTCTTCCATTAACTTTAATATAAAATGTATGCATATATGACCTTCAATTTTTTAAAAATGAACTTCATTCCATTGGCCTTGATCTCAATCTTTCAAAATGTGAACTATATTTAGCGGACAGTACTGACAGACATCTGACAATTCCCAAATTTAACGCAATAGCTCCAGAAATCAAAATTATTGAGAAAAGCTCTCTTCGTCTCCTTGGGTCTCCGATTTTTGACAATTCCTTTCCAGTTTTTATTGAGGAAAAAATCCAAAATTTCAATGACGTTTCGGAAAGATTGTTCCAAATTAATATGCATTCGGCCATAACCTTAATCCGCTTCTGCTGTTTCGGCCCTAAATTAACTTATTTCCTTCGCGCTTCCCATTTTTGGAAGCATACTCACCTTTTAGACAAAATGGACCAAATTATCAGGCATACATTAACTTCCATTTTAAATGTGGCCATGGACGACCGAGCTTGGGCACAAGCTACTCTTCCCATTCGTATGGGGGGCCTCGGCGTCCGCAAAATTTCTAGTATTAGTTTACCGGCTTTCATATCTTCGGTCTACGGCACTGATAAATTAATCAGGAAAATCCTAGCCTCCACACTGATTAATTCTGATGTGCCGTGTTTCACCGAGGCTATGGATGCCTGGAGAGTCGCTTGCCCGAATACAGATCCTCCCGAAAATCCATCTTCCCAGAGACTGTGGGATGAGCCGCTCTGCAGAGTAGTACAGAACAATTTACTTGACTCGTCTGCTACTACTGCGGAACGTGCGCGCCTGCTGGCTGTGGGTAGGTGGGAGTCGGGTCTTTGGCTTCATGCACTACCTTCGTCGAACATAGGCACTTTGTTCGACGACACTACTTTTCGCCTCGCTGCTTCCTTACGACTAGGCACTCCTTGCTGCTCTCCCCATCGCTGTCACTGTGGCGAAGATGTCAACAGCCTCGGACACCACGGCCTGTCTTGCAGCCGAAGTGCGGGTCGCTTAGCACGGCACGCAAACATTAATGACATCATCCGACGAGCTCTTGTTACCGTCGGCGTTCCAGCTGTATTAGAACCCAATGGCTTGGCACGCGACGATGGCAAGAGACCGGACGGTATGTCCTTATTTCCATGGAAGGTGGGTAGGCCTTTAGTTTGGGACGCAACGTGTGTCGATACTCTTGCGCCATCCCATCTTCCTGGCTCGGCGTGCTGTGCTGGCGCTGCTGCTGCGGCTGCGGAAAACCTCAAGCGGCGGAAATATGATAACCTTATCGGAAATTATATTTTCGAGCCGTTTGGGGTTGAAACTCTCGGGCCGTGGGGTCCGAGTGCTCATGGTCTTTTTAAAGAAATATCTAAACGGCTGGTTGACACTTCCCGTGACCCAAGGGCTGGCTTTTACCTTGGCCAGAGGCTGAGCATAGCGATACAACGTGGTAATGCCGCCAGTCTCTTGGGTACATTACCAGTCGACAGCGATGCGGATGAATTTTTCGACGCAATTTTTTAGTTTCTGTATAGTTTTAGTTAATTTAGTATTTAATTTTAATTTTGTTATTTATAAATAATAAAATTAAAAAATAAATAAAAAATAAATAAATAATAAATTAAATTACCCTATCTAAATAAAAAATACAAGTATTAAAAAAAATGTATGCATCAGATCAAAAAGATACTGGCTGAAAATAAAAATTGGCTGAATAAATATTTAAAAGCTTAGGAAAACTTTGTTTTCATTAACTTGAGTTTTTTTTTTTTGAGTAGGTATATTTTATCACGGTATCACGGATTGGTAGTTGAAAGAAAAGTAGATTACGCACCTTGCTGAAGTGAGTAATTAATGCGCTCGTGTTAATTTAGTGCCTCCGCATGCGCTCGGGCACCAACATCACTCTCGTGTATTAATGACTCACTTTACGCTCGGTGCAACAATCTACTATTAAATTTCGAATTAGAAAAATGGCTACTTCGAGGCCCCATCCAAGAAACAAAGAATCATCAAATATATTTATATGCTCAACTAATTACGGTCCGACCGGTCGGTCAGGAGAATGCGTTTCTCACACCTGTCAGTGTAACAAAGTAGCTAATAAGGATCAAATTCACAAAACATGTAACCACTGACAAACTGACAGGTGTCAAGAACGCATTCTTTCGTTTGCCACACTATAATTACCAATGTAGGGTTAACATGAAAACCTCCCCCTTTTTTCGTTGGTTAAAAGAATAGAGGTAGTTTCAATCAATCAATCAAAGAGTCAGTGAAAAGTTTTATGTATGTACCTAGATAATTATTTAATAAGCTATAATATGATGCAGTAATTGGTTTAACCAAGATGATTTTGTAACCATACTTTAATGATTTAAATCAATGTCCGTGGAGTTTCTTGCCCGTTCTTCTACAAAGGCACCTACTACGCTATAGATTTAATAAGAAATAGAAATTGGTTTAACCAAGATGATTTTGTAACCATACTTTAATGATTTAAATCAATGTGCGTGGAGTTTCTTGCCCGTTCTTCTACATAGGTACCTACTACGCTATAGATTTAATAAGAAATAGAAATTGGTTTAACCAAGATGATTTTGTAACCATACTTTAATGATTTAAATCAATGTGCGTGGAGTTTCTTGCCCGTTCTTCTACATAGGTACCTACTACGCTATAGATTTAATAAGAAATAGAAATTGGTTCAACCAAGATGATTTTGTAACCATACTTTAATGATTTAAATCAATGTCCGTGGAGTTTCTTGCCCGTTCTTCTACAAAGGCACCTACTACGCTATAGATTTAATAAGAAATAGAAATTGGTTTAACCAAGATGATTTTGTAACCATACTTTAATTATTTAAATCAATGTGCGTGGAGTTTCTTGCCCGTTCTTCTACATAGGTACCTACTACGCTATAGATTTAATAAGAAATAGAAATTGGTTTAACCAAGATGATTTTGTAACCATACTTTAATGATTTAAATCAATGTGCGTGGAGTTTCTTGCCCGTTCTTCTACATAGGTACCTACTACGCTATAGATTTAATAAGAAATAGAAATTGGTTTAACTAAGAAGATTTTGTAACCATACTTTAATGATTTAAATCAATGTGCGTGGAGTTTCTTGCCCGTTCTTCTACATAGGTACCTACTACGCTATAGAATGGGCAACTAGCTTCATCTTTATGACTGACCGACCCTTTGACAATTCAAAAGTGTCCATAATTGGTTTATTTGAAATAAACCCTTTGAGTTTGAATTGAGTGTGATGAATTCAAATTTCCTGTAGCGCTGTACTGACATCATTTGGCATTGTGTCTGAGGTTTAGCACAACGTTGTTAATGCCAATTATGACTGCAGGCATTTAGGCAGTATTAGGCTGTATTTCCACCAGAGATGAGCGAGGATGCGTAGCGAGGAACTAACCCAATATAATTATTCCATAGCACGACCGTAGAATATGTTTTGAACAAGTAACCAACTCATTTTTAGAATGTAATAAAAGGCCAGAAAGTAATTCACGAGGGTTCGAGGCAAGCAGATGGGTAGCTGAATGATTTAGTGCTACTAACTATATCATTCGTTTTTCCAACTTGTAAGGAAAATAAAGAGCATTGTCTATTCTGCACAAATAAAATACATATTATTATTAACTAGCTTCTGAAAATTCTTATTCCCCGTCGCATCGCATCGCCTGCTCGCGATATTACTTCGTTAACGCTTATCGTACTTTCTTATTTTTTTCTTTTTGCTCGTCTCCTAAAGGTCCTAGCTTGATGTTAAGCCTTATAGTTTATACGAGTAGCCATCCTCATAAATTGGGCTATGAAATGTAAACATTTTAAATCCGACCGGTAATTCCAGAGATTACGACTATGTTTATTGTATTGCTGAGATCTAGGTTATGGCGATCACTTACATAACGTTCAGGTATTATCTCATTGCAGGCGTACACTCCGGTACAACCAGGTACGGAGACATTGTATGAGTGTGAATGCCCAGGTGTTTGGAAAAGATAATATCTTAGTTTGGTGGCTCGCCACATTCCGGTCATTCGGTGGCTTGTTTGCTACCTAATAACATACTGTGGCGTCACGTATTGTGCATTTGTGTACGTGGCGTCACCTGTTTTGTTTTAGAGAAGTATTTATAAGTTAATCAGGTACGCACCCCTGTTAAGTGGCAACACGTATCTACGATCTGGGGCGCTAACCATAGCGTTCCTTATGTAGCAACGCTCTCTTGCTTGCCAACCGTCACGGGGCACGGACAAGATTAGTTTATTTTGTCCCTACTAGTTTTAATTAGTTATATTATGTGCTAAATATATAGTGTTTCTTTTTTTTTTTCAGGATGAGAAATCATCAAAAGACCCCTCCCGCTCTGGGTGGAGCGGAAGGGAGTGTCAGACTCTTACTGACTAAAACCTAGCCGTGTTCCTTCCTTAGCCCTTTATGTTCCGGGCCAGCGGTAACCCTTTCGGACAATCCTGCTGGCCAAGAGGGGAGGCTTGTGTACCAGCAGTGGGAACACTGCTACTTTAATAGTGTATCTTAACTATGAATTGTAATACGTGTGGCAATTACAATATTAACTACAAGTTGGAGTTTCATTTCCGATTTTTGACCACAACTTCACCTCCAACACACGTAAGAGGAGACAGGTAGACAACCTTCCACATTTGCCTCCATAATACAATTAAATAGTTTTCTAACGTAACAGTAATGTGTGATCTTCCTGTACGAGTCGCAATAAATACTTTTTCTTTCTTTCTTTCTTTTAATCTTTCAGTATGCATTGTTATGCGAATCAATTATGGGTTTTATTTACAAACGTTGGTTTAAGGCTCCTACAAACAGGCGCGACATGCGATATAATCGCGCGCGACACAATGGCACCGCTCGTTACTCGACTTGCGGTGCCTTTGTGTCGCATGTCATGTCGCGCCTGTTTAAAAGAGCCTTAAGTTAAGTATAGTAGATTAACGTGTAGCCGCACATTTTTTTAACTAAACCGAAAAACACACACACATACAGTTTATCATCTCATCATCTGCATAAACCTTTCTTAAATATTATGTTGAGAACGGTTTCCAGTCTAACTGGAACTGTCATCCTACCTGATGAGTGCTCACATCACCTAAGTTTTTACAGTGAGATTTACAAAATAGCACTGCAGTACTGAAACAGTTAAAAAATAAAAATTATAAAACCCACCACGAGTAAATAATGCATTGTTAATTACGAAGAGTTTCAATGTAATGAGGTTTTAATTACATGAAATTCGTCTGGATTGGTTGAATTTTAAAATGTATTTCCTGTGTACAGGAAATGTTCCATTCATGTCTTTGTGGTTGGAAACATTTTTGAAATATGTAGTGATCCAGTGTATTTGTCGATGTTCGTTGTGTTTAACAATGCCGACTTGATGTACCTTCTCAAAGCGAAAATAATGTAACGAATTATGTCTAAATGTGACCCGTCCTTGAAATTTCACTCTCAATTATCGAATTACCGCCTAAGAAGTTTCGTTTCAATATAATAATTACTTAATCTAGTAATTAGGTAGAATCAAGTAATTTTTTGTTAAAAATTAGACGTCTGCCAAGATAATACTGACTACTTTAATCTGCTAGTTAGATGATTTGGAATTGATCTGGGCGCCGGCAATTTTGAGGTGGTGTGGTCATCTGTTGTTCAAGAGGGCCTCACCTAGCCGAATCCAGGTGGCGAGGGAAGTTCGCCACTCCAGGTAACGCAAGCGTCACGTTATTCTTGTGTGCACAGTGTTAACCTGTACATTATGCCAAGGTCTTTAAGGTCCGTCAAATGATCGAGGCAACTGAGAGGGTCAAATGATCGCGTTAACTGATGGAATTATTTATACTGAGAGAACATTGAGTTGACCTATAGTATCATAATTTAATCTATGAGAGAGTTATGCCTGTTGTAGGAACTAGGTGATAAGACCAGTTGTTGTTCTAAAGTATTGTGTCTTGGGTTTGCTTTGCATAATAGTTATTTTCCCTATATGAGCACAATCCTGATAGGTTGATACTTGTACGGTTGAGCTAGAAGTTATTAAGTGGTTCATCTCACGGACTCGCTATAGCGACTCCTATCTGTCAGTTTGAACTCTCGAATATTCCTCCACAGATTAGTCTGTGGAGGAATATTCAAATAAGTTTAAAATTACAAATCGATAAGATTTTATTTAGATAAAATCTTATCGATTTGTAATTTTAAACTTATTTGACATTGTTTATAAATAAAATGTGGAAATTATGTCTCTCTGTTTATTTACTCTAAATAAGTAGTAATCATTGTAATTAATTAACTAAACACTACGACCCTAGCGAGCCAACTGTGACCCGGCCTGTTACAAGATTAAGAGCGTTTGCTCTACCTACTGAGCCACCCAAGCTACAGTGAATTTATAGGGTATAATCTGTTAGGGAAAGATTCAATTAAACAAGTACCTACTTACACAATACAAAGTTTATTGTAATAATAAAAAAAATTACGTACACATACAAATAATGTGGCGAGCTACCAAACTAAGATATTATCATTCCTAAACACCTGGGCATTCACACCCATACAACCAGTCTCCGTACCTGGTTGTACCAGAGTGTACGCCTGCAGTGAGACAAGTACAATTTCTCAGAGTCGCTATAGCGAGTCCGTGAGATGAACCACTTAATAACTTCTAGCTCAACCGTACAAGTATAAACCTATCAGGATTGTGCTCATATAGGGAAAATAACTATTATGCAAAGCAAACCAGACACAATACTTTAGAACAACTTATCATAGTAACCATTAATACTACAGAATAATCCATCCTAATATCATAAATGCGAAAGTGTGTGTTTGCCTGTCTGTATGTCTCCTCTTCACGCTTAAACCGCTAAATAGATTTAGATGAAATTTGGTACAGAGACAGTTTTGAGTCCCGGGAAAGGAGATAGCGTAGTTTTATCCCGATATTTTTACGGCATCGAAACTTAGGAGAGTGAAACCGCGGGGCGCTGCTAGTGGTCTATAATTAAATTTGTAGTCCGTTTTTTTTTTAATTATTGTGGTAAGTAGACAGTGGCTATCTAAATAGGTAGTGTGATAAGACTCCTAAATTTCATATTAGAACAGCCTTATTGAAATTAACATGACCTTCACGAAACCACAAAACCAACGATTCCACCTAAAAACAGCCACTTCACGGATAATTACAGAGTTTAAATTAATGAGGTTTTAATTAGATGGCAATCGTCGCTGAATCGGTCCAACGCTGTGTGGACCAAAAAGAATTCTGTGCGGACAGCGCAAAAATAAAAAAGTAAAATGTCCGCGAATAAGCCTGTTAGCAGTTAACTGTAAGGCTAAGAACTCACGGAGCGATTTTCGCCCGCGTCCGCTGCGGCTGCGGGCCCGCAGCTTCTGTAGAATGCAAATATTTATATAAAAAATTAAAGCACATTTCACGACGCGTTTTACGCCCGCGGTGTACGCGGTTGTATGCGGCTCCCGCTGTACCGGCGGGCAACTAGTAGAATCGCGCGGGCCGCTTTACCCGCAGCCTCGGCGGGTGGCGCCCGCGCGCTTTGCGATCGGTTGGCGGGCGACCGCGGGGGCCGGCGGGCGGCGCGGCGGGACCTCAACTGATCGTTAACCGCCCGTCTTGCAATCTTGCGATCATCGCCCGCCACGTTTGCCGGCGATGATCGCAACCGCGGCAGCCGCGTAACCGCGCGAATAACCGGTCTCGTGAGTTTTGAAATAAAACCGCAGATCCACGACCGCGGCGGTTGCGGGCGAAAATCGCTCCGTGAGTTCTTAGCCTAAGTGGGTCGTATGTAGAAGATAATTGAAAATACGAATGCATTTTTGTTTTGGTGTAATAAATATAAAACACAAAAAGAAATGATATTATTTTCGTGTCGTAGTAATAGTCATAGTCATTTACTTCTTAACAAAATACATTGTGCAAATTCCTCATTTTTAGAATTTTTAGTCTTATGAAGTGTTCCTTGCATGAATTTTTCTGACTCATGCGAAGCATTGTCCTTAGCGCTCTTTTTTGAATTACAAATGCTGACTGGATATTGTATTTGTAGCTGTTGTCCCAAAACTCAATACTATATCTGAGCCTAGATTCAACCAAAGTGAAATACACCCTCCTAAGTTGAGGTAATGTTAATTCATCCCTCAGGGTTCTGATTGTATAGCATGCCGAGCTAACAGACTTGGTTATAGACAATATCTCAACCTTCCAATTTAATCATGCGTCAATGTAAACCGCAAGAAATTTGACATTATAAACTACTTCGACTTTGTTGCCACAAGATACCACCTCAATCTTAGCGTTATTTCGTATCGTCGGCTTGAATAATACACACTTTGTTTTATTTCCATTAACTTTTAAACTGTTAGTACCAAACTAGTTTTCTAAAGCTTTTAACACAGCATTAATTTTGGATTCTAATTCAATCATATCGTGTGCAGACACTATTGCATTTGTGTCATCAGCAAAAATGATTAGTTTTATGTCATTAAAATTTCTTTGAATACACTCAATCAACTCAGTTAAGAATATTATAAAGAAAATTGGACCTAGAACGTGTTGTGGTGACTTTATAAGGCCAGAAGCTTTAGTGGGGGTTGCGGGGCTAACCAGTCGCGCAACCAACCGGCAACCGTCCTTATGCCTTAAGTGGGTAGTTACCTAGGATGCATCTACAGAGAATTAAAAAAAAAGGCCTCCAGACTGAATTTCGGCCATGGCGACCGATCTCAGCGGAGACCAGCCTTCGGCGCGGAGTGTGTGTAGAGGCACAGGTGTACTCTCTCTTCCCTATCACTCGGTTCCCATTTTCTGATGGGACGGCAATCTGCCACGACCGGAGAGAGATCAGGCGCAGGGCCAACGGCTTAACGTGCTTTCCGAGGCACGGGGGTAGCTTCCAAACTCAGGCCTGTTACTAAGAAATTCCCAATGGAAAATGCAATAACACGTTTGTTCCCGACCCAGGAATTGAACCTAGGACCCCACGATCAGCAGTCGTGCTTGTGATCACGAGACCAGCGGCCAAATTCACTTTCAGACTGCCCACTCTGAAAGTGAATTAACATTGACATTGAGTCCTAAGAACAAATTTTATGGGGTTTCAAAAATGTTGTTACCTTGAATGAAAGGTGACTTGCAACCTGCACAAAAATTACTGTTGTGCCCAGAAAGTATTAAAATGTGCCCCGTATTATATACAGTTCCGTTGACTTCATCAAAAGCGTTTAGCTGAATAAATACAAAATCCGTGTTCAGCAAAAAAACAGTTGTTCCTCCAACCCGAAATCAAAAACGGCTCTTAAATTTTCTGTAAAAACATTTCACTCGACGCCATCCACTTCACTTCAAAATGAAACGAGATAAACGCAGTACAAATACAATTTTAAAACAGAATTCAGTCCGTCTGAACAATTATGGGGAATATCAACTTTTAAAAGCTGATCAAACGGAGCCCAGTGGCCTATTGTCCGAATGCAATTACGAGTATGACGATTTCGCCTGTAAACGACTGTCGATTTAATAAACATGGAGGGAAAACGTTTCCCGCTCTCTGAATACCCTTAAATAACATTAAATTGGTTATCCACCAATTATAATATGATTATCGTGAACAGTTTAAAACGGTTTTAAATATTTCAGAGTAGGTATTGATTTCGGTGTGTGCACTTGTGAGTTAATTTGGTTTTCAATTTGGAATGACAGATAAAATATCAAATGTGGTTGTATTTTAATTAATTTTTGAAGCGATAAATCGTACCTAAACGGAATTAAAATAATGTAATTAAAATAATAAATAAAATAATGTCGAGTTATTTACACCATTTACAACTCAACTACGTAGAAGACGTAGCGTTGGAATGCCTCCCACAAGGCCGCTGGAACCCGTTGGATGCGAGAAGCACAGAACCCGTCCAAGTGGAGGTGCTTGGGGGAGGCCTATGTCCAGCAGTGGACGTCTTTTGGCTGAAATGATGATGATGATGACAACTCAACTAGCTTCTGCTCGCGACTTCGCCCGCGTGAAATTTCTTGTTCCCCCGTCGCGTCGCATCGGCTGCCTGCGCTATTACTTCGCTTTCGCTACACTGAAAGAAATAAGCAGTAAATAAAAACCGGACAAGTGCGAGTCGGACGCGCACACGAAGGGTTCCGTACCACAAGGTATAAATTTTAACTTTATTTTATTTTTATTATTTGATGTTATAGCGGCAACTGAAATAAATCATCTGTGAACATTTCAACTGCTATCACGGTTCATGAGATACAGCCTGGTGACAGATAAACGGAGAGTGGAGTCTTAGTAATACGGTCCCGTTTTTACCCTTTGGATACGGAACCCTAAAAATTAAAAACACATTAATCTGAACTGCTTTAAACAGTTCCATACGAGCATAACGTTCAAAACAGTATTTTTTACTGATCCGAAAACAGTTAAAGCTTGAGGCAAAATGTTACCGTGTGACCTCATCACAAAATTAACTGTTTTATTCATTTGGTGATATCGTTCAAACCATTGAAATTTATTTAAGTAGGTAGGTACATTACAGTAATGGTGGTTTTCCTTTTTTTTTGTTTTTTTTTCAGTAAATAGTATGTTCAATCGTTAAAAGTTACTGTTTTGTCTTTTACTATTTTAAAAACATTTCTTCTTGCTGTATAAAGTCAGTAAGTCTTAATGAAATCGCTTTAAAGTGCAGTAGTAAGAACTTTTTTTTTCAGTGTGAGCGTTCTCTCAGAATATTATTTCCTTTTTGCTCGACTCGAAAGAGTTCTAGCGTGATTTTGAGTAGCATAGAGCCTTCCTCAAGAATTGGGCTACCAAAGACAAAAATATTTTTTCAAATCTGACTAGTGGTTTTAGAGATTAGCGCGCTCAAACAAACAAACAAACTCTTCAGCTTTATTAGTATTCTTAGCGATCAGAAGCCTAACTAGTTTTTTTAAAAGAAAACACGACACGGCCTACACAACTATTTATTTACATTACAAAAACCGTTACAAGAAAATAATTCAATACGATCACTAGTACGCGTCCGTCCCGTCCGAGCTCCGCAGCAAAAGTGATAGAGGATAGAGGCGAGTGAGCACACGGCTCATGGTGTGTCAACCCCTCCACTGACAGCGTCATCGCAGCGACGTCATGTCCCCGCCCTTTCTGCTGTCAAAATCTCTAACAGTATAAATAATTATGTAGATAACAACTGGGCTGATTTTTATGATCTCTGATTGTTGGATTTATCTCCGTCTTGAATAGCAGAATAGTTATTAAAACATGAGATAAAATCAAGAAAACAAAAACATTTTCTTATACGTTTTGTATAGAATGCCTTTTTGACTGACTTCAAAAAAGGAGGAGGGTTCTCAATTCGGTAGTTTTTTTTTTCAACATTTTATTAATTTTGAGGTGGTACCCACGAAGTTCGCTGGGTCAGCTAGTTTTTAATAATGTCCGTTTCGAAGGAGTTTCAAGATGATACGTTTGACGGTTTGTTAATCTAACCCATGTCAGTCCAACCTTTCCACACATATGATTGTCTTCAGCTTACCTCGCATACTGCCATTTGCATAAACCTTACTAGACGGGCCCTGCATAGGAAATGAGAGATCGTGACATCTGAAGCCAGCTTTCGTGATACCAATGATTTAACTTTGACTCGCCCCATCTTCATCATTGGCAGTCTTGTTCTTGATCCACTGCTGAGTATATTAAGCCTCCTCCTTCTGTCCCATGCTTCCCTGCTAAGTGTCAGCCCACCCATGGTCACCAAAATCAAATATTAGCTTCCTAAACAATAGCGCTGGAACGGTATCGTACTAATAAAACAAGAACTGGAAAACGACTTCTATTAATTGAGCTTTGAAAACTTATTGTGAAAAGGTTCCATTGTCGCAAAACCAATAACAGAGCTACCTTATCCAATTTTCACTTCATTCTGGGCAAGCACTTTGTTCTTTGAAGGATAGATCGGATCGCGAGTGGAATACTAAAAGATACTCTGAGAAAGAAAAAGATATCGCTAAAACGTACCTACTTTAGATAGCTATGCCCTGTTATGTTGATTGTGATGGCCGAATACCTATAATGAAAATAAAGGACATATAAAAGATTTATTTTTGCAAAAGCTTTTGAATCTACGGGGTGGTCCGTTGACATGGGTCAGTATGGACAAATCGAAAACTATTTGGGGTAGAAAAGTTTGTTCTTAGGTCAGTAGTCGTCGATTTAAGAGTTTAGAACTGCATGCAAATTAAAACTCATACACGACTTGAGATTTCTATGATGTTTTATTCTAGTAATTAAGTGTTGATTGTTAGGTTCATAATCAGCCTAAGAAAATTTTCCTACTGCTAGGATACAGGCCGCCTCTCGGTGAGAGGAGTGGGCCGTAATCCACCACGCGGGCCCAGTGCGGATTGGTAGATGTCACATGTCTTCGAATTTTTGGTTCTAGGACATGCCGGTTTCCTCTCGATGTTTTCCTCCACGGTTTTGAGAGCAGTGGTGATGAAATAATTTACACAAAGTAAAGTGTCTGCTTGGGTTCGAACACCCGACCTACAACTCGTAAGTCGCGGCCGTTACCACTGGGCCACCACTTCTCTTAGCTTTACTTACTTTTTATAAAATAACTTAACATCACGCCTGTAATAACCAAAGTGTTAGGCAGAGGTGATACACGCACATTTTGCTAATTACGTTTAAGTCTCATGTACAGTCGCTAGCACATTAAGCTATTCGAAACTGTCAAATTTTCCCAATCAACTTTGAACCTTATGTAGTAGCGATAAAATTGAAAATCTATTAAAGAAATTAGACAGAATGTAGTAGCTTGATCTGCTGGCGTCTGTACAACGTGGGGCAAAAGTAATCACCCTATTGGAATGCGCTATAAGTTTTGAAAATGGCGGCAAATGTCAATTCTGTTTTGACATTTGAGAAGTAAACAGATGTAGAATACACATCAATAAGCCATGGAATGCTATACTCCTCAAGAACGCGGAATAACTGTCCGCCTCTTCTAATCTCTCGCTCTGGCGATTTTCACTAATCGACCAGATCACCCGATTTGACCGCTCCAGCCTTTTCTTTTGTGGGGTTACTTGAAGTCCCGGTTTTATGGAAACAAGCCTCAGACTCTTGAAACCCTTAAAGAGAATATCTGACAAGAATTCGAGGATCTATCGCCGTAAGTTCTGACACAAGTGATGGAAAATGCCATAAAGTGAACCGGCATGGTCATCAATTTTGACGGCGGCCCTTGACCGATGTCATTTCCTCGGCTTGTTGGAAATAATTCTAATTCATTAAATAAACATAATCCACAAGTGGAACAAAATTTTTTCATTGCTAAAAAAAATACAGTAAAACGACATCGGGTGATTACTTTAGCCCCACCTTGTAATAGAGGGTGAGCCTATTGCTAACCGGGCAAAAATCTAGACTCCGGGTTGCCACCGAGAAATTTACGGAAAAACCCAATAACACTTTTCCCTACCTGAGAATTGAACCCAGGACATCACATTCTGCAGTAGTGCTTGCGACGACTAAACTAACGATGCTTATTTTATTCATTACTTCCAAAAAGGATGCAATAAGGAAAATAAGCCTCGTTGGACAAGACCTAAATCCAGCCATAAACAATAATTACTCTATATTTATCCCTCTAACATCCAAACACCGTTCAGCAAACATAATTAACTGCAAGCAACATCACAGTTTATGCACAGCATCCATTGATACGAACAAACATAACATTTGGCAAGATGTCTGTCTGTTACAACTTGTGCTACACTATCGTTGCTACAGTAACAGTTCTGCGAATATTAATTATACCTGTTTCCCTTTGGGAGCGAGTTTCTCTTGCGTGGGTATTACTGCGCTGCAATTGAAATAAAGTTATTTAGTTGGTATAATAATATAAGCTATCATTTAAAATAATAATATGTACAGATGCCAGCACATCAAGCTACCCGAAACTGTAAAATTTTCTCAATCAACTTTGAACCTTATGCTTTAGAGACATAGTTGAATGTTTAATGATTTTATATTTGTAAGTAGGTTTGCTCAAACACTTTTTACACATCAATCATATTTCAACAAACACTGAACTCTTCGTTCAGAAGCAGTAGGCATTTTAATTATCATCCAAATTTCGACTTCAAAATCAAAAAATATTTTTTTTTTATTTCACATAAACCTTTATGAGCACTTATGACACGTCAGAAGCTACATGCATGGTTCCAATTGGTCCTTTCCAATGGAGAAGAGCCGGCAAGAAACTCGACGGTTACTCTTCTAAAAATAATTGGCTTTTATAATGTTTTCAAATTACATTAGGTATGGGAGGACAGCGTAGGCCTGTCAACAAGTATCAGGTACTTAATAAAATGGTCTCTACAGATCTTCAAGTCTGCAAGGCCTACAAAGTTTTTTAAAGAATTACGAAATAAAAAAAATATAAAAGAACCTATCACCCCTGCTCTCTTGTCTTGTGCCAGTCTCATCAAGGTTTTACCCGCAATGCAATATTTGGCATTTTACCATCAAAATATTATTACAAAATTAAATCAAATTACCCCTACCATCACCCTTGTACCCTCAAAATGTGTCAAAAGCCGTTATTTACTGCTTCACTAAATAAAGCAAGATGTCCGATCCCAACTTTTTGACACGAACTTCTTATTGTCTGTTAATTACCCAAATTCTTAACAGACCAAAGAGTTCCCAAAACAGGACTTGAACAAGGGTCTCTTTGAAATGCATAATTCAGTTTATTAAAAAGTTCGAGCTGCGCGATACGGTCAGCAATTAAAGTTGATTAAAATTTTTACTTTCACATGTCATTTAATAAAAATCTTAAATTCATTCATTCATTCTCTGACAGACAATCAATCAATCAACCACAGCTGGACATAGGCTGCGCTACAACACCCTGTCTTCCGCCTTCCGCATCCAGTCTACCCCAGCCATCTTCTCTAAGTCAATACAAAACAACAGACAATGCTCAGCGTAAACTGCTGGGTCACTTGAAATATTGCACAAGACTTCCTTATAGCTTATAGAAGGTGAGCACTATGGAAACATCTTTGAAAGTTTATCAGAAGGATCTTGCATGGAAGTTCGTCATTTTTGCCTAAAGGAAATTCCATCGGGCACTCTGCTTGTGTCATATAATTAGCTGTTCTCACTACAAATACATAGGCCTCCTCTTTGTGAGAGGGAATAGGCCGTGATCCACCACCAAAGTGTTCTGGCTGTCTTTCATAAAGACGAAACCTGTGCTCTAGCAGGAGGATCGTTAATATAGGCTGATAATGCTTATTATTATGCTTATGCTAATCTATACACGGTTTTTCAGCATTTCATGTATTACTTCAAAGTTTGTGTCATGTTAGATATGTTTCCTCTTTGTTGACTTTTAAAACAAACTCGAAACTCCAAGCATTTAACTAATCCAAAAACTGGGTCCTTTAAATTGTCGAGTTGGTCAGTCAAAAGATGATGTTGTTTAAAACTGAAGCGCAGGTATTAGGCGACCTTCGTTGCTGACAGTACAGCCCAATTGACTTGTCATTATTCTTGCAGAGTCAAGTCCTGTCTCTGGAGTTGCAATTCGTAAATATTAGTCCATATTCAAAGCTGGACGCCGGAATTATTTAGCCAATGAAATATAATTGCTGTCTGAAACTCAGTTTGACTCAGTGATGTTTGGAACAGATTTGTTTTTAATGATAAATTGCTTCGAGTTACAGCAATTTGTGGAAGACGACCAGGTTTAGTTTGGTTGGCTTTGTGAATTAGAGATACGGTCAGGATGAACGGGATATTTGTTACAAAATTACTGAAACGGAAGGGGTTTATTACGGAGAAATGCAGCGTTTTTGAGTTTGACTGACTATGTTGTAAACTTCACTACGTTCTTCAATGTTGGTTAAACTGTACTCATTTCGTTGACAAGTCTGTAACAATGTATTCTTAATGTTAGGACGGGCGTTGATAGTTGCGACACAGTTAACTTTTGTAGCTACCATTGTTTCTATTGTATTTATGACAATTTGTTGTTGATCCAAATAAAAATCTTTCTGTTTTTTTACTCCTATTATTTAAAGGTCGTATGTAAGTAAGAAATAATGTAGCACGTACGAAATAAGTAAGCAATCAATCAATATCATTTCGAAATCAGCTTTCAATCTTCACATTTTACGGCACGTGACCCGAATACTTTGAAAGGAATCAAAGGTTTTTAATGTTGATTTAAAGAACCTCTCTCAGAAAACCTATTCAATCAATGTATACAGTTTTTAAAGACAATTCGCGAACGCAATGAATACTAAGCGTTTGACCTGTCACCCCACTCTCCTCTCCCCAAATAAGAATGCGTCCAAATCAACTTTCATTTACACAAAGCATCACGGGTATTAGGCACCAATAAAGCTATAATAATAAAAGTTCTATTCAAACCTAATATTTACGTAAGATTCGAGGTCCTTGGGGAGATAGGGTGAACTTAACAACCGACAGGTTTAATTAGGGAACGAAGCTAATTCCCAAGTTTTGATGAATGCGATTTCACGGATACAACCCCATTTCACCCTCGGCGGGAGTAGCATAATTTGAAATTTTGATTTAAAGCCCTGTTTGCTTAATTGCTGTTAAATACTATCTGCGCTGGCTCGGTTATGGTGACCGAAGAGATCGTAACCCTTTTGTGATTAATATTCGATTGTGTTTGCTGAGTTTTTGATTGGATTCTTCTTGTGTCAATGCTGAGATTTAGAAATGCGATTGCTGTGTAATTGGAGTGTGGAATGTTAAACTGTTGAAACTATGGACGAAATATTGTGAAGGCAGAGAAAAACACGGCCACATAAAAAGTCGATACTAGATTAAATGTAAATAAAAGAAAAGACAGAAGTTGAAACACAATGAGAAGCCTAGCAAAGAAGAAAGTGTTAACATTGATTCGATAGAGGTTAGAAGGTTTCCGTAATTAAAAACGTTCAATATCACAGTCTCATCTTAGCGACTATCAATGTCAAAAACTTTTCAAATGGATTCAATCTGTCAAAAAAATATTTTTGCGAGATTGAAACTAAGATATGAACGTTTTTAAAATAATTAGAATTGCCCACAGAGGTCACTATACTGACAAAAGCAACATTGAACATTGTACAGAGAGGCAGATTAGGTTATCATATTATACAGGGTTATTGGTAAAACATTAACAGCCTCTTAAGAGGTCATTGTACTCATCATTATGAACAAATTTTACTATGAGACCAAACCTCAAATCGTGAAAAAAAATTTGCTGTTCCCTACATTTATGTTCGTACGAGTATAACTCGTCAAAATGTAGGGAACAGCTGACTTTTTTTCGGGATTTCAGGTTTGGTCCCATAGTAAAAGTTGTTCATAATGATGAGTACAATAACCTCTTAAGAGGTTGTTAATGTTTTACCAATAACCATGTATAGTACAGCGGTTATTCCACAAAACGCTAACACATATTCAAACACTTGCTGCGGTCGGTTCCTGGATTGTTGACTATCCATTACATATCGAGCCCCCTCCGTGCCTCGGAAAGCACGTTAATCCGCTAGTCCAGGCTTTCATTCGTAGATCTTTGGCAATCGTTACGAGTAGTCAGAAGCCTAAAAGTCTGACAACCAGTCTTACAAGGGGTATCGTATTACCCAGTAACTGGGTAGTGGAGGTCAGATAGGCAGTCCCTTCATGTAAAATACTGGTATTGCAGCTGCATCCGGTGAGACTGGAAGCCTACCCCAACATAGTTGGGAAAATGCTAGGCACATTGAAGATCCTTAATTACCTATCTTAAGAACAATTTCATGTTATAATAAAAACAATAATTCTGAGCTTGCCTTTTCAGCCACTTGTCAGACAGATAAATAAATGTAGAAATTGCTAAACAAATATAAGCAGACATAATTAATTAAGAGCCAGTCAGTTTGTTTCTGGGTTACTAACGGCTCTATTATGAACGAGGGGTAATATGAATCTTACTTACATTTGGGGATAATTAATGCTCTTTTTGGATTATTATCTTTGAGTATTATTGATATAATAGGGTGTTATATCATTGGGTGCTTTGTGAAGGTCCAGAATTCGGGAAGAGTAAATAAATTAGGGTCACATAATGTTTTTTGGGTTCCGTATTATAAAAGGAATAAAAAAACTCTTATAAGATCGCTTCGTTGTTCGTCTGTCCGTCCGTCTGTCAAGACCCTTTTTCTCAGCAACACGTGGAGTTATCAAATTGAAATAAATATCAAATACTCAGGGCTGCAATCCCTTGAAGCAGTGAAAAAATCAAACTTCTAAGTCAACTCAAGCGAAAGATAGGGGCGTTTATGTTCCGTTCATGCCGCATATTTTGACACTCGTAGAGGAATCAAAACCTACAGGGTACTTCCCGTTGACCTAGAATCATGAAATTTGGCAAGAAGCAATGTCATGTAGTATAAGTAAATGAAAAAATCCGAAAACCGTTAGTTACATTCCTACAAATTTGTACGGAACCCTCGCTTGTCTGGTTTTTGACTAACTTGTAGAATTGTTTATTTTAAACGTGATGTTTTTTTTATGCAAAAATAAAAATATTTTAATTATTTTGTTTACAATTGTGATGTTTGATACATCTCATCATAGTGGCATTTTGAGTTTCTTCTGTAAGACTTCCTAAAAGAGTTGTTTTTGAGAGAAGTTTTTTTTTTAATTAAAAATTGGTGGTCTCGTGTCCACTTAATTACAAACAATAACCACTGTTGCTTCAAAATTATAAAAAATACTTCTAAGCCAGTCTCTCTTCTGTTAGCTTATTAAGTTCGGTAACAATAGAAAAAGTAATTGTGTCTCATTTGTGATAGTTAAAGCTCTTATGACACCCACTGGATTCTATATCAATTTCATTACCTAACAAGACTATAATATTCTTGGTACAAAAATAGGTGCCTAACATATGTATTAACTCTCTTCTAGGAATTTCAATGTAATAAAATTGTAAGCTTTTCTTGATATTATTATGTTTCAAACACAGAATAATATCATATTTTATTTAATTACCTTCAATAATCTGGGGGCACGGTAGTGCCCCCGCCAAGACGAGCCAAGCGAAGCGCAAGGGCACTACCTACCTTTTCTCGAAGTGTTTCGTCGTTTTTTTTGAACCCTCATAGAGTTAGTTTCCGATGTACCAGATAGTTCATATTCTCAAGATATGATGTCAATAATAGACTAATTAAACATACAAAGTCTCAATTGAATAGCCCTAATACTTTAGATTTTATTGATATCTAAAATACACCAATTTCGTCACTGACACATTCACTGATACACTGATGATCATCAAAATGTTTGGCTACTTCCTGAAGTGCTAGAAAGCTGAAATTTGGTATGTAATCTAAGTTTAGTATACAACCACCAAAAAAATTCATAAACTTATAACTTTCGCCCCCCATCCCCTAAAATGGGGGGGTGGAAGTTTGTATGAGACTTCAAAATGTTAGGGTACTTCCTGAAATGCTAGAAAGCCGAAATTTTTCTCTTGTAGGCAGGCTTATGTAGCACTCTCTAGAGTGACCAATTTACAAGGTGTTCACCTTATAAATATAGACTTTGCTAGTATTAAAGCACAACAGTCAGCTATAGTTGAATATAATCGCTTAAGAGCGAAATATCGCCCTGATTTATCGCTTATGGTAATCAGTAAACCATCAAAGAAAAAAGGCAGAGACAGAGAATGGGCTATGAAAATCGGCACTGCTGATGTGCAAAAAATACACCCCAAAAAAAAAAAGAAAAAAATAAACACTAAAAAGACTGCCTAGCAACTTACAAAAAGAACTGAAATCCCACCAAAAACATTTTATGTAAAATGTAGCTAAGACGACCACATAAGGTTTGCCCTGTGAAAAAGATATCAGATCTCATGTAGAGCCAAGCTTCTGAATCTACACGGCCTAATTCTACCAAGCCTAACTTCACAAATTCTACACATCAGTAAAAATGTAGGGCTTGGCTGTTTCGTTACTTACTTCAGAAACTAAATATTCGCATCACCTCCACGACGGTAACGAAACGGAGAAGCCATACATTTTTACTGATATGTAGAATTTGTGAAGTAGGGTCGGTACAATTAGGCCGTGTAAATTCAGAAGCTTGGCTCTACATGAGATCTGATATCTTTTCACAGGGCAAACCTTATGTGGTCGTCTTGGCAACATTTTTCATGAAATGTTTTTGGTGGGATTACAATTTACAAGCTAGCACTAAAATATATATATATATATAATTATATACAAGTATAATATAATTAAAATTAAAGAAAAAGGCAAGAGCTCATTGGGCATCAAAAAATTGCATTCAAAGGCATTCCGCATTGCTGTCAAAGGGATAAGTGCCTAAAAGGCTTGCAGCATTACCACGTTGGATGGCAATGATGATTCTTTGGGCTAAAAATAGGCCAGCATAATAATATAATAACATTAACTTTTTGGGGTTCCGTACCAAAATCGTAAAACGGAACCCTTATGGTGAGACTCAGTCTGTCTGTCTGTCACAGCTGGATACCTTAAGAACTACTAATGCCATCAATTTGAAATTTGGAATAATTTTATATGAAATGTAATTAAATGAGTCAGCAATTATAAAATTTGGCGAGCCACCCAAAAGCAGCATTTAAATAATTTGGTCAGCATACAAAGATTTTGTTTGCAATAAAAAAAATCAGGCAGCAATTCTTGTTCCGCAACTAATTTTGATAATGGTCAAAAATTAAATGATACATAGGCAGCCAACAATAACATGAGTCTGCATAATAAACATTCAGTCCGCAAAATAACTACTTGAGCGGCAAGATTTTGTGGATTAGGCGTGAAAAGGTAACATAATTTTCATTTCATCGAATATTTATTTGCGATAACAACATTTGCGCTGTTGATCAAAATGTATAATATTCATATGATGTTCCCACCCCGAGGTTCGGTTTTGTTAGGTTACTTTAAACCCTTTTCACAGAAATAGGAGCCCCGCGAAGCGGGGCTCCGTCGACATTAGATGCAAGAGCGAGTGAAGTTCTTTCTTTTCGTAGTCACTCATTTTTGTTCTAATATCAGCACGTTCTCCACTAATAAAAGTTTATATGTGCGTTTGTCGTTATTATTATCGACCACCTTATGCTGTACAAAAATAATTACAGCCATCCAGAATGACATAAATTGCTGATTGATTTTGAAATGTTTGCTGACCATGAGTTGCTGACCAATTAGCTATTTCTGCTCACTGATTATATTTTTCTGCTCACAGAAATAACAATACTATGCTAACCATTTAATTGACACCCATTTTATATGACGTTTGCCCAACTATTTTGCAAATAAGAAAGAAATATTTTTTTTGCAACAGACTGAAATGCGGTCTGAAAAATTCGAAGTAGGGCTACAAAGGCACGTAGGGTATCATATGAAAGAGCGCAGTTTGCATATTCTCAAACATTTTTCTTATTTTTTAAGGCCGCATAGTTTTCGACTTTTGATGAAAAATGTAAAAAAAAATACCGTTACCCCCCTTATCTCCGAAGTTTGCAAAGAGGAAAATCTGAAATAATTCTACGTGATAGAAGATCATATAAAGATTATAGGAAAAATAAAACGATGTCTCTAAATAGTGTTAAAATTCTCTAACGAATATAGGCCTCGCCGATGAAAATTTAAAAACATATGATGGTACGGAACCCTCGGTGCGCTAGTCTGACTTGGTCTTGCCCGGTTTTTTAATACTTGTTGTTTCAAAGCTGATTTAAAGACCGTTTTTGTTTACCTATATACGAGGAAATCAACATCACTCAAGTTGATGTGACATATACTTAGTCATATTTTTACCATACGTGCAATACATGTACAGACGCCAGCACATCAAGCTACTACAATCTGTCAAATTTCTTTAATAGATTTTCAACTTTATCGCTATAGCATAAGGTTCAAAGTTGATTGGGAAAATTTGACAGTTTCGGGTAGCTGGATGTGCTGGCATCTGTACCTTAGTTCCTTTATTTTATGAATAAAAGACAAACCTAGCTGAATAATAAAGCTAAAAACTTTCTTACAAAAAAAAAACAACCGACTTCCAAAAAAGACTTCCAAGAAAGAAATTTAATTTCGGAAGTCAGTGTCGTTGGGTTCGCATTTCAGTTGTTTGCCACCGACTTCCGAAATTAAAGTTATTTTTCACTTTGTAGTCTTTTTTGGCTGTCGGTTGTTTTTTGTTTTTGTAAATAAGTTTTATCTTTCATTTAGTTGTACTAACCCGACACAAATTCAAAAGTATAACACTACTTGCTATGTAAATATCAGTGACAGGAAGTCATTATAACATCATTAATATAAACTAAGTGGCAAAAATACGTATAATTGAAGTTAACTCAAAAACTACACAAGCAAAGTTAATAAAATTTATATGGGACTATCTCTGAGGCATACCCTATCCATTAAAATAATAATTTTTGAATTCGATTTACAATTGCCGGAGATATTGCGTAACAAACATACAAAAAAAAAAACAACATACAGTCGAATTAAGAACCACCTCCTCCTTTTTGAAGTCGCTTATAAATGCAATATTCTTAAGACCTTTCTTATGTCCTATCCTGCCTTCCCTGACCCAAAAAATGCATGGAAGTAGTAAAGTTTTGGCCAGCAAAATTTAATTCACTGTCGTGCCATCGACACGACGAAGAAGACTAATACTAATTTCGGGCCTTATTTTATAATTAAATAACTAATCACGTAAAACGAAAAATACATTTCGGTCAGCTAATTTCCTAATTTTCGGTTTCAGAACAAAATTATCGGGCCTCTGCGGATTTAATAATGTTTAACTGCGTAAAAGGGAACTGACAATTATTATGGGAGTTGGTTCAAGTTATGCGGGTCTAATCGGCGAATGTGAAATTAAAGTGATTGCTTTCCGATGAGGACGGTTGTTTTATAGTCGAGTTGGCAATTTTAAAAAGTATATTCGAAAAGTTTTGTCGATAACTTGCGGTATTAAAATGAGGTTTTAAATAAATCTTGCTCTCTCGACGGGAGATAGAATACGAAAAAAGATTAGATAGTTAATCTTTTCTGAAAAGCTGATTACTTCAATTATTTAGCAAGGCAAGCAAAAATCTTATACTTGTACAGACGGCAGCACATCAAGCTACCCGAAACTGTAAAATTTTTTCAATGAAAGTTGAACCTTCTAGCTTTAGCGATAAAGTTGAAAATATATTAAAGAAATTTGACAGATTGTAGTAGCTTGATGTGCTGGCGTCTGTACTTATATTGTTTGTGGTGACCACAGATATAGAAACACCTAGATAACACAAGAGCAACTACTTGGCGTGCCAAAAATCGCACAAGCTTACGTACAAAAATCGTAAGCCGCCACTTTCGCGCTCAGTCCTGTGTACAGTGCGTGCCACGTAAGAAGAGACTTGACACACCACGTGGTCTGACATGCGCAGAACACGATTTTAGGTATCTTTAGCGGTATGAGGTCTGAGTGCGAGACGGGACCGGACGTTATAGGGGCGGCGGAAAGAGGCGGGGTGGGCGGGGTCAAGTCTCTTCTTACGTGGCACGCACTGTACTGTTAGTTGGGTGAGCGTGATCGCTGGCACTAGGCCCCGGGGGTGGGACAAGACGGGTGCCGCACGCGGCGGCGTCTTTGAATCGATTTGATTTTCCCATCACTAAATAGTGCTGGTTACGTCATAGTAGGTAGTCAAAAAATGACACGCTCGGTCTTCATACAGATCGTGATACTTGCGTTATCTAGGTCTGTCTCTATCTGTGGTGGTGACACAAAAGAGGAAGTTTAGGTATATCAAAATCTAACCTTGAACTGATGTTAACTCCAGCAATGTGACAATAAATTGTTGGTCTTAATAAAGCAGCAGAGCGTGTTATGGTAGCCATAAACGACATGTTGTTGTTATTACGTTACGTTACGATGTGTTGGAAAATTTCTGTGCAAATTTCAATTTCATACATTTTATTTTCTTTATATTGCATACTGGTGCTAGTTTAAAATTGCGCAAGTATGTGTAAGTACGGGTACCAATACAAAAATAGTAACCACTTATGGAGAAAAATGCATCATCCTTCATAGCCGAGGTAACTTAAAGTTGTGTTATAACACTAAAAACTTGTTTCCATAAAAATACGTCAGTAAAAGTTGGAATTTTGACCAAAAGGTTCCCAGGTGTGGTCGACAATTGGACAGGGAGTATAAGTGACTCTCGGCTTCGTTAACCATCTTTTTACACCCGTTATGAATAAAAAAATATCCCTGAAAACCTTGGCTGAAAACCATGAAAATAATTTTCATATTAGAAGGGTAATCGTGTAACATAATTTTAACCTGACCAAGATTATGTCTGGACTTTAAAAGAGCCTGTGACCTCTGAATTTGTTTCGGCCTTTCTTCTCAGAGTAGTCAGATAGGAAACGCCGACTTCATCTAGTAAAAAAAAAATGATTGATATGTAAAAGTGTTTGTACAAACCTACTTACAAAAATAAAATCATTTATCATTTAACTATTTAATTCAAAATCTCCCAAAAATGGTGCAAAATTCACCGTGATCAATATGCAAATGGTTAGAACTAAAAAAAACCTCTTCGTGCCGTTAGCGTTTAATGCACTTGATCCGGACAAACTGGTTCGTTATTTCAAAGAATAGCTGAATCGTACAAAGTGACGGCGACATGCTTTAGTTTCTACCGGATTTATTACTGCTGACGTTAATACTTGGAAACTACTAAAAGAATTTACTATTATGTACGTCTACAGTTTACTCGCGTCTCCGGTAAGTTAATGATTCGTCATAATTCTGAGATTTTTATCGGTTCGTTCGATTTAAAACGGTTGGTTGAAAAATGGGGGTAGGTGGTCTTTGAAGCCGTCGGATCAATTCGCTACGTGAGAACTAGTGGGGCGCACGATCGATGTACAATTTTTCCACTTCCATAGATAACAAAATTACTTTCGCCAATCTGTCTGGTATATATTTTAAAAATAAAAAAGCCATATATTTCTCTAATTTTTTACAGTGTTTATCAATATTGTTAAGAATTTTAATTGTTACCCCACGTTGAAGCAAAAAGGAGGCTTATGATTTTGACCGGTATGTATGTATGTATGTATGTTCATCTGTTCCCTCATAACTTCAAAAGTTCTTATTCGAATTTGACAAATGACATATCGTTAGAAGCGTCTTAACCGTCCCCTAGCTATAGGCTATGCGACTTCACACTAAATTTAATATGGTACCATCTAGAGGACAAAAAGTAATTAATTTAAAAATATATTTTGGGATGTTGCCTCGTGGGATATCAAATGAAAGGGCTTAATTAGCACATTTCGAAAATATAAATATTACTGAAATAAACCCCAAAATAACTAAAGTTTAAAAACTAAAACCCGACTACTGAAAAGGATGAAAAAAGAAAATACCTCCCCGTGGTCGCATGCTACCATAGCTTATAAGTACACGGGAAGGTACTTTTTGTTTCATCCTTTTATACTTAAAAACTAAAACCCGACTACGCTACTGTCGAATTTTAGTTTTGAATTTTTTTTTATTGATTGCGATCCCCTGAGATGAAGGCCTCCTTCAGAGAATGCCAGCTTTCTCTGTATTTCGCTACGTCCATTCAGCGTAATCCAGCTATACGCACGATCTCGTCCTCCCAGCAAGTGTGTGGTCTTCCTCGTTTACCGGTCCGGTCCCCGGTCCCGTCCAGGAAGTCATCTTTATGGCCCATCTATTCATCATCTGGTATTTAGTATAATCCTAATTATTCCAAAAAAAATAACTCCTAAATCAAGTTGCTTCAAAATATACATTAATTATGAGTCTATTTTGAGATTTTCTTCTCCTGCAATACCAGACAAAGCAGTAAGTGTTGCCGCTGTAATTCCAGTCCTCCGGACCGAACCGGTCATAGCTGCTAATATAAACGGAGTTTTTTTTTTTAATTATGGTATATCAGTTTGAGTACTTTATGCAGCCCACCCAAATGTCCTTTCTTTGGTATTGTTCATCGAGTCGTTGAGCTACTTAAATTCTCAGTTGAGCTACACGATTACTGACAAAAAATGCTTGCACTGACTAGACAGGTCCACTGGAATCTGTGGGGTTCTTTCCTCAATATACATATCAGACACTATTCTTTAAGGTTCACATATGATCGACTAAGATTATGTCCGGAGCTTAAAAGAGACCCCTCCTGAGTTTGTTTCGACATTTTTCTTCTCAAGGATAGTCAGATAGGAAATGTCGACTCCATCTAGCTTGTACAAGTGTGTGTGCAGACACGGAAGCACTGTCTCTTACCTCACTGTCCGCAACACAACTACATAGCCAAGTTTCATTTTTTTAGGATTATTACTACCTACCTATCGCACTTAAACGTTGACGTATTATATTATGCTTAAGGGGGAAGCGCTAGCGTAGCCCGCGAAATTCAAATGTTCTTCGGATTTTTTGCAATTTTCAGGCCAGTGACATGTTGAATATTAAATAATAAAATCCAAATCAAAAGACATTTATTCAAATTAGGCTAAGAATCAGCATTTTTTGAACGTCAAAATTACAAAAGACAGTCCCTCAAAACGCCTGCCTTTCACCGCTTCCTAGAGCTTTCGCTGGGAAGAAGAAATTCCGCAGCAGCACAGCTGTCTGTTCAGCAAAAAAATACTAGATTTTAATGATTATAATTCTGTAAATACATATTTGTTACGCTCCCGAATCATATTTTGTTCAACATACAACACTACACACTGTCACTGAGCACCAAATTGCAAAAAACTTAAGAAAATTTGAATTTCGCAGGCTACTTAGCGCATCCCCCTTAATTACATTTTTTTAAATTAAATTATGTTTATCAATAAAAAAAACACACATAACAATCTCATAATTTAACACTAAAACTGGTGCATTTAAGTCAAAGCACTCGCTCTAAAACTTAATACGCAATGTGACCTAAATTTAAGACAACAAGGAGATTTAAGTCTTTCTCGTAATAAACTCGATCATAAAAGTTTGAAAGCAAGGATGGGAATAAAATATAATACGATATACGCGGTTCTTTAGGAGATAGCTTAAAATATTACCGAGATTGTACTTAAGTTGTTATTTCGATTTTTATCACAGGATTTAATGGCTGACATGTTTATGTATTTTTTATCCGCAGTTCAAAAATTACAGGCTTATTTATAAGAAAAGAAAGTATCGGCTCACCCACTGTTACATGGGACTTAAACATTACTAGCGAAGAGTTGGTGTACTATACACACCTCTGCTTAACCTCTCGAGGAATACAGGCATGATGTAAAAGTATCGATAGTAAGCTTAGATGTATGGAAAAGTTTCCTCTCTATATACGAAGTGAAACAAAGGCATTACCGTGACAAAGGGCTACGTAAAATTTTATCATACCTAAATCAAATAATGTTTATGGAGCGCGGACATGGGAATGCATACTACTATCGTATATGAATGATTTACCTATCTATGGAAATCTGCAATGTAATAAATGCAAAGAACTATTCAAAGGTAATAAAATGATACTTTCTAGATTGCAATGCGATCTAGAAAAAAATAAAAAAATATCTATGTAGGTACCTAGTATGCACCGAGTTGCCGAGTCTGGCCATACCGCTGTTAAAACCGCGATGGTTTGTGTGGTATATTTAATTGTTCAACAAGGCTTTGTTACTATTTTGTTTTTGATTAATAAACAATAAAAAATAAATACTACCTATCACGTAAGCAAATAGACGCGAAAATAGAACAAAATATCCAATAGCAACTCGTTCTAATTTACCCAACATTTCACACCATTTTAATCATAAAATTCCATCTCTATGGCTCACCATGAAATATCAAATAAACCCTTGAAACACAAGAGCCCATAAGGATGATATCAAACGGCTCCACCGCTTCACCGGCCCGGAACACCTAAAAACTGGATTGAAACATTTATCTTTCGATCCTAAAACATTCACTTTTTCATTCACCATTCTTCGTATTTTAAACTGTGACACTTCGCTTTAATAGTTCCCTCTAACGATCCCTGGCTACATAAAAGATAAGATAATACCAGCTATCGACACGACGAACGGGAAATTTCCACCGTATTTGATCGCCGGGGCGCGGATAAAGGTCCACGGTTAAATTTTAAAATTCTCATTTTGATCTTTATTCTTTCAGGCCATTATCATCCTACATGTCAAATGTTACTCTAAAAATACATTATAGCAATATTCTCTCGGCTTACATTCTAAAAATATTTCTAAAAGGCTCGTAAAAGTTGATTGACGGAAGGCGGAATTCGGGAGTTACTGTTGCACTTTACGCTCGACTCTTACGTGGTTCGAAACACGAAAATGCACGAAGACTACTTAGTTGGTGAGGTTGTAAGATGAACGACACGGAGGGTCGTAAACTTGTAAGTAATGTACTGTTTCGTTGAAATTAACTCATCATCGTCTCCTGAGAGTTTGCTTTAATTAAAGTTCTTGACAGTGTTTAGAGTGATCTGCTCTGTTTCTCTGTGATGTCAATCAGTTGTTGGAAATCTAATCAAACATAGTAACAGATAATCAATACCTGTAGGCAACATTTTCAGATAAATAAATTTTGAAAAATGTTACTCCATTTCGAAGTATTTATTTCAAACAAACCAATTACAGGCACTTTTGAATTATCAAGGGGTCGGTCAGTCAGAAAGATGAAATTAGTTGCCCATGCCAAAGCGTAGTTGGTACCGATGGAGAAGAACGTGCAAGAAACGGACACGGATCTCAGCAAGAACAAGAACGGATCTCTCCGATTGATTAATTGAATGATTTAAATCAATCTCTTTAATTATATAATTTTATGTTTTAAACCTTAACTATATTTAACCCAACTATTTATTTACACAAGGTACTAAATTAAATAAAATAATAATTACTAAATTATTATTACGGCACTTGACTAACTAACTATGAATACAATACTCTTTTAAATTCCATAAACATCTACATTCTCATTCCATTCCAGATTTTGAATTCACGAAGTTACTCACTAACATTAACACTTTTCACTACACATACCTAATAATATTCTATTCTCAAAACACTATCAGCAAATAATCTCTAACGAACAAACAGAACAGCAAATTAGAATAAAATCTCTATATTACGTGCTGAACCGAACTACTCGTTAAGTGTAGTTGAGTAAATCCTAATGAAATGAAGGGTAACTCGTCTAATTACGATGATATTAAGTGTAACGATCTCTAGACACGGAATGAGATCACGCGAGCGTAGCGCATCGAGCCAAAGAGTAGTTTGTGGAGACTGGACAAAGTGTTACGAAGAAAGATTCATATCGTTATGCCGGAAAGAAACCGTGTCGTGCATAACGACACGGTTCCTTTGCGGCACGGCGTATAAACGACGCCGTAGAAAAAACTTGCCCGTCAACAAGCAACTATAGTGATCCATACAACACTGATGACTGTGCCTATACACGGTTTAAAGGCGCGGGCCCACCGCGGTGCACGGAGAGGCTACGCACGTGTATTAAGCTTCGCTTTGGAAGAAAATGTATGTGGTTGTGTCCACTGCAACCCACGAAGAGGCTACGCATGAATTGACGTCATTGATACACGCGTGGCTTGCTCGAATAGGCGGTTACATAGCTCAACGCCGGCGACGTGGGTCTACGTTTCCACTAGAGTACACGAATATGACCCACGACTATGTACAGCTAAAAAAAATTACCAAATGGCGCAGGCGTCGCTCGCGTTCCCGCCCGTCTCACCTCCCCACACCTCCCGCAGTGAAGCCCGTGTCCGTGGATTGCGGTGGCACGTGCGTAGCCTCTCCGTGCGCCGTGCCACGCTATACATAGTCGTGGGTCATATTCGTGTACTCCAGTGGAAACGTAGACCCACGTTGTCAAGCAAATTAATACACGCAGCTAAAATGCGCCGCGTGCCCGTGCACAGCATGCGCCGCGGTGGGCCCGCGCCTTAAGGCGCGGTTAACTGTGGCACGGCACGGCATGCGGCGCGACACGGCACGGAACGCGGCACGGCACGGCTAAACCGTAGTTTTTCACGGCAAGAAGAACATGTGTGTACAAAGGGCCTGAGATTGGCCCTAACCATACTTAGGTCGCGCGAAAAATTGTGTCACTCATCCCGCTTGGAACGGTAGATACAATTTTCAGTATGAGTGAGCGAGATAATACTATTCAAATGTCACTGTCAATAATACAGAAACGAACCAACTTTTGACGCGATCGGGTGAATCTACATACATAGCAATTTAAATCATAAGTTGATGATTATATATGGTTATGTTTTAAGTACCTACGAAGATCTCAGTAAGCCCAGGTTGGCAAGCTTAAGGGGCTTACATGACCTAAAGCGTGGTCACTGTTGGACTGCATAGAAAAGAAAGAGAAGCGCGATGATACAACGCTGGTAATTTATTGCAGAATATGAAGCAATTATTTAATTACAAAAAATCTATTGTTTGGACGAAAAAATTAAAACACTAGTATTTTAGTATATTGCTTGTAGAATATTCTGACAATAAATCAGAATGATTGTATGTATCTTAGTATGGTTTTTATTGTAAAAAGAAAGTTTTTAGAGGTATCTTCATGATTTTTCTATCGTATCAAATTAGTTGTAGGTATTATGTTTTTCATCTAAAAGTGGATCTCGTAACCGCATTACAACTTTTGAGCAAAATACCCAGTACATTGAAACTTCACTAAGTTTTAATTTAATTATCTAACTGTCACATAGACAAAGAGAACTTGTCATTTTTGACATGTAAGTGACACTTAACCTGAGAGTACAGTACTATTTCACAGTTATTTTACCTCTGACTTTGCATCACTGTCCAAATCACAATGATCTTTATTCCCATTGTAATGAGGTTGCTGTTGGGTTGCAGCCATTGACAATTGCGGTCTTATTCTTGTTACAATAAGTTTGCTGTTAGGTTAGTGTTGTCAGTGGTAAAATTACTTGAAACGGTCTGTGGTAAAGAAATTACGAGGTCGTCTATAATTTCTTGCCTGTTACAAGATTAGGTATTGTCCGTTAGTGCATCCAAATTAGGTACATGTTTTTTATACAGTATCGGCGTAGGCTTATAAGAGAAAAACCGGCCAAGTGTGTGACGGACCAAGTACAATGAAGGGTTCCGTAGTTGGTATGATTTTATCCCAAAAACAAACTTAATAATGTAGTTGAAAACTGCAAATCTAAGTTTGTAATCGCATTTTTTATGTGATAAAACTACTAATTAACAATTTTCGGACATTTTCCTTTACTTGTGCTATGAAACCTTGCTTCTTGTCCATGAATGGTCAACGGAAAGTACCCTAGGATTATAGGTTTTGATTTATTTGCGAGTATCCAAAATATATCGCATAAATGGCAATGGTATTTTTTTCTTGCATTGACTTTCAAGCTTGAAATTACGAGGTCGTCTATAATTTCTTGCCTGTTACAAGATTAGGTATTGTCCGTTAGTGCATCCAAATTAGGTACATGTTTTTTATACAGTATCGGCGTAGGCTTATAAGAGAAAAACCGGCCAAGTGTGTGACGGACCAAGTACAATGAAGGGTTCCGTAGTTGGTATGATTTTATCCCAAAAACAAACTTAATAATGTAGTTGAAAACTGCAAATCTAAGTTTGTAATCGCATTTTTTATGTGATAAAACTACTAATTAACAATTTTCGGACATTTTCCTTTACTTGTGCTATGAAACCTTGCTTCTTGTCCATGAATGGTCAACGGAAAGTACCCTAGGATTATAGGTTTTGATTTATTTGCGAGTATCCAAAATATATCGCATAAATGGCAATGGTATTTTTTTCTTGCATTGACTTTCAAGCTTGATTTTTTTAGAACTTCAAGGGATCGTAGACTTACGTACTTGATATTAATTTCAATTTGGCATCTCCACGCAGTCCTAAGATAAAGGGTCTTTGGACTGCGGAAAAGACAGACTAACCGCCGGAGAGACGGACGGGCGGACAACGAAGTGATCCTAAAAGGGTTCCGTGTTTTCCTTTTGAGTTACGGAACCCTAAAAAAGTATTCTTACGTTTCTACTACCTAACGAGAGCTCACAAAAACAAAACTAGTCAATCAAAAAACGCAACACTTCCACAAAAAAAAGAAAGACACGTTACTTCAATCATTGGAGCGTGAAATATGCTCGCTGCGGGGAAGCTGAGCGGCATATCTCAGTAGCTTGCCTGGTATTTTGCTGGCCATACAGAGCGTTCTGTCCGGGCACAAAACGTTCCTACGGGAATATTGCCATTATCACGGCGCTTAGCGGACTGTAGTCTAGTGCAGTACGATGTTATTAATTTTCTAGTGGATACTGAGCTACCCAGTTGGCTCTAAGAGATTTAGTTGTTGAAACTGTATAGTGTCTTTCTGAATTGACAATAATGTTTGGAAGTTCACGATAATAATTATGTTCTACATAGTTTTGTATGGAGTAACTGATCGGTAGTTCACTGCAATGATATTATTATATATTCTTTTCATATCTCGTGGGAATAGACGCTTATAATTTATGTATAATGTTACCGTTAGAATACGGAATACGTTAATATGCGCATTAAGTAGGTAATGTACAATTTACCGGATACAATCCGTTAAAGTGTGAAATATGTTACCGCCCTAACTCGATTTTAGAATGCTCATTCGCTCGCTCAATTGGAACATTAATTTATTTTTTAGACCAGTAACTAACATATGCCCACAATAAAAAATGTTGAATTTGAATTTGAGTAACTTATTAAAGGGCATAAATTACATGTTATAGATGTTTTAAAAATAGGCCAAAAAAATAGTCTACTAAGAGTAGCCAAATAAATCGAATATCAATCAAATGCCAATTTGTCGATATTTTGTGAGAAACTAAGGCATGCCCGCACGTTCACTCGTGCGGCGATAACTAGGTGCGGAAAAACTCTAAAAAACCGGCGTGAAATATACACCGGGCTGTTTCCGCATGTTAGTGGCGCGTTTTTTTGTGACTGGGTTGAAATGTATACCTACAGTGTTTGTGAAGGAAGTTATGATAATTGTGTAACAGAATATTTCAGGAGAGGTATTAAACGCGAATGATGGATCAAGTCAGGACGATAGGTAGTAGCAAACCCCTGTCTGCTAATGAAGTTTATTGACAATATAATTTAAAAGAACAAACCTTACACACAAATCATAACAATCCTGTGATTTGTGTCTACTAGTACATAATACAATTACGTATTTCTAACAAATACCTGTGTATATGCGGTTGTTTGAGCTTAATTCACACTGACCTCCGTACTAGTGAAAACTGTATCACGGCAGGTCAGTCATAACTAACTAAATAACTTCTAACAGCGAACTGCGATCACCAACTAAATTGGGAGCCATTTTTTTTTTAGACCGTTCGTTGATGCGGTTGTGTGGATCCCAATGTTCAGTAGGCTTTTGAAGATGAACATGTAATGCTTTATTCTAGCTTAAATTACTTACACCATCTAGCTACTTATTTCTTGACCTGTACCACTTTTATATAGAAACTCTTTAAGAAACAAAAGTGTACAACACATCTGCCGAAATTACGCTGCGGAAAGTTTGGCGTGTTTATGCCTGCGTTACCTATTTATGATAGATGACATTACGTTGCGTTATTCATAGAAAACATAACGAAGCAGAGTTTCTGAGGCGTGATTTTAGGCTGGTGTGTTAGCTATATAAAGAGCTACGATTTCTTTGACTGCTCCGTTGGTCTCGTAGTCGCAAGCGCGACTGCGGAGTGTGGTGTCCTAAGTTCGATTCCCCGATCGGGAAAGTGTTATAAAGTTTTCCATTGGGAAATTCTCAGTAACTTCCCGGAGTTGGCTGTGGAAGTGGGCGGTGTGATACCCCCGTGTTTTGGAAGGCACGTTAAACCATTGGCCCTGCGTCTGATCTCTCTCCGGTCGTGTCGGATTGCCGTCCCATCAGACTATGACAGTGGTGAGGGAAGAGAGAGTGCACCTATGTCTGCACGCACACTTTTGCACTACAACATCTCCCGCGCCAAAGGCCAGTCTTCGTTGAGATTGGCCGCCATGGCCAAAAATACTGTTTGGGAAACGATAAAGAGCTACGAATACAAATGTCGGCATTAAACTCAAACTCAAAGCATTTATTTCAATTAAACCATTTACAGGCACTTTTGAATTGTCAAAAAGTCGGTCAGTCAGAAAATATGAAGCTAGTTACCCATTCCAAAGCGTAGGTACCTATGGAGAAAAACGGGTAAGAAACTCCATGGACACTCTTTTAAATTATATTTTTACAAAAATATTAGTTACATCATTAATGTGAATTTATAATTATACAATATAAAGGAAATTGAGTTTATACAATGCAAAGATAGTCTTACAATCTTCAGCAGCTCCAACAGAATTTTCAAGTGTCAAAAAACACATGACACCGAAAGCTACTCAAAAAAATCAACACCCCCATATAATATTCCGGTCTTACCCCACAGTTACGCTACCTTTATCTCTTACAATGTTTACAACGAACCTACCATTTAATTTCCACAATGTTATAATTGAAACACGTGCGCGATACGCTGCCTGCATTCATAATACATTTTAAACGGTCAAACTTTACATTTTTTTCCGAATAATAAAACCTTTTTAATGTAAAAAGTTTTAAGAGTATACATCGCATTTCTGGTTATAACTTTTTCCGGAGATTCCATTTTTAATTTTAGATTAAAACGGCGCCTCTTTATGTCGTTCTGTGGGGTCACTCATTGTTTTTTTTTTTATTGGGAACTTGAGTTTTCTTGAATGTTTTAGGTAAAAGTTATCTTTTTTGTTATAAAACTTTGTTCAAGTTTTCTTTTCCCATCAAACGATTCTTAGTTACTTACTCGGGCCATTTTTTTTAACCTATATTGTATCCCACTGCAGGGCAAAAGTCTCCCCTTTTTTCTTGCAATCTTCCTATACTTCCTATATTTTGTAATTTATATGGTGTACATAATAAAGAGAATTCTATTCTATTCTATTCTTCCCTGTCTTGTGCTATGTCTGGCCATGTTGATCCTGTAAAGGCTCCTACAAACAGGCGCGACACGCGATATAATCGCGCGCGACGCAAAGGCATCGCTCGTTGGGCGACTTGCGGGGCATTTGTGTCGCGCGATTTTATCGCGTGTCACGCCTGTTTGAAGGAGCCTTAAATCTTATCAGATCGTCACACTACCTTCCCTGTGGTCTACCTCGACGGCGATGACCTCCATCAGGCTTCCAGTGAGTAACGATCTTTGCCCATGTCTCCGAATGCATTCGCGCGACGTGTCCGACCCACTCCCACTTTATCCTGGCTATTTTTCTCCAAAATCCGATACTAGTTATGAAGCGCAGCGTGGTGTTTCTAACTCAGTCTGACTCCTAATATGCTGGGCTCTATTGCCCATTGGCAAATCTTGAGTTTAGACTTCTGCTGTTCAGTGAGTAACCAAGTTTGGCCAGTAAAATACAGGTCGAGGAAGAAGTTTTTTCGTATTTTATAGGTATAAAGTTGTAATAAAATCTCTTTGGCTGTACTGTTTGTATCTAGCTGGTTTTGATACAATGAAATAGACGACATTTAAAAAAAAAACAAAAATAAAAAGTAAAAATGATTTCCCGCCACTTGGTTTAAGCGTTTTCAGTCCGAGAATGTTGATGTCAAAGATGCAGCTCGTTCTGGTCGCCCTGTTACGGTAAAAGTCGATGTCATTTTTGAAAAAGTAGAATAAAATCGGCATATTAGTAGTTACGATATAGCTAAAGAGTTAGGGGTTGGCAACAAAATAGTTTTGACCCATTTGAAAAGGTTTGGGTATACAAAAAAGGTTAATATTTGGGTGCGACACGAGCTTACTGAAAGAAACCTAATGAATCATGTACTCATTTGCGATTCTCTATTGAAACGTAATGAAACCGAACCATTTTTGAAAAGATCGATCAATGGTGATGAAAAGTGCATCACCAACGACAAGAACGTGCGAAAAAGATCATGGTCAAAGGGCAATCAAACTCCACAGACTATAGCGAAATCCGGATTAACTCGCAATAAGGTGATGCTAAGTGTATGATGGGATTGGAAGGGCACCGTTCATTATGAGCTTTTCAAAACCATCGATTCGGATCTCTACTGCCAACAGCTAATGAGACTCAAGCAAGAAATTGAGAAAAAAAGGCCCGAATTGATCAACAGAAAGGCTGTGGTCTTTTATCATGATAACGCCAGACTTCACATATCTTTAGCCATTCTGCAAAAATTGAGAGAGCTTGGTTGGGAAGTGTTAATGCATCCGCCATATAGTCCTAACCTTGCATTGTTTCGGTCTCTTCAGAATTATTTAGGTAGTGTCAGGTTAACATCAACAGAGGACTGTCAAAACTACATGTGGCAGTTTTTTGATCAAAAGTCCCAAAGTTTCTACAGCAATGGGATTACGTCACTGCGTACAAAATAGCAACAAGTTATCGAACTAAATGGCACATACATATTATCATAATCAAATGTAAGTAAACTATGAAAAAAAATATGTCATAAATTTGTATAAAAAATACGAAAAATCTTCCCCGATCTAATTATAATTTAGAAACGTGCAAACAATTTGAAAATTTCCCATAATCAACGTATTTTTTCCTGTTCTTAGATTTGAAAATAACTGTAGGCAAAAATAAATTCCGTATTTATTTGATTACAACCATGTTTCTTTATTTATTTAGGCATAAGGACCACTTACCAGAAGATCGTACTCGCAAGAGGGTTCTCTTTATCGAACCAAAAGCTTTCGAGTACACATTTACTAACCGTAGCATAGATACATACATAATCAGCCTGTGATGTTCCAACTGCTGGAATACAGGCTGCTCTCTGTGAGAAGGAGTGGGCCGTAATCGACCACCCGGGCCCAGTACGGATTGGTAGAAGTCACATCTCTTCGATTTTTTGGTTCTAAGATATGCCGGTTTCTTCACGATGTTTTCCTTCACCGTTTTGAGAGCAGTAGTGATGAAATAATTTATACAAAGAAAAGCGCCTGTCTGGGTTCGAACCTGCAACCTACAACACGTACAGTACCCGGCGATAAATATTGCACATCGACCTTGGTTGATTGGTGTATTTTACACGAAGAATAAAAATAATCATCAAAAGAAGCAAATCATAATTGTTTTAACAGCTCCTAATAGATACCGGACTATTTGTATTTCGTGCGACAGAGATAACGCTCTACGAAGCCGAAATTAGCCGATTGTCCCTTTCCAAAGGTCGATGTGCAATATTTATCGCCGGGTACTGTAAGTCGTGGCCGGAACCACTAGGCCACCACAGCTCTCGTCGTAGCACATCATCTGCCTAGCCTTCTTCCAACTATGTTGGGGTCGGCTTCTATTCTAACCGGATGCAGCTGAATACCAGTATTTTACATGGAGCGACTGCCTATCTGACCTCCACAATACGGTCGATAATACTATACCCCTTGGTAAGGCTAGTTGTCAGATTTCGGGCTTCTGACGACCAGTAACGACTGTCAAAGATCCATGAATGACAGCATAACTTTTTGTGGTCGCGATCCTCAGCATTGAGGGAACGACAAAGAAAAATATGAATGTATCAGCGCATCTCTGTGTTAATCATATTTTTGATATAGCATCTCGCTGGTCAACCTAGGAAACTTTAATAAATGTATGCCTTCAGCCAGGACACAAACCTTATAAACTAAGCGACTACATGCTAATAGCACCCCTGTGGGGTACGGATCTCGGCTGAGGCCGTCGCCAAGGGAGGGCACCAAGGGACAGGCTTGATCAAATCATAAATATGTATGGCCCTTTACACACATACTTTTATCTTGTCGTGAAAAACTACGGTTTATTCACCGAGTGTTGGCCCGGTCGTCAGTGATGTATGGATCACTATGGAAGCTTTTTGACAGACACGTTTTATGCTCTTTCAAACAGGCGCGACACGCGATAAAATCGCGCGCGACACAAATGCACCACAAGTCGCGCAACGAGCGCGTCTTTTGTGTCGCGTGCGATTATATCGCGTGTCGCGCCTGTTTGTAGGAGTCTTTTTTCTACGGTGCAGTTTCTACGCCGTGTGTAGGCTCGGTCGTCCGTGTAGTATGGATCACTATGGAAGCCTATTGATAGACACGTTTTTTCGACGGCGTGGTTTATACGCCGTATCGTAAAGAAACCGTGCCGTGTGGAAAGGGCTTAAGCTTGCCTACTCTTAAAATAATAAATAGAAACCTTTCTCTTAGCTAGAGTAGCGTAGCAAAGTTATTTTAAACTAATTAACTATCGATCTAAATCCGACCCACATAAAAAGTTAGAGCCAATACAGTGCCATCGAGGCTAATGCAAAACTTCTCGAAGGTAAAACAAAAAGAAAACAAAACATGAGTGTTTGACATGTTTTCCAATACCGGTGAAGAAGCGAAGAACCGGAGAACTTAGTTCTCTAACTTTGAACGGTCCGGTCCGGCAAAAACGAGTGGAAGTTTTTAATTTAAGTTTAAGCACAGATTTTGTTGTCTTCGTTTAATGTAAACATTATTTTGTAGTTGTATTAGTTGTTGTGTCATTAAAAGTTGAGGCTCGTGTCGCGGAACAAGTGTTGTTGGTTTTAATTTGCGCTGTTTCGGAGGAGTGTTTCCACAATGTTTTTTTAGTAAATAGACTGTTTTAATGTTGTGCAGTGTAAAATTCGATTAAAGGACATCTCTTATCTTGTTACTGGGTTATGGAAGTCAGATAGGCAGTAGTTCCATGTAAAATACTGGTATTCAGCTACATCTGGTTAGATTGGAAGCTGTCTAGGGTACTAACCTAGTTGGGAAAAGGCTAGGCAGATGACGATTGTCTTTTCGAGCAAGTGTTTTTTTCGAATCCACGAAGTATTATATTAGAACTAAGTCAACTTGCCACATAAAACAGGGACCAATTTTACCTTTGTATCACATAATATTAAATACGTGGGCGCATTTTCATTAACGTGTAAGCTGTGGTTACATTCAAATCGCGTTTTGTCATCATATTTCTCTTCGTTGAAAATCCCTAAATAAATTATTTATTTATTTATTTATTTATTTATTTATTTCTCAACTTACATCTATCCTTACAGGGAAACCTATTGCGATAGTGTACATTTATCTAAACTCTTATCCTAACTTATTACTAACTCCTTATTTTAATTAATTTTTGTAACTTATTACAAACAATGCATTCTTTGTGAACTCACTCAGAGAACAACAGAATATGTCCGTGTCACTAGCTATGAGGTTGAGAGTGCGGAGTGCACGCGTCAGTGGCGCCTCACTTAAAAGATTGGTACGAGCGCGCGGCTCCGCCAACAGCCGTGGCTGTCGTCGTCGCCACACGTACCTGTCTGGAACACATAAACCTATGTGCCCTAATATGTCCGCATTATGTACCCTCCCTCTAAGTACTCTGAATATATACGAGGTGAGTGCGAGATCCCTCCTGACCCTCAGTTCGTTATATCCAACCATACCCAAAATAAATAAAGTCGGGTACGTAAGCGGATAAAATGGGTATACACCATACAAGCGCGAGTACAAGTACCTCACAAACTTGTTTTGTACTCTCTCCAGCATGAGCCTATATTTAGATTCATGTGGAGCCCAAATGACTGCGTTACATTCTAATTGGCTTCTAACTAAAGCATTATATAAGGCCATAACCGCTTTAATGTTATTAAAACCACGCACCATACGTAGCATAAAACCCAAATTACGGTAAGCTTTTTTGCAGCAGCTTGTGATGTGATCACGAAACGTTAGCCCAGTGTTGAATTTAACCCCTAAGTCCCTAACTTCCGTAGCCCTAGCCATTGGCAACCCGTCTATGTTGTACGTATATAGAATAGGAGTGTGCGCGCGAGAGAAAGTGATTGTTACGCACTTTGAGATGTTGAACTGCAAGATGTTATCCTTGCTCCAGGTCACCACTCTGTCTATGTCTCTTTGAAGCCTGTCACAGTCCTCTAATTTACTTATCTCCAGCGACAGCTTGAGGTCATCAGCAAACAGTAAACATTTGGCGTCTTTAACAACTTCTGGCAAATCATTAATCATGATAATGAACTGCAAAGGCCCAAGATTACTGCCCTGACTCACCCCCGACCTGGTAAAATATGGCTCTGACTTGTGTCCCGCATATTCTACGTACTGTTGCCTACCGCTCAAGTAACTTGCAAAAAACTTTAGTAGATGTGGAGTGAAACCAACGGCCGCTAACTTTTTCAGCAAAACATCATTATTTACTAGATCGAACGCTTTTTTCAAATCGAAGTAAGCGGCATCAGTTTGGCCCCCACTGTCCACTCTTGGCACAAGATTAGCCATGTAGTTCAGGAGATTGCTAGTAGTGCTTCTTGCCGGTCGAAACCCGTGCTGGGCGTCTGAAAGCTGGCTACTGACCTGATGAAATATACTCTTATGAATAGCCGCTTCGAAAACCTTCGCTGGAGTCGACAGCACTGCGACAGGTCTGTAACCATCCACCGTCATGCCTGCCCCTCCCTTTGGCACCGGTACGACGCGGGTAATCTTCCACTTCTCCGGAAACACAGCTCCATCCAGACATTTATTATAAATGTATTGCAGCGGTTTGGCTAGCGCCGACCGACAATCCTTAAAGATGTAAGGCGGAATGCCGTCCGGCCCAGAGGACTTTTTCTGTTTAAGCTGTTGAAGCGCGCAACATACGTCCGACAGTTGTAAGTGGTCTAGATGTACCCGCGCCGCTCCGTTCTCCCCGCCCGCTTCGATCATAGCCGCACTGACATCCAACTTAGGCTGCTCTGTACTATACACCGAATAGAAGTACTCAGCAAACTCCTGAACACACTGTTCGTCCGTCAACGCCTCGCCATTCTTTAAAATCTTTTGCTGACTTCTACTACCTCTTCTAGATTTTGCATAATTATCTGAACACAGTACGGTTTTAATTTTAACTTAATTTGCGCCAAATCAATTGTTTTCGTTTTACAGTATTTCGTGGAAGCTTACTGTCAACACCCTAACATTTTCCGTAAACAAGAATGTTTTAATCAGTATCAAAACATTCCCTGACCATAGCCTATTCACAAATGGAACTGCCCATTCCCAGCAATCAATTACAAACGCCACACTAGTGACTCACTCCACCATACGTGAAATATTACCATACGATAAATTTCAAAAATACTCTTCAGCCTATCTGTGTTGAGAGCTAATATCAGTATATCACGCAAAAAGAAATATGGCAGTACAAACAATGGAGCTAGATAGTTTGGAACCCCTAGAGTTTCGACTTCCGGACGAACGTCAACAAAAATGTATAGAAAAATGCGAGGTTTTTCATCGCAATTGCTGGGATGTTATTGGAAAAATATGTTGGAATATGTCCGTTATTTATTGGTGCTTATTTTGCTGTATATTTGCTTATTCATTTAATGTAGAGACGTTTATGTACTTCGATTCCTATAACAATCATTTATATTTCTGCTATCTATCTTTAAGTATCATCATAGGTAAATTAGACAGTTATACAGCCTTTTTTGTTATCAAAAAGATGACTAAAAAGGGTTCGGCTACATTTTGTCGGTGCCATTAAACTACAATAGGTAATTATTGCACTTTTTGATTACCTACCTTAAGGGGAAGCGTTAATGTAGCCCGCGAAACTCAAATTTTCTTACGTTTTTTTGCAATTTGCTGGTCAGTATTAAGTTGTACGTCGATCAAAATATGATTCGCGACCGTAACAAATATGTATTTAAGGAATTATAATCATTAGAATCAGTAATACAACTAAACTTGTTAAGTCAGTATAATCCTAAAATGTCAAGATTTCATGAAATATTCATTCAGTAGGATTACTTGATCTTAGGGAGTTGTGTTGATGACTTTATTGATTATAATTCTGTAAAATCACATTTGTTACGGCCGCGAATCATATTTTAATCAACGTGCAACTTAATACTGACCAGCAAATTGCAAAAAACGTAAAAAAAATGAATTTCGCGGGCTACCCTGGCGCTTTCGCCTTTATAAGTATTATCTTGAAAGTTATCATGTAGAATGAAAAACGTTTCGCTTTAATAACACGATGCGGCTTCATAAAATACACGAGCAATTTTCTGAAGGCTCTTAGGTATACTAAAAATATCTTGTGTCTAAAGCTAGTAAATAGGCCTGAAGGTCGCATGTTACAAATACATAGTATAATATTTTTAATATTAAACGTGAAAGAAAATATCACACTATTTTTTCCAAGATTCTCATATCAAGTTTAGACGTAATATCACGTCTACTAACAGAATAAACAAGGAGAGTGAAGATCTTAGCCTGTCAAGATATTTATCTTGGACAAACCTAATGGACTTATATTTCAGCATATTCTTCAAAAGATGGCTCAAGATGTGTTGGGGCTTTTGCGCGCTTGCGATTTTCTGACATCAAAGTAGTGCCAAATATGTACATGTTTTTTCTTTGCTTTATTCAAAGTTGTCGAAATGCGTTTGGGTCTATTTTAAAGTAGCTTAGCAAAAGTACTGAGAACAACAAACTCAAAGCAGTGGTGGCCCAGTGGAAACAGCCGCGACTTACGACAAGGGTCGTGCGTTCAAACCCAGGCTGCACTTTACTTTGTGTAAATTATAACGTCACCACACTGCTCTCAAAACAGTGAAGGAAACATCGAATGTCCTAGAACCAAAAAATTCGAAGATGTTGCATCCATTAACCGGCACTAGACCCGTGTGGCGGATTACGGTCCACTCCCTCTCACAGAGAAAGGGATTGTGTCTCAATCGTGGAGACATTAGATTTTGCTAAGCAAAAGTATAGTAACATGAAATCGCATCTTGAATTCGACGCCTGCGTTGCTAGCTGTCGCACCATTGCTCACCTAGACGTGCCCTACTAGACGGGCATTTATAAGTAAGCGTGGGGGTGCTTTAACCTTTACACGGCGTAAAATCGCAAGTGTGACCCAGCCCTAAGACATATGATATAGCAGTCGTTTACTGTGATTCAAAGCTTAAGACTTTATTAGTCTCTTAACTAAAACACGTAAGTAATAGATGCCATTTTTATAGCATCACTCTTGAACATCGATTTGTTGAAAATTTCGTTGGAACATACATATTCTGCGTTCGCGACTTATTTGCCAAAAATTTACACAAATAAGAGTTTATGGAAAAATAAGTTTAATTCACTCACACAATAATTTTAATGAACACAATAAAGTGCAATTTACGCTACAACTTCAAACATTTTTATAATGTTTTCAATAGTACCTACTACTCACTTTGAAATCAACTTATTAACCATTAAAATAAAGTTGATATTTGTTTAACTTGAAATAACATCAATTTGAAATAGGCAGTACATAAATACATAAACTCACGCCTTCTTCCCATGAGGGTAGGCAAAAACTACACAACGCAGCCTGCTAAGATCCTTACATATTTCTTTTGTCTCGTTTACGTTCATACAGCTGGTCATACACGCACGCAGGAACAATTAATTTAATTTCCGTTTGGAAAATTGACGAATAATGGGCAAAGTGGACCAAACCTGGCCACTCATAAAAGCCATTTTACGAGCAATTTTGGACCACAGAATGATCGTTTGCAGGGTACAATGTGTTTTCAGAATCGTGTCACCGTCTCTTTAAGCTATTAAAAATAAAAATTATGTTTGAACAATTTTTGGGTTAAAAATTGATGAGGACGGCAGGCTGGAGTGTTGGTTGTTCGAAGTTATCACGACATAGGCTGTGAATACTCTGAATAATTCAAAGTACTTGAACCCTTCGCATCGTGTTACCATGTAAACGACCACCGCCGAACACGAGATAACTAATTGTAACAATTTAGACCGATTCAATGAATTGTTGCATGAGTATTATGGATAACGGTAATTGATCTCAGTAAGGTCAAAGATTAATTTGAATACCACTTATAGATAAGCACCAACCCGCACTGGGGCCGTGGGGTTGATAACGGCCCACTCACAGAAAGGAGGCCTGTGTCCCCACAGGCCTCCTCTCTGTGAAAGAGAGTGTTCCCACTGCTGGGAAGCACCACTGCTTCCCAGCAGTGGGAACTCTCTCTGTCTCTGTGGGAATATTATAGGCTGATTGTGTAATAAATAAGAAGTGAAATGACTAAGTAGATAGGTTGTAAGTTTAAGCACCACGAAAGACGATATGCTCTATTGGCACGAACTCAGTCGCGACACAAGTTTACTTGGTAAACTGATTAAATATATTACGATTAAATTACTCATTTTCCCAGTATAACAATACAAAGTAGGTATCAATTTCAGCGTTCGAAAACAGTGATTATATGTTTTGACATGCCTCTAAACTACTGTAAAGATAAGATTGTCTACAAAACTCGACCTAATCTAATGCAAGCTGGCTAAAAAATAACTCTGGTTGCATTCGAACATTCAAGCGAATTTAGAATGAGCTTTCAAATTATTTTCAACACACTTGGTGGCGTAAAGTGGCTCATAATGAACCGCTTTTTGATCTATAATGTAGTGTATTAAACATGCATGCGCGCGTACTTTATGTTACCGCACTAGTGCGGTAACGCCACAAAAATAAAAAAGCGCACATCTCCGACTACTAAATAGTTATTATTTACTAGTCGGAGATGTGCGCTTTTTTAAATCTCATCAAAGAGACTTCATGCCAAAAGGAATCCGTGGGCCATATGTCACATTTTTTTTTAATAGTCTGAATTGTCCTAGGTCCCAAAATATTACTTAAATTGTCTGGTGTCGGGATCCCGGGACCAAACGGAAAAGACCCTGACTGGCGTTCCATTATTGCGGATTCTCACTGATCTATTGTATATTTCTCGAATAATACGGCCTCGGGTGCAATGATCAACATAGCACACAATCACACATGGATCATAATGTACTATTCTATTAGGTTTTTTGTTTCAAGAAAAGAGTGATACAATTTTTACATAACGTTGTATCATTTAATAGCCCCCATAGTACTTACTCGATTCTTCATATCCAGATTCGCCACAGTGTAGCAAAGTACGCCACTTTGTAGACACAACCAGCCGTCTCTCTTTTTTCGCATTGGCGTACTGCAATATCGGATTTTGAGGTGCCGAGTGGCGTATCTCTGCAAAGCTAACACAATACGAGCTTCGTTCACTGTTTTAACGTAATTAATGACTGACTGTGTTTTAGCCGTTTTGAAATTCGTATGAGTGCTTTGGCGTATTAGGGGACTCGGATATCTGATGGCTTTTTCTGGGGTAACTCTTTTTTATTGTTTATGGGGTTCGTAATGTAGGTTTCTGGGGGCCATGTTTTGGGAGACGAAGCTGCATTAGAGATTAAAATCTCTAGGTTAGTAGTGTTTTCTAACTTTCTTTCTAACGTGGCTCACCCTTAGTCCTTTTCTTGAACAAGCAATACTGTTTGACGACAATGATAGTTCTTGACTAGTATCGCTACGATCTTTACAGGCCGAGCAATTTTTTATAACGCCTACAATGTACTACATTTTTATTTGAAGTTTCCCAACAATGCTCATGTACTGAATAAAAATACAGCATGTGGTCATATTAAAGGGTGTGGTACAGACAATTATTTAATTTATTTTATTCATATTTTTTATTTAATTTACCATTTATGTACATACAAGAAAATAAACAGAACAGAAAAATAGGTACAAAGGTGATGCTTATTTCATAAGAAATCTCTTCCAGCATACCTGCGATAGGACAATAAATAGAGAGATGTAGACAGCGTGTGAAAGAGTAAAGGAGACAAAAAGAAATATTTCTAAAATAAATATCACTAGAATGTTAATAATTATAACGTAATCAAAATAATAAATGGATACACAACTATGGTAACGTGGAAAGATAGTGTTTTATTACTCTTCTTTTAAAAACTGCAACAGTTTGGCAGTCCCTAATTTCAGGCGGTAGTGAATTCCACAATCGCACCGCGTGTACTGTGAAGGAGTAGAAGTAGAAGTCGTTGGAGTGGGGAGGGGACTTAAGAAGGTTTTTAAGATCTGACCTGCAAGGCGCATCTGAAGGACGGGCGTAGGAAAAACGCTCCCGCAGATAGGATGGCGTTTTAGAATCGTGAAGGAGATTGAATAGCAGACACAATATTCGAGAGTTTCTGCGAAGTCGAATGATAATTTCACGAACAATTAATCACACTAACAAATCACACACTCTGGGTACATAACACAACTAGATACACGGTAAAATAATTATGTACAGTAACAAAGTAATTGCGAACAAATCGTAGGATCGATTACTTTTCGTATAGTGACAGAGCCACCCAATTCCAGCAGCAAGACTGAACTTTAGTAAACCGACAGTTTGTCGTGAGCTAGTGCTCTGTAAGGAGTCGAGTCCGAAGACCGACTCCGGCACAAACGAGTGCGCTCTATTATAAAGGGTTTCAAACTCAAACTTTCAAACTCAAAGCATTTATTTCAATTATACCTTGTACTTGGCACTGAATTGTCAAAATTTAAATAGTCTGTCAGTTAGTCAGAAAGTTGAAGCTAGTTGCCCATTCCAAAACGTAGATCTCTATGGAGAAGAATGGGCAAGAAACTCCATGGACACTCTTTTAAATCAAGATATTACAAAATCCTGGGTACATTATTATTGTTGCTTCTATATGTGAGAACAATGTAAGAAAAAGACACAAATGGAGAAACAATTTAAAATATAAGATTAAAAATAAGCCTTGGCAGTTAAGAGATGACCAGTCTCAACCGACGGCGCCCGTTCACGAACACGACGTGTGGATCAGCACCATCTAGCTCAACCATTTTGTAGGAAACCGAATGATCCAACACACGCGCCACCATCGATGAGACATTTAAGTGAGCATGACACGTTCTCAACTGCCATGCTCTTTCAAGTCAACATAAGAAAATCATAATAAACGGAAACATGGTTCTTACATTTACAAAATTTTAAAAATGCTTCTAAATTATACAAAACTATAGTTTGTAATTTATTTAAGAGATTAATAGCATTTTACTACCAAATAGGAAGAGATATTTAATAATGAAGTATTCAATGATTAAAACTTGATTGAATAAAAGAAAAAAATAAATTATGTTCGTAATGACAGAAACACTAAAAAAAAGAAAAAGGGAAGCACCTCTTCCAATTATTGAAATTTTAACTAGTGAGCCCAAGTTTGTCCCCACCACGCACTCACCCCACAACAACTCTGTCCGATGACGCACGGAAGTACGTCAGCGTGTTTACTTGAGTTGATACAAAACACTAAAATGTGCTAATTCTAATGAGACTGAATCATCAACCTGAACAATTTTCGCCATGAGACAAATATAGTAAACACGAAAAAAAACAGTGGCACTCCGTGAGTGCCGACAGAAGTGAAAACAAAACACAAACAGAATACTTTGTCATCACTCACTGACATCAATACTATATATACTATACTATATATACTATTACTATATAATATTATAAATTCGAAAGTAACTCTGTCTGTCTATCTGTCTGTATGTTATCTTTTCACGCCTAAACCTCTAAACGGATTTCGATAAAATTTAGCAGAGAGATAGATTGCATCCCGGGGAAGGACATAGGATAGTTTTTATCGACATACCTCGCGGGCGAAGCCGCGGGCGGAAGCTAGTATCGGATATACATTAAAACCGAGTACACCCCGAGGACAGCCGAACACACCCGAAGCGGGTATATTTTTAATCGTCTTATAAACAAAACATGCATGGTGTCGTTTACGGTAACAGTGGTTTTTTCCCATCTCAAAAAATGCCCAACGAGCCTACAGAATTTTCACTTCAAAAAATTTGCTGTCCCATACATCGTTTTATGGTCTGTACCATTTATAATAAAATATGACTACACATTTCTGATATCCGCTGTATACAAATTGGATTGTTTTGTAATATCAAAGTTGGGTAATTTCATACATAACCAAGTAAACAGCATTATATCAGAAATTTTCCAATCGAATAACTTCAGAAATACATTCAGATACAAACTTCAAAGCCATATTTCTTTGAAATAAACATGTGAATAATCATACTCTTTCATAATCAAATCACAGTTCATGAATCAAGTTCATAATAAAATCAAAATGGCTTGATTATGAATTCAAAATTAATTTATTCATGAACTTGTCTGTATAATTGTTTCTTTGTAAGCGCAACCGTCTAACATCAATATTTTGTCTTGAGTTCATGGAGCAATTAGATATGTTCATTGGATGAAGACGTCAAAATAATATTCAGTTCCTTAGAACTGAACACATTTATTCAATAATATTTGACGTCTTTAAGACGAGGCATGTGTCCCATAAGTGGGAACATTATAAGCTGCATTAAAATCAGTTTATAATGTTCTCACTGATGGGACACATGCCTCCTCTCTGTGAGAAGGCGTGGGCCGTAATCCACCACACGGGCCCAGTGCGGGTTGATAGATGTCACATGCCTTCGAATTTTTGGTTCTAAGACATGCCGATTTCCTCACGATGTCTTCCTTCACCGTTTTGAGAGGAGTGGTGTTGTAATAATTTACACAAATTAAAACGTTTCGAACGGTTCGAACCTACGACCTACAACTCAAAGACGCGGTCGTTAACACTGGCCCACCACATCACACATTTATTCAAAGATAAATAATAATAATTTAACCATTTTATTTTTGAGTGACATACCTATATCATATAGATAATCCAAGTATTTAGTGCACACAAAATACAGCACAAGACACAAAAGCACAATAAAATGATGACTATATACTAATAACATGAATAATATATAAAAACAAGGTGCCAAGGTGCCATGTGTGACTGAGTGAATAACTAAAGATAAAGCGTTTTCCATATGTCTACGTAATACCTGTTTCCAGAGACAATTACTTAGCCTTTCTTGGCCTTTCTTTTATTTTCAGAAGTTAGTTAGTTAGTTTAGTTGTTTGCTCGTTCCTAAGGATCGCACTACTGTAATATTTTTGTAGCCGATTTAAATTATATTTTATTTATTACTGTTGACTATTTGGTAGCCTAAAATATAAAATCCTCCAGATTTTATTTTGTCAGCAGACTCAAAACCTTAGAAAGTATATTTTTGAGACGCAACCATCCTTTATTCAGTCAGAGTTATGCAAGCAAAAAAACTTAATGAGGTCAATAGTGCAGCCCTATTTTTGGGACATATATCAGAACAAAAATCATTAAAGTCACACCTTTAGCCTATGTCTGTGGCTTTCGTCAGATTATCTCGAAGAACTCTGCAAGCTTTACCAAATTATTCACTCGGTTAACTTCGTGTGGTCGTCGGCAATTTTCGGGAGATGACTTTACCTACATTAAATCCTGTAGGTCCTAATGGGCCTGTAAGCTAAAATTTCGGCACTGCCTTTAATAAATGAGAACGACAAGGGTTATTTTTGTACTTTTTTGGGACGCTGACAAAGTTACTTTGACACCAAATCTGCGTAGCATTTTACGAACTTTTCCCTTTTATCACCATTAGTGAGATCCTAAATAGAGTTTTGGGCCATGTTGCTGTCAATTAAATCGAGGCATCAGATTATGTTGCAATGACATTCCAATTTGAGCTCGTCCAGCGTGTCGGATAGGAACTTCTTAAACTGTCATCATTAATCAAATTCTTAAAAACTATCATTTTACTTACAACGAGGGTCCTCCCTAAGACTGGCGTAACGACTTCATTCGCAGCAGCAGCTCCGGTAGATGAGAGGTAGGCACGTCTCATTTTCATTTCATCGAGATGAATGACGTGCTATTAGAGCGGACTAAGTCCTGCAGTGGACTACTGTAAGCCGACGATGATGATAATAATGATAATTTTACTTTAGCTGTACTAAAATTTGGCACTTCTACTATCAAGAGACGAAAATGAAATCGTATATTGCTGAACATAGACATACCTATTGAAAACTGACTTACATAATGAAAAGTCATCATGATTCCAAGCCTACCAATATGCACAGGTGAATCCAGTAGTTGATATAAACATAGAGAATCAATAAGGTTAGGGTAGTCCTCTTGATAAATTCTTTCAATCGAATTTAACTCTAACTTCATCCACGAGCGAAAAGGATTCTCAACTGCTAATAAACAATATATTTCTATTGTCAAAGGGATCCTCATTGAAGGAGATTTTATTCCCAAAGTGCACTGCAGTGTCACATAATAAAAATTCGATCAAACACATGTATTAAAGGCACTTGTTTGTCGCAAAGCGCAATAAAGCCTTCACGTCGGAAACCGTAGCAAATGAACTTTTTAATTACACTTCCTCCTCAATTTCGTTGGTGTTTCGTATTGACGTACAAAGCCGGCAATGGAAATTTTATTTTGGAAATGTTCGCTGGAATATTATTCTTTTTTATTTTTGCTGTAAACACCTTGAATGGCTTTAAAATGTTGGGTGTATCTGTATATTTTTGAAGTAGAAATATACAGGTGTTGACTTTATTGAGAAGAGAATAACTTCAATCATGTTATCATTTAACGAAAGCAAAACTTTCTGGCATTAATTCTGAGCTTCAAGTTGGAGAACAACTCTTGTGCAGTAATATCAGTACCTACTAAAGATAATGATCTATTTATTTCCCAGTCATCGCTCCGTTCAGTTTCATAGCGATGTCTTCTCAAACTGATCTGAAGTCTTCATTTGTTCCATTATAATACCTGTCTATTTTTCCTTGAATTTTGTTTACGAGGCGTTGTTATTTCTTGCTCCAAATATTATACATTTTTCTTTGTAGCGTCCTTATTTTATCTAGGAACCAGCTTTCATTGTTTGCTGTATTCACGAAATATCACGTTATGTCTTATGAAATAAAACAAACATTGACATATATATAATTTGTATTAAATCAACAATATTCTTAAGTCTTTACATTCTTTGGCGTAGTCATTAGCTCGTTAGGTACAATTAACTATTTTTCATTTAAATTCACAATTTCATCCGACAGTATCGAATACATCTACCTATTTATATTTTATCAATTATTTTATAATTTTTACACGTTTTATTTTATTTTATGTAACGCCTAAGTATTGTTTGCCCAAACAATAATATGAAGTAATAGTAGAAATTGGCACACTTGTAGGTTGGATGCTGACCCCGGTGATGTAACTGAAACAAAAATAAACTGTAAGTACATTTGAAATACACAAAGGGAAACAGTACAAAATGGGAATGACACAGAAAATATAATTATATAACAATGTACAGAAATGGACGTCATAGCTGATACAATGATGACGACACAAATAAATCAGTAACAACCACAAAACATCCAAAACATTCTCATGATTCAATTTCATATGGAAAATGGGCCAAGCCTATTTATAGTACAGGTACTAGCTTCTGCCTGCGACTTCGCTCGCGTGAAATTTCACCCTCCCCACATTCACCTTCTAAGGGGTGGAATTACGAAAAACCCTTTCTTAATGGATACCAAATTACATGTCTAAATTAAATTAATTCTAATCATTTTCAAAATTTCAGGGACCAGCGGTTTAGGCTGTGCGTTGATATATCAGTCAATCAGGACTTTGAATTTTATACATATAGATAAAAAACCGGCTAAGTGTGTGTCGGACCACGCACAATGAAGGGTTCCGTAGTTGGAATGAATTTATTCCAAGAACAAACTTAACATTGTAGTTGAAAAACATGTTCTTTCATACTATTCCAACTGAAAATGTAAGTTTTTACACACAATATTGAAAGATTTACCATGTTTTTTTTGAAGACCACAGAGTTCTTATAGGTTTTCCGGTAATTTATAGGCACTTAACTTATTTTTATGATTTTTTCCAAAATTTTAGACTCAGTAGTTTCGGAGATAAGGGGGAAATGGTAAATTTTCGTATATTTTCTTAAATAACTTTAATAAAATTTACTTTAAAATTATGAAAAAAAAAATTGAGATCCTCACAGTAAGCTCTTTCATTTTATATGTAACACGGTACAAATTGCGAATCTTTTTTTAATATTCTATTTGCGCCCCAAAAATTACCCCCATATTCAAAATTAATTTATTTACATTTCACGTCTGTATTTGTGTCATAGAGATTCATATGTGTACCAAATTGCAACGTAATCGGTCCATTATATTCGGAGAAAATTGGCTGTGACAGACGGACGAACAGACACACGAGTGATCCTAAAAAGGTTCCGTATTTTCCTTTTGAGATACAGAACCCTAAAAAGATATGAATTGTGCAATCAGACCAGCAGGAGAATTGCGTGACACACTATCAGTAGCAATGGTTTTGACAGTTCAAGAACATTCATTGCGTTATTTGCGTTGTTAGGCAGACACATTTTTCCAACATATGGAGTAATGGATTAGAAATATGCTTGAAAATTATTCAAATTGAGAGTAATAGTGTGTTACGCAATTGGGGTGCTGGGTACGATAATTTACTTGATTAACATTAACAATTACTGACAGAGCACAATTAGAAAGAAAGAAAAAGTATTTATTGCGACTCGTACAATGCGTGCTACGAAAGATGAGACTTGACACACCACGTGGTTTGACATGCGCAGTACACGATTTTAGGTATCTTTAGCGGTATGAGGTCTGAGTGCGGGAAGGGACCGGACGTCATAGGGGCCGCGGGAAAAGGCGGGGGAGGCGGGGTCAAGTCTCATCTTTCGTGACACGCATTGTACAGGAAGATCACTATTTATTTAGGGCGCTGTTTGTCTTTTCTTCCATACATTTCTATTAGTCGTTACCTCGGTAAAAGATTATTAAAATCTAAAGGTACTACGCATATTTCTAAAGTAGAAGTTAATAGTACAACCAATAACCATTTAGAAATAGACGCAGCCCTAAACCGGAAAACATAACATACGATACCTCTCACTGGGTAGACTAACGACATAGCTTGCGGCTAACCGTCGCCTGCAGGCATTATAGACGTGCCCTGTTAAAACTGACCATCCTATAGATTGCCACCGTAAATGAGTTATACGTATAGGAAAGTAGCATTGGATGATGTCCAAACTATTGGATTTTCGTATAAAGAGGAGAAAATTGGGCTCAATAATTTTAGTAATTTTATGAAACTGTGAATCATGTCAAGGAAATTTTAAATATATAGACCGTTAGACTTAAAGTATATATATAGTAAAAGTGCGCTGAGCTGCACACCCCCACCCTATTTCAAGTTAAACAATTATCAACTTTATTTCAATGACGATTAAGTTAATTTCAGAGTGACTAGCACTATTGAAAAAGTCATAAAAATGTTTGAAGTTGTAACGTAAACTGAACTTTTTTTTGTAGAAATTAAAGTTATTTTTCCATTAATTCAAATTTGTTTACATTTTTGGCAAATAAATCGCGAATGCAGATTAGCTGTTTTTTGTTCTAACAACTACCTATGCTTACCGGACGGCTCACGAGAGAATTCGTTCTTGACACCTGTGAATTTCATACAAACGAATACCTACACGTGTTTTGCGAATTTGATTTTTGATAGCTAGGTACTAGAATTGTCGCACTGACAGGTGACGGGAACACATTCTCTAGACGGCCGGACTGTAAGAAGAGACTATAAAATAACCGAAGCATTAAAAAGTTTTTTTTTTTCGTTAGGTGTACCTTTGGGCAAAGCCCTCCCCCATATTCTTCCACATTTCTTTGTGCTGTGCAATTAAAAAGTTATTTAAAAAAATAAATAGAAGCAAATTGTATCCATACTAATATTAAAAATTCGAAAGTAACTCTGTCTGTCTGTCTGTATGTGACCTTTTCACGCCTAAACCACGGAACGGATTTCGATAAAATTTGGCAGAGAGATAGACTCCATCCCGGGAAAGCACATATGATAGTTTTTATCCCAATATTCCCAGGGGGTCGACCCTTATACGGGTGAACCGCGGGGCGCTGCTAGTATTTCTATAAGGTGTAGTACTGTAACTTACGTTGTAAGTACCAATATAAGTTAAAGACTCATTTAACGTAAGTCTTTCAACCAACCGAAGTTATACAGGAGTAGGTACTAACACCACTTAATCACTAGAGCACTTGCTTCCAACAGATTCTCTAGAATGAGCTCTAACACTGAGTTACGAAGGTACTCAAAGTATGTGGAATAGTAACGAGTGCCGAGGAACCCTATTTTCTGCCTTTGAAAGCCTTCACTAATTTAATTTGTGCCTTAAAGGTTTACGTATACGAGGAGTGGAAAACGCCGAGTGTGAGTGAAAAGTTGTGAGCCGTATTGTTTTCATGCCGCCATTTTTCCCTTTTCGGGCTGTTACTGTTTTAGGTAGGGAGAAACATGGATGGTAGGTACTTTTCTTTCATCAGTAGTTTCTATAGCTCCTACCATTGAAGTAGTATATAACTGTTAAATGTTTCGTAGCAAAAGTTTCATCATAGTTTTCCCACTGCTCAGACACAGGCCTCCTCTTGGTGAAAGGGGGTTTGCCGTAATCCTCCATGCAGGCCTAGTGCGGGTTGGTAGATGTCACATGTCTTAAAATGCTTGGTTCTAGGACATGCCGGTTTCCTCACGATGTTTTCCTTCACCATTTTGAGAGCAGTGGTGATGAAATAATTTACAGATGTGTATGTCACGAATAATAATGTATGTATGTAACGAAGTCCGTTTGGCTATGAATGTTGTCAAGCGTGCACATGCACATTGTGATCAACAAAGACTCAACAATGGGTGAAGTAAAACGGTACACATTCGCGGAATAGCCTCATGCGACGGCAGCAAGGGGCAGCCGCTGTGGGAGCGCGCTTGTCGGGATACGTCACTACTACAATCAAGCAATCTGTACACGAAGTAAAGCGCCCATCTGGGTTCGAACCTTCGACTTACTCTTAGGTGGCGACCGTTACCACTCAGCCACCACTGCACGTAAAGTTACATACTGTATAATAAATGCTTCATTCAAATAATGTTCATTCATGTTTAAATTAAAATATTATATAACCGAATCGACAAGTGAACTCTCAGCAATGAAAGCATACCATATCATGATTTCAGATTAACGAAAATTATATACAAAATCGTGAATGCAATTTCCATTAACCCAATTTCATAGACTTTCCTCGCCAAATCCGTAACATATCTATAGTAATAATAGAGTTGAAGAGTTTGTTTGTTTGTTTGAACGCGCTAACCTCTGGAACTGCCAGTCGGATTTGAAAAAATATTTTTGGATTTGATAGCCTAATTGTTCAGGAAGGCTATATAATAATAATAATTTTATTTCGAGTAACAAGACTCTTAGGCTACTTATTTTTTAAATGTCGCAGCATCATGCTGAGGGGTTGGGCTCCGCTCGCCCCTTGGATCTTGCCCCTTACATTTAAAATGTTCCACTCACCCCGTTTTTTATTATTTTGGTGTAGCGATTCGCCCCTTACGAAGGGGCGAGTGGAAAATTGACATTTAAATAATTATTTTGGTGTATCGATTCGCCCCTTACGGCATTTCCTTTGAAATTTAACCAAAAAAGGTACAGTTAGACAGAAAAATAAACACATTATGAATAACGCCATGTTTGATTACTTTTAACTCTATCTGTAATCTCACCAACTCGTGACACTTGTGATAGTTTTTGCTACATAGCTTACCTAAATTATAACAAAGGAAACCTTTTTTATGGGTGCAATAAACAAAAGGTTTGTTAAAATATGTTACCCGTTGAGAGAGTCGTATAATGCTTTCTCTTTCTAAGTTCGTATTATAATGTGGAAGGGATTTGTGTTTTACGATATTTGCTAAACCTTAGTTTACTACTTATCTCCAAGTGTAACTAAGTAGGTGAATTATTCTCGCGTATTGTGAGTGGAATTCCTGATTGGAAGTTAAGTTTTTATTGCAACCGAATTTCCATTTTTTAGTTAAATTAAATTTGTAAATTAGGTATTAAGCTAACGCCTTATATTCTATTATTTGTGTTTGGCTACTAATTCTGATTGAGTAAAATAAATTCTAGAGTCGGCAGACTAAACCATAGTCTGCCGACTCTAGAATTATAAGTAGCATCATTTTAATCATTCGATTACGATGATACCTTTGAAAAGATAGATAGAATTAAGTGACAGCGGTAGTGGTCAGCGGGATTGTCCGAAAGGGTTACCGCTGGCCCAGAACATAAAGGGCTAAGGAAGGAACACGGGTGGGTTTTAATCAGTAAGAGTCTGACACTCCCTTCCGCTACACCCAGAGCGGGAGGAGTCATTTGATGAAATCACACCCTGAAAAAAAAAAAACAAAAGAGTCGGCAGACTAAAGCATAGTCTGCCGACTCTAGAATTTGTTCTTAAAATGTTATAATGGAAAAAATACCTAAGTTGTAATGAACTTAAGTACATTGTCTATAAAAAAAAACTCATATTTTGTATAAACAATAAAAGTTATTTTTTTAGTTATTTTTAAATTGTGATTTTATTGTTATTTTTAAATTATTATACATATATAATCTACAAAAGTTTTGTACAAAACCGTAAACTTTAATTAGAAAATCTGTGATTATTTTGTACGTTTTTTAAGTCATGTAAGTGTTGATTCCTTAACTTTGATCTGTGATTTTTATTTAATTTAATTATCTATAAACCAAAAAGTGTAAAAAAGTTTAATTGTTAAACATTGAAATGATTATGTACGTGATTAGATTCCAAATTACACTTTTTAACTCCATGTGCAGTTTTATTTCAATCTTCACCATTAAATCCCAAGAGACACTATTGAAGTTTTAACAAATAAAAACTTTTTTACAAAAATAAAACAACCGACTTCCAAAAAAACACTACAAAGTGAAAAATAACTTTAATTTCGAAGTCGGTGTCGTTGGTTCTGTATTTTCGTTTTTTGACACCGACTTTTGAAATTAAAGTTATTTTCACTTTGTAGTGATTTTTTGGAAGTCGGTTGTTTTATTTTTGTAAAAAGTTTTTATTCTTCACTTTTTAGTTGTACCTACCTACCCCAAACAAATTCATATAACACTACTTGCTATGTGAATATCAGTGACAGAAAGCTGTTGAACACATCTGCCTACCCCTTTAAAGGGTACAGGCGTAATGTTATGTTGTGTAATGGCGTAAACAATGCATACATATGCAATAACAGCAATCGCGGTTGATTTGCTGGCATTTATTGAAGAGTTCCGTTATCTGTCTCCGAAGCTCATCATCAGGTCTTTACGAAATTTAAATGGGACCATTTCGGAATAAAAACCTCTTTAGAACAAAAAAAAATTTTGCAAATCCGTCTATATACGAGGGAGTTATGTCCGAACATACATAAAAAAATATAAACATCCGAATTGAGAACCTCCTCCTTTTTTGAAGTTGGTTAAAAATATTTGTTTCAATAATTTCAAAAACTTACGAGTGCTGACTGTACTTTTAGTTTACTAACAATCGGGGGCGATTTGGGGTATCTAATATTCAAAGAGGCGAGTAGGTACACTTAGGCAATTAGGGGCAAGATCCAAGGGGCGAGCGGAGCCCAACCCATGCTGAGATAGGAGCCTTTCGGCCTCGTATAGGACTTTCTGTTTCATTTTTTTTTTGTTACTTATTTATTTTTATATAACTTGGATTTTTATTTTGCTGTATTTAGTTTAGTTTGTGATCTTCCTGTACGAGTCCCAATAAATACTTTTTCTTTCTTTCTTTCTTGCTTAACATCACGCTAACACAGTAAGGAGCCCATGTGAAAACAAAAAAAGTCAGAAAGAATAATAGCGCGTAATAGCGCGTGCAGACGATGCGATGCGACGGGGTGAATTGGGGAACAATAAATTTTACGCGGACGAAGTCGCAGGCAAGAGCTAGTATGAAATATTGAAATTCACATTTCTTCGTACATCAGAAATTTAATATATCCAGTTTCTCGTCAGTTCTTGGAATTTGTAAAATTCATACAAACAGACGTTACCATTCGTCAGTACGCGTGTTTCCTGCAATAAACGCTCGCCGTGTGCCGAAGATAAATTTATTATCTACCAACAAACGCCTCACTGTTGCCCTCAGAGGAAATTGTCTGGGCAAATGAGACGGGAGGCAATAACTCATTGAGCCCTCAATGCCCTCTTTGGTTCTCGTAATCTTATTAGGCGAGCTTCCTCTCCACGGATATTAAAGATATGCGGGCGTGTTAAGTATTGTGCCGTTTTTGGAATTTCATGTTTGGGTTTTTTTTTTGGTGCTTTCTGTTTTGTTTTTACGTCTTGTAGGTGCCTACTTAATATAAATGTCTAGAATTTGTTCGTTGAATAATATGCAGTACAACAATATTTGATGAAGAGGGAGAGGAGAAAAAATAGGGAGAGGGGCTTGTGGTTAAGTTATAACAGCCGCGTGGGTCGATCGATCAGGTTAAGCTACGCTTGATGCGGTTGGTCCTTGGATGGGTGACCATCTTTACATACCAAACCCCTCCGGCTGTCATTCGGTGATCTTTGGCATGATTCGGCCTTTTACGTCAGTCGACCTGATGTTAATTATAATAGTTATAATATGCTTCGATAATGACGGGCCATTAATGCGTTTGACGACATAATCGATTCCAATGTGAATGGTGAGAGGTTAATTAAAACGTTTATACAATCAGCGCATTACGCTTTGCTGACGACGAATTGCAATAATAATACATTTGACGGAGTTATTGTAGTTGAGTTAGTGAACACGTTAATGTTGGTAATGAGTGATACGGAATTGTGATCAAAGGCGAAATAACTTAATAATTAATTGAAAATGCCTCGTAATTATGAAGTGAAGGACGAATTAGAACCAATAAACACTTTACACTATACTAGAAATTTTAATTAGCTGCAGTAAAATGACATACATGTTACCACTTTTTAACAAAATTTTAATAGTGATGTGACAAAAGAATCGATTCATTCAATTAACATTCAATTCAAAATCAATCAATGTTCAATTAATTTTATAAAAGAGGATAGTATATTTTTAGTCAGGTCAGTAGCTTGTGTTTTCAGGTTGTGACGAGCCTCTGAAAGCAGGTTGATAAAACCATTTTTCAAAATTAACAAACTATGAGTATAGCAACATATAAACTTAATTAAATAGACTTTTCTGAAAGACTAGTTATCTGAAAGTTAGGTCAAGGTCTAGGTTAGTCCAGGGAACCTGTATGCACTAAGAAGCTAATGTTGAAAAACCAAAATTTTATTTATAAAAATAGAAATTCAATTGTGTCTCATTAGCCACAGCTGAGCTAATACAGCCCACTTCATTGAGATTGTATTGTTTGAACGATTTCTGTGCAAATTCACTATTCGAGCACAATTTTGGTGCTAACTAGTACTATTAATAACTATCATATATATGGATAAAACTACAACGTATATTTTTATCCGAAGAATACAAAGAATATTTGATTGTTTATGGTTAAATCAAAATTGGTCAAATCACATCACTGGTAGAGACAGTGTGGCAACATAATTTAACGAAATGACAGTAAGAAGTGTCATTTTACTGCAGTTAATTAAAAGTCAGACTGTTGTACCAGGTTATAAAACAAAAGAGGGTAGACAAGTCGTATTTCTACAATGGATTGACATAAGCTTTTCGATAGCTTATGTCAATAATTCTACAGGGTGGTAGGGACATCGACGAACTACCCGATACCAATTCTGAATCCCCGTGAGTTTAAATGTTTCGCCGATTGTAAAAAAAAACTCGCTGTTCCATAAATTTTGACCACGTAGGTATTGAACTTTTCCATGAAACAGCAGATTATTATTTTTTATATCCGACGAAATCACATGGAACTAAATAGTTGCAGCAGTTCCATATGAAAGAAATGTCGGGCTATAAAACTAGTTTAAAATTCACCATTATTTCAGCCGAAAGACGTCCACTGCTGGACTTGGCCTTCCCCAAGCACCTCCACTTCGACCGGTTCTGTAGTCCTCGCATCCAATGGGTTCCATCGGCCTTCACAAGGTCGTTGGTCCACTTTATGGGATGCCTTCCAACGCTACGTCTTCCAGTACGCGGTCGCCACTCCAGAAACTTTCGGCCCCATCGTCCATCTGTTCTGCGAGCAATGTGCCCTGCCCACTGCCACTTAAGTTTGGCAACTCTTCGGGATATGTCGGTTACCTTGGTTCTCCTGCGGATCTCCTCATTTCTACTTCAATCACGCTGGGAAACTCCAAGCATAGCCCTCTCCATTGCCCTTTGGGTGACTTTTAGCCTTCTAAAAAGGCCCATTGTGAGCGACCACGTTTCAGGGCCATATGTTTTGTTAGTTTAAAATTACATGGAAGTAATGGTACAAAATATTCATTCCTTTAGGTTGCAATAGTTCCATGTGGAACTAGCGACATGGAACTACTGAGAATTAAGGAAAATTTCTACGTTACGTGTAGAACCATGTGCTCAATTTACGGGTACAGTTTTCTCGTCAATGTCTCTACCACCTTGTATAAATTTTTGTCTTTTCCATCATCGTTATTTCTGATATAATGTCACTTTGACACCCTAGGGTGCTAACATAAAGAAGCGGGTTTTTGGTCCCGACTCCTGGTATAGGTTTCCCGGTCTTACCAGTTTCTTTATGTGTGAGCGCATAAGTTAATGTGGGACTATTTCACGCGCACCGATCAGTACCAACTAGTCTTTACCGGGAACCCGCTTCTTTGTGCAAGCACCCTAAGATCCTGAAGCTGATGACGGTAACAGAGAAAATACAAATTAATTCAATGACAACCTACATCAATATACATCTATTGAAGAAAGCAATCAAACTCTAGAACAAAGGAAGCAACGCGTCTGTTTTTAACCACATTGTCAATACATTCTCAAGTTATTACAAAAAGTTGGATGTACCTACTTAAGGTACATCCAACTTTTTACAACAGTACTTAGAGCCAGGTTTCCATATGCGATGTGATAATGCACAGATTTAATAATACGCGAACATTATGGGGCGTCATGAAAATAGCAATTACGCTTGAAGGGAACAGTGAACAAGCCCTTCGTCAGAACATCGTAATGAATATATTTCCTGAAAGCTGTTGGGTACTTTACATAATTTCACTTTATGAATCCGCCCATGACATTACTGAAATCCAGATTCTACTGAAAGGTGTCATTCTAGTTGCGGAAATTCAAGCTATTTTTATAATTGGTGTGGGTAAAGTTTACATTTTGGAGTTAAGTTGCATTTTCATTATGTTTGTTGTCGGTTTTGTCAAAAATAATGTTTATAGCACTGTGTGACCTAAACCCGAAATTTCCTTTTTTTAAACGTTGCCCCACACTAGGAATTTCTCCTGTATTGTGGGTGCGTTAACAAACATTTAAACTCACATACACAAACAGCCAGACCCAGAACAATAACTTGTAGGTCATACATATATTTGTTCCGTGCGGGAATCGAACCTGCGACACGCAGCGCAGCAGCGCCAACTGTGCCGTCTTACCTTATAAGTGACTTAAGTAGTCCATTTTTATACAGAAAAGCATGACTTCAGTGCGCGTTTAAGTGACACGTGCTATATAATATAGTAGGTATACTCTACGTGTAACTTGAGTAGTATTATTGCACGGCGTTAATTTCACGCCGTGCAATAATGGGAAGCATAGTAACTATTTTAATGAAGTTTCAGCTAGAGACGGTTGCGTTAATTACATTTTTGTTAATTATTTTATAGAAGGTACTTACAGTGCCCTCAGTATCTGAACTGTACACTATAACGTTTTATCGACTGATTCAACTACTTATGAATCATCATAAAAAAAATTATACATACAACAAAATACTCGTGGGCCTTCCAAAGGTCCAGGATCCGAGGGTCCCGAGATATGTCGTCCTATACAATTAGATTTAGACAATAATTTAAATGCAGTACAAAACACTAAATCTACTCTAACTTAAAATTTCACCTTGGTTTACACCCGTGGGATCAAAAAAAATACCAGGTACAAGGAACCTGAGAAAATAAATTTTAAAAACAAAATATTAATAATATTAATTTATTTTATATTATTATATTTTTTTTAATCATTTTGTGGTATCGCAGCTGAAGCGGAAAAATGTCAACTAACTTTTGAAGGGCACTATACCTATGTGTCTTTTTCTTAATTTCATCTTGTTATTAACACCTACTATTCGTTTTAGAGATTAACTTTATCAACAGCATAGTTAATAGTTTCTATTTTGTTATTTTCAGTGCACTTCAAGAAACTTTCACCCACTGTTCTATTTTATCTCTGGTTTGAATTTATCTGAATCAGGTCTCACTTTATACAGCACAAGCTCAACGTTTATTCGATTTAAATGTCTCATCCTGATCTTACAAACTTTCCAATAGTATTAAGTTATTCAAATTTCAACTCACCTCTCTCAATTTTAGGGTCGCTATTCCCTGAATACAGTGCTACAGCTGCATCATCTCTGTAGAGGTCTCCGATCTTGGCCTGGCAGCGTAGTATAGGGGCTCCTCGCTCGTAGTGGGCGGGCCACAGCTGGATTTGGACGTAAAGCTCCGAACGGAACAGACCCTCGGGCGCTGGGTGGACCTGGTGGGTACCCGGTGTCACCTGGTGGAGAGAAAACTAGGGTGAATATGGTAGACATTTCTATGAGAGGTATACGGGAAATTGTAACAAGGATGAAGAACTGCCTGACATTTGTAAGAGCTAATGTGGAATACGTCTCCGAGAAAAATTCTTAACTAACTTCCTTCACAAAAATCTCAGCAACAACATAAGGTACAGTCAAGAGCACAAATATGTCAACACTTGGCAACTTTCAATTGCGTTTTTTTCGTGAAACAATGAATGCAACGTTGGAATACGACACTACAAAAACTTATGGCTTCGAAAATACTTTGTTCATAATAACATAAAATTTCATTCAAAACTAAAGGAGAAAATCGTCTTTGAATAAAGTCAAATGTATACATACTTATGCTCGTGACTGTACTTCAATCAGTATCGATTCGAGAAGATACTTTTGAATACACCAAATAATTCAGCGAAGTTTCTCGTACGCCAGTGCCCCGCTTCGTTACAACGTCGATAAGCTTTGTGACTTTATCGCGACTACGTCAACTCCATACATGAGTAACATTACGAAAATGATACAATGCGAAAATTACACAGCGCAACTTTCACAAATTTAACAAATCAGCTTATCACAGCGCAAGAACACGTGTCGAACAAACAAATTCGCACTTTATACATATTCATATAAAGTTAAAATTTGAATAATAGCGGCCAATGCAGATGTGATTAAATCTGAAGAGTCCTCGTGCCAGACGAAGCTGCTTAACGTAGGAAAATTGCAAATATCAACACAACAAACAATGAGTCAACAGTTGTTGTGTTCGCACCGCGACGGATTCAAGCGACTGTTAAAGGGTTGTATACACGAGAGTTTGCTTTGTCCGGGCCCGTGATAAGAGCACTTTTATTAACGACTAAAAGTTTTGATTTGATATATGCTTGTGTTATGAAGAGGAGGTTTAAAAAAATGAGTTTTCGATGTGACGTCGCTGGTTTTTGAGGTCACATTGCCTTTTATACAGGGTTGATTTATATCATGTAAACAAACACTTCTTCTTTTTTCTTGTCAAAGATATTCTTTCTCATTGTTTTTTTTTATATATAGCTTGAATCCAGTAGGTGGCCACGTTGATTGCGGCATCGGTGACATTCTTTACGTCATTCAAGGCGCAGGTGAACGGGCACTTACGACACTCCAGTAAGTGGAGCATGGTCTGATCAAAAGCACCGTACTCGCACTGGGTGTTGGATGGATCGGTAATCGGGTGATTACTGACCCATCCAACTTTTACAAATTGTGTCTGCACTAGAACAACGTAACAGTGCAAATAATGAAAAGTTAACTGAATATATTTTGTATCAAACAAACAGGGAAGAGTGTTCGGTTTAACTTTCGAAATAAAATCCGAGGCTTTTTATAATTTATTCACCACGTATTTCTTATTTTTATCGCCTAATAGTTTTAAATTATGGTAGACTAGCAGATAATTTATTAGGATTTTCCTTCTATTTTTTTTTTGTTTATATGTATCTAAATTTTCTTTTCTTTATGGCGAATGTAATTAGGACAGGTCTGACAGTTTCAACGGGTTCCCACTGCCTTTACGCAACTTTTTTGATTTTCGACGATGTTATGATTATATTTTTTTTCAACTTTCATTTCTTCTGGGATACCAAAGAAAACCAATTCCAATTTTCATCGCAGAGTGGTTATAAATTATTGTAGACTAGTATATTAAAATATCGGAACTTTGAATCCTCAAAATTAAATTGCGCGCCCGATCAGTAAACAGCCACCCACGCCCTATGTTTTCATAGATGAGCAAATTCATACAACAGGCACTAAGCAAACATTTTGTTTAAACAAATTTTATTCAGAGCCATAATGAGAAGTGGTGATCAGTTTTAATATTTAATTATATGATAATTAAGTTACTTACAGCAAAAATTGTGTTTTGGTTGGCTCTTTGTAAATATTATTATGGTAGGTGGTTGTTGGTGGTGGTGGTTTTAATTGCAAAGTAGCATAAAAATGTGTCCTGGTGAACATTTTTATCCATTATAGTTGATACCGATGGTATGATATCATGAGCAAAGACCACATTTATTGCCAATATTTTCCTAGCCCATAATAATTATTTCGTTAGAAGGGAATATCATCAGTTCCAAGATTTATTAAAATATTCGAAACCCGAAAATCACATGACCAAAATTAATTAAGGAAACTCGAACTAAAATCCATTGCACCGTTTAAAATCTCCCACATAAATCATAGTCTCGAACAAACCATTCACTAAAATGGTTTGTTCAGCATCCGCAGAACAATAGCATCAGACTGCGTCCCAGAAACAGAAATCTCAAAAGCATTCGCGGTAGGATCCACGAAATGTGAAACTGTGAAGGCATTAAAACTTGCCACTATAGAATTTGAGAACAACTGTAGCTTTCGCGAAGTTATTTTAAGTTAAAACTCTTGGAAGACGCCGAGATGTGGAAGTAGGAGCAGATTTTGTAAACGGATTTGTGAGCTAGACGATGGGCTGCCAGATTGTCAGTACTAGTAACAAGTTTTTCTAAAGTACCTTGGTACCTACATAGTTGACCTGTAGCGGTATCTACAACGCCACATGTCAACAACGCGTCATACTGACGTCACGCAAAATCCTGCATCTCGCAAGCAGAGTTTACCGCGCAGCTAGCATAGATAAGCGGCCCGACACGAATCATCGGGCAGTTGCCCGCCACAACCTCCTCCTCCTCCTGAGGATCCTCCCTTTTCTATAGAGTATGAGTGAACTTTACACCCTGTTCCTCATACCTCTATAGACCAACAATTAGGTTTACTACGTGAACCAAGTATTCTATAAGCCTGTAGTAGTAAGAAAGAAAATACATGTATTTAGCACAAAATAAAAGGCACGCAGTATAGGATCAAATAAAAAACAAACAAGAATCAAATAAAAAGAATGAAAAGTCCGATGTAAGAAATTAGCAGGAAAGTGTGCCTCACGGCTGCGCCAAAAAGGTCCAGTTCAGCAAAAATGCCTAACAATGATGTAACAAGGATGTAAAAAGAATGAAATTCACTGTTAAAAATATTTTCAAGAAGATATGAAGTTATCAACCCAGGGCTGCTTTACGCGGGTGAAATCTCCTGACGTGGCGATATGTTATTGAAACATAGAGATTTTTGTGTGATCACTTATTTCTGAGAATGCTGGTAAACCTATAACTGGCGATTGTGTAAGACCGAAACTATTTTGATCTATAGTACTTAAGATATATTATAGGTACATTACATCTAAGTTACATATAAATGCTTTATAATTAAACAAAAATCCTCCGGAATAATATTTGTAAATCTACTGTTTAGAAGAAATAAGGTCACACACAGACATGAAAACCGACTGTGTTCTTCACTAATAGATAGAATCATCGATCCCAATTCTCCTAAGAATCTTACTATTTCCTTTTTAGCTATAGAATCCATCTTTCCACAAACAATGCCAAGTAGATCCTGACTGCAACCTCAAAACATCCTTCATAAAACATGCAAATATTATACTTGGCTGAGGAGTTGTTTATCGCAATAAATTGCGTTTCTGCGAAGCCATAAATATGAGACTGGGCATTGCTTCGAATGTTTAGGATAAAGCATTTGTGCTAGCATCGCCGTTCAGTCTTGGCTTCAGCCGCAAATTTCCGGATTCGATGCCTAAATCTATTAAATAGAGCATAAGATAGACGGATTCAATTTCCAATATGTTTGTACTTAGCTGTATCAGGTCAATGGACTTTTGAGAACGGAGTTTTGACGTCATCACGTCAACGCCGGCTGTTGCTGAAAATCGCTGGCGTTCTGTCGCAGCATTATGCTGAGCGATGGCCGTTTTTCGTGGATGTGACGCATATTTTCCCCCAACTTGTTATTTTTTTTGTTTGTGGTCTTTCGCAGCGTCATGTTTACAGCAAATAATCGTATTTTCGTTCTTTCTTTTTTAGATACAATAAATTACTTTGGGAAACTGTATTCCTGTTACAAGATTCCAGTTTTTCATGTTTCCAGAATGTTATAAATAATAATCTTACGCCGTCGGAGCAAAGTTTTACCTTGGATTAGAAATATGGGAGAAACTCATTAATTATCAAGAATATCAAAGTTTTTGGATCAAAACCTTTCCTTTTCTTTTTTGACAACAATAAATTAATGAGTGACGAATATAGGAAACAAGTACCGTTATTTGTTTCGGGGTAAAATGAATTCGACGAAGATAACCTCAACAAATAGTGAAACATCTCGTCATCGAAAATAAGACTGTTTGGCCAGACTGGAGAGAGGGCGCGCGGCAGGCGTGCGGGGAGCGCGCAGGCAACTCACGCTATTAGCTCGTTCATACAAGTGGCCGCAGTGGAAGCGCGGGTGGCTTGCGCGAGGACTGGGGTTCTCAAACTACATAGTTCGAGCTTTTTTCTATTAAGTCTTCTTCACCTATATTATATTTTGACAAACACTGGACACGACAACACGCAGAACGCAGCCGCGCTCGACTGCGGACAGGCAGATAGCGCGCGTTCCCGCCCCCGCGCAGCTCCCTGCCCCGCGCTGCCAGTCTGGCCAAGCACTAATTGAAACCGCGTAGTTTGTGTTGAATTGTTGATACCATCGCCCCGCGCGTGTCTAGTGCCTTGTTATCAAGGATGGTAATGCGTGCCAATTTTTAAGCTATTAATTTTGTTTGAAAAATTCAGTTTTCTATTTTTAGTAAAATCGTTTTTTATTATTTATTTTAACAGACTGATAACAATTTGTAAAAACCGCTGTACAATTTAATGTGATAACCTTGTTGCCACTCAGTATAAATACAGATATATTTATATCGGCAAAGGCGTGTTCATTTCATGCATCAGCAATTTTATTTATCTCGACAGAAACATTTTTGTATAAGGAAAACTTACTTCAATTTATTATCACTTAGCACCCATCTCATCATCTATTTCCAGAAGTTCAAGGTCATACCAATATCCTTCTATTATTTTCACACTCACTTACTCGATTCTCTCAGACAATATTTACTCACCCTTTCACTTATATTGCTAGGTTCAAACGCAATCCTATGCAAATTTAGGATTGAAAAGGGTTATTCCTGGCAAATAAATCCTGCCTAACAAACGGTTCGATTCCTAGATTAAAATGGATTGTCAATAAAGTTAGGTTGGAGATAAGTTAAAATTATAGTAGAAAGTTAATGATTAAAGGCTGTTGATTGGACGAATTGATTTTAAGAGACATGGTAACTTTAGACACGGCAAGGTGTGTTACGTACGGCGTATAATATACCGCGCCCTACAAAAAACCTGTCTGTCAACAAGCTTCCATAGTGATCTATACAACTCTGACGACCGAGCCTACAGAAAAAACGTATCTGTCAAAAAGCTATCATAGTGATCCATACAACTCTGACCACCGAGCCTACACACGGTGTAGAAACCGCGCCGTAGAAAAAACGTATCTGTCAAAAAGCTTCCATGGTGATCTATACAACTCTGACGACCGAGCCAACATACGGCGTAGAAACCGCGCCGTAGAAAAAACGTAGGTATCTGTCAAAAAGCTTCCATGGTGATCTATACAACTCTGACGACCGAGCCAACATACGGCGTAGAAACCGCGCCGTAGAAAAAACGTATCTGTCAAAAAGATTCCATGGTGATCTATACAACTCTGACGACCGAGCCAACATACGGCGTAGAAACCGCGCCGTAGAAAAAACGTATCTGTCAAAAAGCTTCCATGGTGATCTATACAACTCTGACGACCGAGCCATACGGCGTAGAAACCGCGCCGTAGAAAAAACGTGTCCGTCAACAAGCTTCCATAGTGATCCACACAGCACTGACGACCGGGCATAAACAGGGCGTATAAATCGTAGTTTTTCACGGCAAGAAAAATGTGTGTGTACAAACTCCAGCACATCAAGCTACCCGAAACTGTCAAATTTTCCCAATCAACTTTGAACCTTAAGCTTTAGCGATAAATTTGAAAAAAGTATTAAAGAAATTTTACAGATTTAAGAGAAATTTTGATGTGCTGGCGTCTGTACATAGGGTCTCCAAGTCCCTTGCTTGTAATAAGTATTCTGAATTAATTTAATCCTAACTCTGCTAAAATGGTGTGAACCCAAAATTAGTAAAATTATGCCAATGTCAAATGAAGGACACTTAAACTTTTCTTTTTTTATTGCTGAATGGGCTTGCTCTTGACCTCGATCACGCCTGATGAAAAGTGATGGATGAGGTCTATGATGGAACGCGCGTGCCCAGAAGATGCCTAAGGCATTGGAATTGCCACGCATCGATGAATCACAGCAGGCTGCTTGACGCCGGACTCCGGTGGGAGGGTGGTCTCAAACCAGGCGGTCGTTAGCCCTACCACCGCAAGGGAAGAATTGGGATTGGTTAGAATTGTACAGTCAAACGCACGTCTTTGCTGGCAAGTTGAAATTCACAGGGCCTTTGATATTCCATAACAAATCTGAGGGGGCAATTCTCGTAACCTTAATTAAGAACGTTCACAGTTTGATCCCAGACTCAACCCGTCATGTCAAAAATACCTCTAGTTTCCCTAGATTTTTGACATTTGTTTGTCGCCGAGATAAGACTGCGACTAGATTTTGAACGTTTTAAATTACGAGAATTGGCCTTCTGAGTGAACTTCGTACCTAATTACCATTACACTGAAAAGCGAGCGATTAGTGACTGTACAGTACCCGGCGATAAATATTGCACATCGACCTATTCGATTCTATCGATTTTATACAAAGAATAAAAATAATTATCAATAGAAGCAAATCATAATTGTTTTAACAGCTCCTAATAGATACCGGACTGTTTGTACTTCGTGCGACAGAGATAACGCTCTACGAAGCCGAAATTAGCCGATTGTCTCTTTCCAAAGGTCGATTTGCAATATTTATAGCCGGGTACTGTACAAAGTTTATGAAAAAGGAATATTTTAAATGGCATCAAGTCGAACCGTTTTTCTAGTAAGTAGTTTTGACATAAAAAAGGGTAAGTATACTTTTTTTTTTTTTCAGGATGGGAAATCATCAAATGACTCCTCCCGCTCTGGGTGGAGCGGAAGGGAGTGTCAGACTCTTACTGACTAAAACCCACCCGTGTTCCTTCCTTCGCCCTTTATGTTCCGGGCCAGCGGTAACCCTTTCGGACAATCTCGCTGACCCGGCAGGCTTCGGCCCTGACGGGCCCCTTCACTTGATGCTGACATCTCTTTGAGGCGCGCGTGGAACACGTACGCGCCGTCCGGCACGGGCCTGGTCCTGATAGGACGGTGAGCTACCCATTACTCTCCGCCCGCAGGCCCGCGCCTACGGTGGCCGGGAGTCGTCGCGCGGCTCCCGACGCCCGGAGCGTCTCCCGCGGCGGCTGGGACGGGAGGCTCTCTCCCTCAGCCGTCCCAGGGTAAGTATACTTACAGGCATATCATTGATGAAAAATGCTAGGTCGGACGGCGGGCGACTGGGTCCTGAAGAACAGTTGGCTCGCAGCACATCGCCCGGGATGTAGTAGTGTTGACTGGTTTGTATCGTTGGCAACGATGGTGGGAGGGCTGTACGGAACAGAAAAAAGAGGTCAGTGAAATTTTCTATCATTATAAATGATAAATGATTTTATTTTTGTAAGTAGGTTTGCACAAACACTTTTACACGTCAATCATATTTTTTAAACTAGATGAGGTCGGCGTTTCCTCTCCGACTACTCTGAGAAGAAAGGCCGAAACAAACTCAGAGGTCATAGTCTCTTTTAAAGTCCAGACATAATCTTGGTCAGGTTATATGAAGACCATGTAGGTCGATGTCTGAGATGGTCTTTTGAGGAAAGAACCACACAGATTGAGAGGACCTGTGCAGTCAGTGCACGCATTTGTCAGAAATCGTGCAGCTCAACTCAAGACTTAATGATCTCAACGATTCGACGAACGAAAAAGAAAAAGAAAGGACATAAATTACTCAAACTGCCAGACCATGGAGAGAATAATAAAAAAATATATAGGTAAAAATAAATGAATGACCCACATCGTCTTCACATTCACAATAATTTAAATTCAACTTGCAGTCTTGCGATAGGATCTAAAAGCGGTTATTAGTGTTAACCGTTTAGAAGGGCTTCTGGCTAAGTAAAAGCAGCCGAACGGGTCGATCAGGTTAAGCAAAGCTTGCCGCGGTTATTCCGTGGATGGGTGACTATGTTCAGACCTCGTCGTGCTTCTAAAAGCACGCTGAGCCGTTGGGTGTCATTCGTGGATCTTTGTCGGTCGTTACAGGTTATCAGAAGCCCGGAAGTCTGACATATCGTATCACCCAGTAATTGGGTTTTGGAGGTCAAATAGGCAGTTGCCCTATGTAAAATACTGGTATTCAGCTGCATCCAGTTACAGATGATGATGATGATGGTAAATAGTCCTCGATATGACTTTAAACTGTCTTGCATATAGTATTGAACTAAATGTAGAACGCCACCCGTACGTAGGCTATGGGATAAAAATCACCCAAATAGACTTTTTTAATCTTTATGTCATTATAACATTTAATTATTAATAATAAAAATAATTTATAACTTTAATTGCTAAAGAGTTCCGACAGTTTTGAGTAGCATCGTGGACGAAGGTCATGTTAATGTCAATTTAAAAAATGTCTACTTACCAACAACCTCCATAGTGTTCGACACGATAGAAGTGGCGAACGAAGGCGCGTCTGCCGTCACCTCGCAGCTGAAGTTACCGGACAGACCGAAGCTGACCCTGGTGAGCACCACCTGGCTTTGATTGGACCTCGCCAACTGTTGGACAAACATAAATGTGGTGTCATACATTTATTGATTTTGGTGCCTGATATACAATAGTACAGTACCCGGCGATAAATATTGCACATCGACCTTTGGAAAGAGACAATCGGCTAATTTCGGCTTCGTAGAGCGTTATCTCTGTCGCGCGAAATACAAACAGTCCGGTATCTATTAGGAACTATTAAAACAATTACGATTTGCTTCTTTTCATAATTATTTTTATTCTTTGTATAAAATGGTTTTGTGTAAAAAGGTCGATATGCAATATTTATCGCCGGGTACTGTAATGGAATGGTGAAGCAGAATCAGGCTTTAATGTTCCCACTACTGGAATACAAGCCTCCTCTCTGTGAAAGGGAGTGGGTCGTAAGGCTGCAGGGCCCAGTGCGGGTTGGTGGATGTCACATCACATCAAATGTCTTCGAATTTTTGGTTCTAGGACATGCCGGTTTCCTCACGATGTTTTCTTTCACCGTTCTGAGAGCAGTAGTGATGAAATTGAATACACAAATTACAGCGGGATTGTTCGAAAGGGTTACCGCTGGCCCGGAACATAAAGGGCTAAGGAAGGAACACGGGTGGGTTTTAGTCAGTAAGAGTCTGACACTCCCTTCCGGCTCCACCCAGAGCGGGAGGGGTCATTATTTTGCTGATTTCCCATTGTGAAAAAAAAAATAGTTTCCTCCCCTTTCATTCAACTCGTGCCAATCGGCAAACTGTTCGGGTCATTTGACGATTTCCCAACCCGAAAAAAAAAAGTGCCTGCCTGGGTTCGAACTCACGGCCTAGAACACGTAAGCTGGGGCCGATACTACTGGGCCACTGCTGCTCCAGTAGTGATGACCAGGTTTTATTTATTTATTTATTCATAAAGAAAGAAAGAAGATACTTTTATTGAGCACAGACTAAAAGACACACAATAAACCAGATAAATACTCCTACAGACGTCAGCACATCAAGCTACCCGAAACTGATAAATTTTCCCAATCAACCTTAAACTTTCTACTTTAGCAATAAAGTTGAAAATCTATCAAAGAAATTTGACAGGTTGTAGTAGCTTGATGTGCTGGCGTCTGTACATAACAAAAGTGTAACAAAACATACAATGGAATCTAAATGAGGAGTGACGGAACAAAACATGATAATTCCACTTTTTGTAAAAAAAAAGTTAGCAATGACATTCGACAGAATACCATAAATTACGTCGCCCGTTAAGCTGGTGTGGTTCAAATCATGCTTATTCCTGCAGTAAATCGTCTCTAAAGTTGAAAGTTTGATGCAAATCATGATATTTTATTCGAAATAAAAAAAAATAAAAAAAACATGCTTAATAAGTTTTTACAGTCATTTATTCATTAGAACCCATATTTTCTTCCATTGTACAAAGGCAAAGTAGTTGCCGGTTTTTGACCTTTTGTGAAAAGTTAGACATCATGGAATTATCATGTTTTGTTCTGTCACTCCTCAAATATAAATAAATTTCTGCAATCTTATTCCAGGCAACCTTGATACCTCTTTTATTCATAAAGTACCAACTTATGTACCTGTCTTTATATCTGGATAAGGGCTGATTTTTAAATAGACAGATATTTTTATTCGTGGAATAAAATTGACGTATGACAGATGTATGGAAGAACTGTCAACATTTCAAAATTATTACTCCGATAAAATTATCTGGCGTTGGAAAAATCAGCCCTTAGTCTATAAAATTACTCGATGGATTTCGATATGGTGTTCACAGATAATTCAAATATTTTCTTGTAGGGTAGCGGTTAACTAATTAGAAAAATACATTGAAAAAGCTAGCTTTTTAAACGCGGGAAGTATTTTTAGGATAATCTGTATTCTTTACCAGAAGGTACGAATATTTCATCACAAAATACTACTAATTAAAATGGTTAGTAAGTCATGGCGCCGCCGCCGAGGCCGGCTCAGGAAAAGCTAGCGAGACGATCTAGACGCGCACCGCAAGGGTTGGATCTAGGTGGCGCTAGAAAAGGATGCATGGAAAGATTTGGCGGAGGCCTTTGCTCAGCAGTTGACAGAGTAGTAAAAAAAATAAAATAATTTAGCTTCATTCAAAATCTCAATTCAAATCTCTGACACTCAAGGCATAGACAAGTAATGAGGTTACGTCTGGAGCAGATTAAAAAAAATATTTCATTGTTTGCTAATATTTTACATATTATTTATTTATTTCTGTAACTGCCCGTGACATCACAGCGGGCCCTATCAGAATACCAGCGCTGCGACATGTATTTTTTAATGATGTAACTAATATTTTTGTAAAAATATAATTTAAAAGAGCGTCCATGGACTTTCTTGCCAGTTCTTCTTCATAGGTACTCGTACCTACGCTTTGGAACGGGCAACTAGCTTCATATTTTCTGACTGACCGACTTCTTGACAGTTCAAAAGTGCCTGTAAATGGTTTAATTGAAATAAATGGTTTGAGTTTGAAAAAAGTAATGTGGCTTGAATTTATAAAATGGGGACACTGAAAGGACAAAAAATTATGTTCGACCATATTTTCTTCCCCTATTTTATTCTGGGTCCATCCGCCGCTCGAAAAGCTCTCATTTATAATTCAAAAGAGCTTATGGTATAACGCGAAATGAGTGCCATCTGACTTGCATAAAGCGGAAAGGTATTACCGGTGCACATTGTTGTTCATTTAACTACGTAATCTGCTTTTTACTCTAAAAAGGCAGGAATATGGCGATATTTTTTGTGAAAATTCTTTCATCAACTGAAAGTCATTTCGCTGTCATAGTAGCGTCAAAAGGATTTTATTTCTCTTTTTGCTGAGTAATACATCAACTCTTCCTATATGCCTACGCCCATTTAGGATGATTTGCAGAAAATCAAAATAAATTATATTTTCACTCTCCAAGTCGTCCCAATTTACTTTTTGTTTGGAACTATGTTATAGTCTGTTTGATAATCTTATTTTAATTAAGTATGAAATTCAAGTAATAAAACACTTGCGTACAAAAAAATGGCCCACCCCATGCTCTCTATATTGGAGAGACGATATTTAAAAAATGTTTTAATAATTTTATATTGTGTAAAGGTAGGTAAGGTAAAGTTTATTTCCACATACCCTGCACTTTGGTAAACATAATATTCTTGACTAGATCGACTGGTTTATTTAGATGTCCTTATCACTCGCTAACGCTTGACAAGTTGATAAAAGCTTAATTTTGTTTAATACTTATTGATTTAAATTTTTAACCCATTTCACTAAAAGGAGGTTCTTTATTCGACCCGTATGTTCGCGATTTTTTCAAAAACCAATGTATCTGTTTTGAATTTATTTTTCACAGTCGTAAAGATTTTAATACTTACATAATATAATAATAAAATTATGAGGTTATTGTTAATTAAACTTGTTGAATTTATTTATTTTATTACTTATGTACTCACAGTAAAACGGATATGGATACGACATACTAGCACTGAGCACAAAGACAAATATGACGAGCCCTTTACAAAATTAAATACGGGGCTAAAAGTTTCTTGCCTAAATCACATCGAACCTTTAAACAAAGGCGTCCCTAATTTCTAGATCAAAAGAAACCTTCGCAAAAAAAGGGGATCGAAAAACAAACATTTAATTATTCTTACAAATTTACGTCGTTTGTCTTAGTATCAAGTTAACAACCTCCCTTAATCTAATGCTGACCGAGATTCAGTCCAGATTTAGCAATTAATTCTTGTACTTTGTATTTTTCTAGGTCTCCTGTAGCTTTTACAAATGGTGATCTATGGAACTACCTAAGTTGGTATGCGGGTCGAACTTTATTAAGCAATGTTGTTTTGGTTTAGACTTTAATTTATTGTTACTTTTCGGTGGATTTACTTTAGGGGTAGTTTCTGTTGTCTTTAGTGGAACGAAGTTCTTTACTTACGTTATACTACACACAGACACACACACACACCCCCACACAGACACACACACACACACACACACACACACACACACTCACACACATTACACTACACATTATACACATACTACACATTATACTTAGCGAATGAGAGCTAGACTGAAAAAAGTGTAAGTTTTTGACGGTCACCCTTTTTTTTTGCTCTCAAACGTTGTTAATTTATTTCACTGTGTTTTTTATCTAAACTTATATTATATAATCTAATCTAACTAGCCTGTATTGTTCCACTGTAGGGGAAAGGCATCCCTCTCCCTTTTCCACACAATTCTGTCCTTTGCCAGTCCATATGGTAGGAGTGAAGCTCGTTCCGCCATCAGACGAAGATGGCGCCGTACGTTTAGTGGGACCCAGTTGGTGGTTCTCTTAGCCCAATTGTCATCTGACATGCGGCAGACATGACCGGCCCAGTCTCACTTAAGTTTAGCGGTTTTCTGGGTATATAACGTCTGTTATTTTGATTTTGGCACGCAGTATTGTGTTCCTTATACGGTCAGAAATTTGAACCTCCAGGATATTGCACACCATGGCTCGCTGGCAAACCTCTGCTGAAGCTCAGCAAACTAATATATTATATTACTTTATAATATATTATATTACTAATATATTATATTAGTTTATCACACTAATATTATAAAGGCGAAAGTTTGTGAGTGTGTTTGTATGTTTGTTACTTCTTCACGGACAAAATGCTGAGCAGCTTTGGATGAAATTTGGCACATAGATAATTTATAACCAGGATCAACACGCAGGTGAAACCGCGGGGCGCAGCTAGTATAATATAAAGAAAAAAGAAAAGATTATTTGTGTGTTTGTTTGTTACGCTTTCACGGTAAAACAGCTGAACGGATTTGGATTACATTTGAAAGAAAAAAAAAGAAAGAAAGAAAATTGCGTTTATTTGGCAAAAAAAATACCATAAAAATAAACAAAACAAACAACAACAACAATGAACAATTTGGCACATGGGTTGACCATGACCTGGATTGGTACACATGATACTTTTTATCCCAATATTCCTGCTTCTGGTCTGGAAGTTCCAAATTCGTTCCAACCCTTTCGACTTTTGTTTGATATTATTAAAGTTGAATTTCCAGTTAATTATAGTCCCTAACATGTCGAAAACGTCCATTGTGGAAAAAGTACTTCAATCAACTAATAAAAAAGTAAAACTAAATTAAATGGATGATTTACATTCCACATTTTAGACATGCTGGCAATTTATTTTCCGTGGTACATAACGATGTTGAATTAACGCAACTGAAAAACGAAACCCGAAATATGTTTGCTAACATTAAAACCACTAAATATGCATTGTGTTCTAGGTGGATTTCCCTGTAAATTGGTCGAATTACCGCTCACAGACGCCGTACAATTCAGAACCAAGTCGCGTTTTATGCCTGAACACAATAAGCATGATCTATATTCTCATTCCGTCGATCAATTCCTCATTCGGACGCGTATTGTGTTATAAAAAGAAACGAGTGTCGTTTTAGGCTGAATGCTCGGAGGAAAACCGTGATAAAAACGAAACAAAACGAGCCATAGGGTTATTATCGCCGCGAGACTGCGAAATAAGAGGCAGTGATAAAGGGTTGGATTTATGAACACGCCCCGCATAGGCGACGAGGAGAAATGGCTCTTTTCTAAGGAAAAAAAATGTACAAACCGTTGCTCGGGACACGGGAATAAAGCATGTGAAAATTGCTCGGATTTCCCTTCATAGAGAGTGAAGTGAATAGCCGATTGCTTTTTAGGGTTGACGCAAAGGAATGGGAAGCAGCTGCTCCTAAAATTAACTGTTGGAATAGCCCGAGGTTCATTTTGTATGAAAAAATATCACATTTCTGTGTTGAGCCAGTTATTCTTGTGTTCTGAAAAAGGGTATAGGTTCGAAGCCTAAATTTATTTTTATTGTTCGGGCTCGAAGCGTTTCAAATAGAGTCTTGTCTATGGGTTGGGAAAGCTTCAAATAAGTTTTTTTAAAAAAGAATGATAATTTAACTCGTATACTTTCAAAGCAAGAGTGAATCAGGCATCTTCTGGACACGCTTGTTCCATCATAGACCTCATCTATCGCTTTCCATCAGGCGTAATCGAGGTCAAGAGCAGGCCTATTCAATAAGAATAAAAAAGGTGATACAAATTATCTATGTATCCTACTAACATAATATGTGTATTATGTTAGTAGGATACATAGATAATTTATATCACCTTTCTTTAGCTGCTTAGGTAAAAGAAACTGTTTATTGAATTTATTATAATAACGATTATTTATAAAATATATATTAGTTTAGTAGTGCCCCGCGGTTTTACCCGCATAAGTGTCGATTCCGTGGGAATATCGGGATAAAATCTATCCTATGTCCTTCCCCGGGATGCAATCTATATCTCTGCAAATTTTATCGAAATCAGTTCAATGGTTTAGGCATGAAAAGGTAACATACAAACAGACAGAGTTACTTTCGAATTTATAATACATATATTAGTAGGTATGGATATTTTTCTACCTACAAGCTACGTCAAACGAAAAACAGATTACTTTTCCACCATTTCAGTCTGAATAAAACAAACAATTAGCATCGAGCTGCGCAAATAAATAATGGACTGGCCTAAGCCTGTCTGGTATAACTTGAATAATTAATCACCAAATACCTTTTGTTTAGCTTTGTTGTCCTCTCGAAAATCATGAGCAATTTTTTGTAAGCCTTCGAAGTCTGCCCTTTGAAAATCATCCGTTTCGATCCTTAATTAAAATTAATAACGTTTAAAATAAAATATCTATTATTCTTCTCAGTATTTGTAAACTTTATGAATGGAAACTGTCCTAAACAGAACAGATTTCAATGTCCATTTGTTATGGCAATATAAACCAAGTGAACATATTTACTTAAGTTTCCCTTTTGAATTAATTAAATTCCTAGTCCTGGGCCTCCTTATTTTATAGGGCTGGGGTTGCAAGTGACAGGTTGTAGCGACGATGACGAGAGCAGACAATATCATAATATAATATAATTTTAATTTTACGTTCTTTGATAAATTATGAAGTGGAGAAATAAGGCGGACATCTTAATTTTCGAGTAATTTAGCTTCACTAATTAAACTTACACAGCCTAATTAGCCTATAAAGATGTTCCCACTGCTGGGACACAATCCTCCTCTCTGCGAAACGGAGTGGGCTGTAAGCTCCCACGCGGGTTCAGTCGGGTTGGTAGATGTCACATGTCCTTAAATTTTTGTTCTAGAAAATGCCGGTTTTTTCACGATGTATTCCTTCACCATTTTGAGAGCAGTGGTGATGACATTATTTACACAAAGTAAAGCGGCTGCCTGGGTTCGAACTCACGACCTAACAACTCATAAGTCGGGGCCGTTACCATTGAGCTACTAAACTTACATACTTTCGATAAATCATATAAAAGAAGGAAACCACACAACGATTACCTAAACGTTCTATGGTTTCCTTGTTTTATATGATTTGAAATTATACTGTTCGGTACGTAGGTACCTAGAAAGAAAGAAAGAAAGAAAAAGTATTTATTGCGACTCGTACAGGAAGATCACAAACTAAACTAAATACAGCAAAATAAAACCACCACACAGCCACCACCACCACCTAACAGTATCATTTGAGATACTATCTTAGAGTTTTAACAAATAAATATATCATACTATTACAATTTATTACCTACCGTCCTTTAATAAACAGATTTGCCCCCATAAAACGATTACCTCCTCCCTTAAAACAATTCCCCATTCCTCCTTTAAAACTATCCTTTCCTCTTATAAATCGCCCCAGCCGTCGAGCCACACAAAGCAGCCCTGCTTCAACGCCTCCGAACAATATTCTATAATACATTATAAACTGTTATCTTTCCCTTTGTTAGATGGACACACAGGCATTTAGATTAAACTATTTAATTGAAATTCCCTAATTGTGTTCTCATAGTTTTGTTGCTATTATAATAAAGGCAGGGCAGTTTTTGGGTGTCGTTTTAACTAAGCCTTTATTGTGGTGATTGTAGGAATGAAAATAATTTTGCAAATGGATTTCGGAAGCGATAGTCGGTGAAATGTTCAAATATGTTCGTGGAATGTTAACTAGGTGAAAAAATTGAAGGACCCCCTAAAAAAGATGGCATTTACCTATAGTTTTCGAAGTGGCACATAGTACGTATGTACGAGTATGTATCACTTGAAAACTTGGATTTCTTTTGACTGCATTGGTGTTTATTATTTATTGAAGAGAAAACTTCTATAGCGGCGTTGTACACTTTTTTTGTAATGGGTAAAAAATGTTAATCTCGCGTCAGGACACGTGACCTGATCGAAAATTCGTAAGATGGATGGCCGTAGTCGGTACCGCGCGTGTTTTGTTTATAAGACGCTTCACAAAATATACACGTAATTGTTCAAGTTTTCACTTCTGTCGGCACTCTCGGAGTGCCACTGTTTTTTTTTATTTTTTTTTGTAATGCGCGTTTTATTTCTTTTTTAAGTACGCAATGTTGAAGTCGGTGTGCGGGTTGTAGTAGTTAACTCCGTACACCGATTTGTTGTGAAAGTTGGTAAGTTTAGTTAGTATAGAGAAACGCGTTCTACTAAGATGCATTAAGTAGTTACGTTTAAGTAACGGTACGAGAGCGGAAGGCGATTCTTTCTCTCAGTTCTTGATAGCTACCTACTTATAAGTTCACTATATTTTAATTCGTTAGTCATGTCACTTTGTTAGATATGCTTAATTATGACGCGCATCGTTGGTCTAAAGAAGGATACTAAGTGAGCAGAAAAATGTACGGCGATGAGACCGTACGGTCGGTCATTAGATTGGTTCGATTCCTAGAATTCCTGCAGTGAACAAGACGTGTTCAATCTGATAGTCACTGCTATGTGGAATTAACCCTTGTTCAGTCCTAAGTAAAGGTAAGACAGAACATTATAACATCACAGCTGTATATCCCAAAGAGTTCGGCAGAGGTGTATCCTATTGTACAGACGCTAGCACATCAAGCTACCCGAAACTTTCAAATTTTCCCAATCAACCTTGAACCTTATACTGTGGCGATAAAATTGAAAATATGTTAAAGAGATTTGACAGATTGTATTAGATTGATGTGCTGGCGTCTGTACACATTTCTTATATAGCTGTTTTTTGTTGCGTAGATAAGATATTATTACTTATAAGAATTTATACAGTCATCGTCTTACAGTGTATACATCTGTCTACCCTTATGAAAACAGATTTGCTGGATATGTATTGTTGTGAAAAAATGGCGCATTTTCACGCCTGTGAATTATCTCTCTCCTTCCTTTTACGGGTGAAATATGGAAGATTTATGTGTTGGCTGTTTCGTTGTTCTGTGTTCATAATATGAGCGTGACTACTTTGTGGAGTCCCAGGTTCGACTTCTGAGTCAGGAAAACTGTTATGGGTTTTTCCATTAGGAAATTGTTAGTAAATGGTATCATCATCTGCCTAGCCTTTTTCTAACTATGTTGGGGTCAGCTTTCAGTCTAACCGGATGCAGCTGAACCAGTATTTTACATAGAGCGACTGCCTATCTGACCTCCACAATCCAGTTACTGGGTAATACGATACCCCTTGGTAAGACTGGATGTCAGATTTTCGGGCTTCTGAAGACTCGTAACGACTGTCGAAGATCCACGAATGACAGCCGGGACCAACAGCTTAACGTGCGTTCCGAGACACGGAGAGGTCTTGGTACGTAAAGATGGTCACCCATCCACGGACGAACCGCGGCAAGCGTAGCTTAACCTGATCGATCGACCCGTGCGGCGTACTTAGCCACAACCCCCTCTGTTAGTAGATGGTACCTATATTAGTAGTAATGTCATTAATTTTGCGACTCTGAGATAATTCTTGGAGTCGCAGAATTAATGACAACAGGCCTCGCCTCTTATTAAATGGGGAAGTATCACAAAATTAGTGCAACGTGGGTTTAATGATTAACTATCACTATTCTGGTTCACCTCGCACAGCAACGTTATCAGTAGGTTAGATACTGTAGAGATTATGATCTGCATGGCATGCAACCTTTTTGGTAATTTAAAGGTACAGATATTCTATTTCACGAAGTCCGTTCGGCTTTGATTGTAGTAGTGACGTATCCCGACAAGCGCGCTCCCACAGCGGCTGCCCCTTGCTGCCGTCGCATGAGGCTATTTCCGCGAATGTGTACCGTTTTACTTCACCCATTGTTGAGTATCTGTTGATTACAATGTGCATGTGCACGCTTGACAACATTCATAGCCAAACGGACTTCGTGACATAGAACATCTGTAATGGCATAACATTATAACATAAAACGTCAATAAAATTGTAGAATAGAAACATAAAAAGAAAATACATTTATTTTCGGTAAACATGACGCAGAAAAATAACACAAAAAAAGCAAGTCGTGGGAAAACATGCGTCACATCCACGAAAATGACAGGCGTCAGATTTGGCTGACAAGCCAAGGGACAAAAATATAAAAGAATAATTGTAATGTAAAAAGCATATTAATTAGGTACGCTTAATAAAAGCAAATAGTCTTTAATTCATTAATCCTGGTACAGTTAGCATCTCTCCGATGCCACACATGTTTTGGTGGAAGCGCCGGGTATATTCAACGTTTTCAGGGTAGTAAAAAGCAGCGTGAACAAGGCATAAAATTGTGTGAAGAAGAAAAGTACTCCCCATAAAATCTATACTCTATTCTTAATATTATGAAGCTGAAGAGTTTTTTTGTTTGTTTGGTTGGTTGAACGCGCTAATCTCAGGAACTACTGGTTCGAATTGAAACGTTCTTTTTGTGTTGGATAGTCCATTTATCGAGGAAGGCATAACATCACGCTGCAAGCAATAGGAGCGGAGCATCAATGAAAAATGCTGCAAAAACGGGAATAATTATTCCTTTTAAGAGCTTAAACGGTTAAAGTTACGCAAAAATCATATTATGACGGAATTGTTCCCCTTTAAACGTAAAAAAAAATAAAATGTTTGAACAAAATTGCCCTTGACATCATTATTTTGATTTCAATGAATATCTTAGGAGATATCATAGTTTTAATATAACTCCACAAGGCGGCCGTTCATGAGGGTATCCATCCTAACTAATATTATAAAATGCGAAAATAAGTTTGTTTGTTACCTCTTCACGCTTAAACCGCTGAAATGATTTGGATGAAATTTGGTATAGAGATAGTTTGAGTCCCGGGAAAGGACATAGTCTAGTTTTAATCCCGATATTCTTGCGGCATCGCTTATACTGGTGAAACTGCTGAAGAAAGCAATACCGACACTTGTCTGTCCGCCCCTTCGGCGAATGTAGGCGTGATATTCTACGTAATGTTCTGAGTTGTAACGTCATTTGCAACTTCGCCTCATGTTGATGGTAGCTATCATCCGACTCACAGGCAATTGGGAGAAATGACCCTCTCTACGTTAGCCCTAACAGATGTGCTGGTAAATTGACATTATAATGGGCTTAACTCAAACTGAACGGTTTATTACTGTGTGTCATGCAGAACACTGACGTAAATTGACGTAACGTTTAGTTATTGGTAACTATGTCAAATGACGGATCGTTAGGCTTACCAATGGTAACTTTTGTTGCAGAGAAAAATACAAGCGTAGGCATAAGTATAAGTAAAATCGGCCTATAATATTCCCCCTGCTAAGACACAGACCTCCTCTCCTCTCAGTGAGAAGGAGTGGGCCATAATCCACCTCGCCGGCCCAGTGCGGGTTAATAGATGTCACATGATTTCGAATTTTTGGTGCTAGGACATGCCGGTTTCCTCACGAAGTTTTCCTTCACCGTTTTGAGCTGTGGTGGGTAAAATAATTTACACAAAGTAAAGCGTCTGTCTGGGTTCGAATCTACGACCTAAAACTCGTAAGTTACCATTGGGCCACCCCTGTTTTCTTGTCAAGCGTAGGTGACATGCGTATGATTTACCAAAAACCTGAATGCCCTAAAAAGTGATTCAACGATAACAATATTCAACCAAAGAGACAATAATGCCTCTTTGTTTCAAATTAAAATTGAATTTTATGAGCAAATTCAATATTTTTTTAATAAAACTTCAACTAGGTAAATCTAATTAAAGGAAAACTAGGAGTGTTACAAGAGGGATCCAAGGTTACCTTCTATTAAGCTAATAATGAAAAACCGCTAAAACAATTACGTAGCACAACCTCTTTTGTACTTAAAACCACTACTTTCTTACTAAAGTCTCAAAGGGAAATCTTTCAAGGAGTACTTACTAAAAGCTTAGTTTGTCAAATGAATTTGAAGAGAACTATGTTACCAAGTTACGATATGAGCGAATTTCTTTGAAGTGGGTACTTACCCACTTATTATTTTACGTTTGTGAATTAAGATCTAGGTACTTCAGTTTGAAACCGTGTTATTCGCTTTTGTGGGATTTCGAATTGTTCAAAGTCTGTACCCATTCAAAGGGCTTAAGAAAATACCAACGATAGAGAAACTAGATGATAAATGAAAAACATACTTCCAACGTCAAACTACGAGTTATACATTGTTAAAGCTTCCCTCTCAGCAACGACCAACTTTTACGACAAACCATTATTCATAAAGTCAACAAGTAAAAAATAATTCCAACTCATAAACAAAAGAGCCCATTGTTAATACTCTAAAAGAATACCTCGACGAGAACACAACAGAACAGGCAGATTACAAAATTATTTAACGGCAAACATTTCAGAGATTTTAACGGCGCCTCAACACGTTTTCCTTCCGCTAAACTGAGCCAGTATATTAACCAAATTCCACACCATAAAATACATTGTTTCAACAGCTCAACAGGTAAAAATAATTGCTGGGAAGTTTCTCCGACGACAAGAAATATGGCAGTTAAAACCGTTACGGCTGATATTCCACATTTTTCTTCAGTCGGCACTTGGTATACTTGAACCCCGAGATTCGCATATTTTCTCGCGGAGTTTTTACATTAAATATAATAAATCTGTTTTGTGAAATGAAGTTTTGAGCCGGTGTACAGTGCGAGCGAGGGTAATGCGACTTTGATGCGATATAAACAAGTTTTTTAAAGCTTCTAAGATTATAGAATAAGTTGCGGTTCGTTTTAAATAAGATGAAGTGATTTATGATTATATTTTGTTGGAAGCACTTTTGAGAATAAATGGCAAGTCATCAGAGATAATTCAGTGAGACACAAAATATCAACAAACAGTAGTCAAAATAAATTCAATATTAGTCTCCTGTCGTCCATATAAGCTGACTTCTCATTGTACGAAAAGCCTAAACAATTTGAGGTCAACTAAAACTGGAAATATATGGCTTGAAATATTGTCGTGTGTATAAGAAATAACCACGCACATACGTACGAAATATTTTCCCATCGCTTCCAAATCATTTGACATCCACATCGAAGTTGGCACTGTCCCCAACACTTACGATACCCTGCCACCACTTTCTTTGCTATATCGCATCGCAAACTCTTTGGATACGTCTCCTACTTTACTTACATGCATTTACATGACATGAGCATCGTCTGACAGTTCTGGGAAGACAAATCGTGTACATCGCGTACAAGTTCCCAGGAATGGGTGTATAAGGGAATTCATTGCAGTGACTTACGTATACGTAAGCGTTAGCTTAAAAGCCCGTTTAGAATCTTTATAGCTGGATTTAATATGTGTAGGAGTTTATGCGTAAAGGTGATGGATGGAGTAGATTACTGTGACTTGAAGTGCGTGAGTTTTTTTATTTGTCTACTGGGGGACCCGCCTTTTAAGGACGTTAAGCGCATTTACCTATGTTTTAGATTGTCTTGCGTGCCAGTATTTTTGTGATAATGCGACTTTGTCTCGACTTATATGGTTATTAACAGTACTAGATCCAATCGTCGCCAATTAATAACTTGTTGATCGAGGGTTAAGCTGCGCTTGGAGAGGTCGGTCCGTGGATGGGTGCCCATCAATGACATATCGAGACCCCTCCGTGTCTCGGAAAGTACGTCAAGTCGTTGATCCCGGCTGTCATTTGTAGATCTTTGACAGTCGTTATGTTATGTCAGACAACCAGTCTTAAAGTTAGTAGTCTTACTTAGGGGTATCATATTACTCGTAAGAGATATTATTGGAGGTTAGATAGACAGTTGCTCTATAGATGTAAAATACTGGAATTCAGCTGCATCTGGTTAGACAGGTAGCCGACCCCAACATGATGTTTGGGAAAGGCTATTCAGATTCAGATGTTGGTTAGCAGAGATTAAATACAGCTTTAATTTGTCAATATAAAGAAATAGTTTATAAAAACCGGTCAAGTGCGAGTGGATTCACGCACCGACGGCACCGTACTTTGTAGTTAGCTATGTAAATATGTATATGTAGTTTTAATTTTTTTTTTTTGTAATATACAAGATTTTCGTATGTTTTTTTGCTTGTGCTACATTGCTTCTTGTAAAATTTCATGATTCTAGGTCAACGGGAATTACCCTATAGATTTTGATTTCGGAACATAAACGCCCGTATCTTTTGATTGCGTTGGATTAGACGTTTGATTTTTTCACTGCTTCAAGGGATTGCAGCCTTGATTATTTGATATTAATTTCAACCTGATAACTCCACGAGTTCCTGAGAAAAAGGGTCTTGACTGACGGACAGACAGACGAACAACGAAGTGATCTTATAAGGGTTCCGTTTGTCCTTTTTAGCTACGGAACCCTGAAAAGCTCGGCTTTATAGAGTATCGTCTCTGCCCCACATATATGTATTCAAGAGAGTCTCTTGTTAAACACTGATTTACACAGTGCGATTGAGTCGCCTATGGCATACCATTAGTGGAAGCAACAATAAAAGTTGCCACGTCTAAGTGCTCACACGAGCGACATTCGTTAAAGGAAGGGTAACTGCAGTCGTCGACGTCATGCCGCTTCTGTATTTGAGCACCGTCCTCAAATCGACGAGCGGCACATTGTCGACGGCTGTCGTCGACACTCGTTGACGTCTGCAGTTGCCCCTGCCGGTGACGGGTGTCGCTCGTGTGTGTGCACAATGAGCTGTGTTTAAATGATGCAAGTCATTTGTTGCTTCAATTTTATTGTGTGCCATAGGCAAGGCAATTTGCCTCGTGTAAATGGGGCTTCAGTGTGTCATATTCACAGCAGGGTACTGATACTGTAATCAGATTGAAGTCAAGTTGTGTCCATAATGTGCCCAGAATAAATTAATATTGAATTTAGTACGGTCGATTCTAATTTGTTAAAAGCGGTCACAATAAGTCCTGTCAATCATTGTTTGATATAATAATAATATGTAACAAAAACAAGATGTGAGTGGAAAGACGGGACGCCCTAGGAGCCCATATACAGGGTGAAATAAAATTCATGGGCATCCTTTTAAGGGGTCATTGTACTCATCATTATGAACAACTTTTACTATGGGACCAAACCTGAAAACGCGAAAAAAATCAGCTGTTCCCTACATTTTGACGACTCGTACGAACATAAATGTAGGGAACAGCTGATTTTTTTTCGCGTTTTCAGGTTTAGTTTCATAGTAAAAGTTGTTCATAATGATGAGTACAATGACCCCTTAAAAGGATGCCCATGAATTTAATTTCACCCTGTATAGTGACCTTATTGGTGATGTTCTTAAGAAAAGTCAGGTGCATAATTACTCGAAACCGGCGTGCGTGTATGACCAGATGTATGAACGTAAATGAGGCAAAATAAGAATGTATGTTTCGTTGCAGGCGTTCTGTAGTTACTACATACCCCTCAAGGGAAGAAAGCGTGACTTTATTCATGTATGTAGTATCCATAAAGAACATTTTCTTTTAAAAGTGGAACTAGTTATACTACCTATAACAACTATCAGGGAATACATGTTTTTAAATCAACGAGAAATAGCTTTTTAGGTCAAGAAATATCAGAATCACTATGATATACGAATATCTTGCGATCGTACTTGATGTTATTTTATATACTATTGACATAGGCCCCTTTCATGATATCTCAGCCCTACTTAATAACACTTCTAATAGTAGATACTAAAAGTAAGTCAACTGGCACACAGAAAAAATAGGTACCCATTTAGTAAGACATTCAGAGCAAAAGATTTGTAGTAAAAAAATATGGAATTTGTATACAGGGTGTCCTTGGAAGCATGGATCAAATCGAATAGGGGCGTTGACAAGGTCATTTCTAAACTTTTTAACGCTGAGAATGTTGGTGAATTTTTTTCGGTTCAAAAGTTATGATCACTATACGAGTATATTATACATGCATAATTATTATAGTAGAGAAAAGCCGAAAAATTCAAAGATTTGTAAAATGATGTCGTAACAAACATATTTTTGTTTGCATTGCAAACGCTGGCTAAACCTTACGAGATAGATCAAATTAATGTACTACGGAATTGTATAACTTAAAAAGATCGATAAAAAAATTAGCGATGGTATATTTTTATCTCCTAAGGATAACCCAGAGTAACAATTTTTATCTATTTTACATTTTACAAAAAAAATATGGGTTATTTACCAAGCTATTTTAAACAACACAGTATTATTTCTTATCCAATTAAATACATTAGATACGTTGTGTATTTGATGGAGATCAAAATTGCCCGTTATAGGATATCATTAAAATGAATATCTTAGAAGATATCAGAGATTTAAGGCCGCTATCCCACTGGCGTTTTACGAGCGTTGACGTCAACGTCACGGCTGCGCAGCGTCGACGCTGCGCAGACGCGACGTTGACGTTGCGTCGTCGCGTGGCAAGCATTAACGTCCGCTGAACGCGACGCTAACGTCGCGTACATGTTCCTGTGGCCAACAAACGCGACGTTAACGTTGCGCAGACGCGACGTCGACGTCGCGTTCAGCGGACGTTAATGCTTGTCACGCGACGACGTGACGTCAACGCCGCGTCTGCGCAACGTTGACGCTGCGCAGACGTTCGAGAGACGCCGACGCTCGTAAAACGCCAGTGGGATAGCGGCCTAAGAAGCAGGGGCAGAGCGGCTGGCGGGGCGGTACGAAGTTGGCCGGGTCAGCTAATTTATATATACTTTATTGTACACTAGAAAATACATACCTAAAAAATACGACAAAACATACAATGGGCGGCCTTGAACAACACAATGCACAACAACAATGGCAATGGCAATGGTTACAATGGGCGGGATGTGACTGATCGGGAATATTCGAAGAGCATACAATATGGCCAACCCTGGTCATTAGACCCGCTTCTTTAGATATCACCCTAGGTAACTGGCCACCTTTCCGCCACGGTTATAAGCTTATAATATTTCTTATGCTGTATTCAGAGAACAAGAATAAACACTAATATAAACGTAATAAAATTCTGGTGATCTGTGACAATTTTATGATGCAATTGCATTATAAATTTAACGACCATCAGCAATCGAGTTATCGTCTAGTCGAATTTTATGATTCGCACCGATAAGTACGCGTTTGTGTTATTTTATTATTTTTTTCATACAAAACAGCGTCACAGTTTTATTACTAAAAATAATATCAGCTTGGAATGACTGAATCCTAATGCAAACGTCTTTTCTCTTACTGAGATGAAACGAGCATTCGATGACATCAATAACTCAGCTCTTTTCAATTTCAGAATATTTTTTTCAAGTTTCCTTACAAAGGTTAATCTTTCAAAAATGGAATTGAATTATAGTCAGGGAAATTAATTGTAACGCAAATTGACAGCTCACGTCGATTTGCGTTGATAAACCCATTTCATACAACTGACAGAGAATAATTTGAAGTCCAATTCTCATAATTAAAATCGTTCAAATCTAGTCGCAATTTCATCTCAGCAACAATTAATGTCAAAAACTTGTCAAAAATGTAGGGAAAATAGAGGTATTTTTGACAGATTAAGACTAAGATCAGACTGTGAACGTTCTCAAAATACGAGAATTGCCCCTCAGTTATGATTTGAATCATCATCTGCCTAGCCTTTTCCCAACTATGTTGGGGTCGGCTTCCAGTCTAACCAGATGCAGCTGAATACCAGTATTTTACATAGAGCGACTGCCTATCTGACCTCCACAACCCAGTTACTGGGTAATACGATACCTCTTGGTAAGACTGGTTGTCAGACTTTCGGGCTTCTGACGACCCGTAACGACTGTCAAAGATCTACAAATGACGGCCGAGACCAACGGTTTAACGTGCTTTCCGAGGCACGGAGGGGTCTCGGTACGTAAAGATGGTCACCCATCCACAGACCAACCGCGGCAAGCGTAGCTTAACCTGATCGTTCGACCTGTGCGGCTGTTATTATTTAGCCACGGGCGCCTCTCAGTTTTGTTCAGTTATGATTTGAATATACGGACAATTTAAATTGGTGGGAGATTTGCTTTTTATTACAAGTTTAAGTCACAAAAAAAGGTTGTCCATAAACTACCAGGCTACCACATAATAATAATTAAATCCAACTTACATCCACATTTATCCCAGCGAAGGGAAATATCTTCGTGGTAGGAAACTCCGTTGGCGAGTAGCGGTAGAACTCGTGGCGCCCTCTATACCACTTTACGGAATAGAGAGGTGCGTCCGTGAGCTCGTACATACACGCTAGAGTAGTGTCATTCCCCCGCTGAACCACCGGTGGGGATATCCGAAGATCTGTTGCACGGAGACCACCTGCACCTGCGAAAAGGGATATTATATGAGTGGGACTTGAATATTAGATACATAGATAAACCATTTATTTGGCACATACAAGAAGACAGCACAACACACAAAAGTTCAATATTAGATGATAACCAAATTACCCACATGATTATAAAACAAGGTGCCGATAAAGAAACAAAAAGTAAACACATCGAAATAAAAGTGACACTATGACGAATCACTTTTATTTCGATGTGTTTACTTTTTTTTTATGTGTTTTTTATTTTAAGTATTCGTCATAACGAATACTTAAAATAAAATTAATAACGAAATACACAGTGCGGTGTGTGTCTCAAGGTTGCTCCAAATGGGAGTCCAGCTCAGCATGTGTCAGGTATATGTACCTGACGCTGATATTCTGCTGGATCCCTGCTGTGACACACGGACGTTGAGAAGACGAAACAACTTGGTGTATGAATATTATCAGCCTGTAGGTACGGTCAGCATCAAAAGTCGATTAACACTTTAGTTTTTTTAATCTCAGTTATTGAGCAAAATATTTATTCAAAATTGCAGCAGAAGTACGATGCAATTTTCAACAAATATTTTGCTCAATAACTGAGATTAAAAAAAACTGAAGTGTTAATATTTTGCTCAATAACTAAGATTAAAAAAACTGAAGTGTTAATCGACTTTTGATGCTGACCGTACCTCATTACAAACACCTTTTGTTATACAAATAAGAAATCAATATATCTCTCCTCACAAATGTTCACGGCCGAATGGTGCATGAACACGATTTCAAATATTATATACTAGCTGTGCCCGGCGGTTTTACCCGCATAAGTTTCGATCCCGTGGTGATATTGGGATAAAAAGCAGCCTATGTGTTAATAGAGGGTGTCAGCTACCCCCATACCAAATTTTATCAAAATTGGTCTAGCCGTTTGAGCGTGAAGAAATAACAAACATACATATAAACACACACACTCACACACATTTTCATAAATTTTACTCGATTATCAGAACGGCAATTCTCGTAATTATAAGAACGTTCACAGTCTGATCTCAGTCGAAATCTGTCAAAAATACCTCTAATTTCTTTAAATTTTTGACAAGTTTTTGACATTTGTTTGTCGCCGAGGTGAGACTGCGACTAGATTTTGAACGTATTAAATTACGAGAATTGACCTTCTCATATCTGAACTCGTATAACTCTAGGCTGAGTCATTATAAAATGAAATATTGAAGCGCTGAGTCATTATAAAATGAAATATTGAAGCGCTGAGTCATTATAAAATGAAATATTTAAGCGCTAAGTCATTATAAAATGAAATATTTAAGCGCACGTATCATTAGATTTCATGTTTTGTTCAAACTAATAAATGGTAATAGATTCTCCTGAGCGTTTAGAAAAACTGAAATTTAGTACTTATCCCATATAGTTTTAGCCACCTAATTATTCTGATGGACATTCGTCCTGCCTCATAGTTGAACTAATATAAGTAATTTTTTACCCCTTCATCACATGTTTTCTCTTGCCAACTCTATTCGTGGTGAAATAGATGATAAGTGCTGTCAAACACCAAAGTACAGACGCTAGCTATCAAGCTACTACAATCTGTCAAATTTCTTTAATAGATTTTCAACTTTATCGCTAAAGCAAATTTTCCCAATCAACTTTGAACCTTATGGTTCAAATTTGATTGGGAAAATTTGACAGTTTCGGGTAGCTTGGTGTGCTAGCGTCTGTACTTGCAAGATTTTAATCCCGGAAACCAGGTCATGTATTTACCACCTAGCTCCAATCAGCCAGAAACCTGTTAAGAAGCACGTTCGTAAGCCCACAACGTCAAAGCCGTGATATAGACTCAGGTACCTAATATTATTGCAGCATGCCTCACTTCCGTCATGACACAACGTGGACGGCAGAAATTGAATATGCGTCAATTTACGAATTGAATGGACATGCATTCCGAAAAGGCATGGTCTGATGTTCGATTTCAAACTTGGGAGTAATAACTCTCTGGAAGCTTGTGGCATGTAGTTAGCAAACACGATGTATTTTGATGTTAATGTATTGAGGACTAATGAAAAAGATGAATCATTTAGAGTGTACAAAAGCATGAAATTAACGGGAGGTTATCCAAATTTGCCCGTTTCAGAAGGTTTGGGGAAGGTGGCGGTAGCGTTTCAAAGGCACAAAGATTATAGACACGAAAGACCTCGTCTTAACATCGTGATAAAAGCCATTATCATTTTAATAATGCGTTCCGTGTGTTGATGGGGCTGTTCCGCTTCTCTAGCGCTTCAGGGATGTTTGCTGAGACCTCATCTTAACGTCGTGATAAAAGCCATTATCATTGTAATAATGGATTCCGTGGGTTGATGGGGTTGTTCCTCTCCTGTAGCGCATAAGGGATGTTTGCTGAAGCTCGTGTCGATTGCCTCTATGTTACGACGTGGAAAAGAAGGGCCTCCGTTGCGCCGGGTGTGGGCCAGACCCAACATTATATTGCGGTGTATCGCGAGCAGACTAGAATGCTTCTATGTAAATCGACTAGAAACTTTCCACATCAGTGTTGACCTCGTAGTAGGGATTCGCATCCTAACTAATATTATAAATGCGAAAGTAAGTTTGTTTGTTACCTTTTGTTGTCAGGTGTACATAAACAAACATAGAGTACCTTTCATCCCGAAAAAAAGTGCTGCCCCCCTAGGAAAACAATAATAACGTTATTATGATAATAGATGGCGCCACGTGTGTTTCGAATCAAAAACAGGACAACGTCTGTCGGGTCAGCTAGTTATAAAATATAATAAATATATTTAATGCGAATCCATATGTGTGTAGGTTAATTAAGTTTACTAACATAGTTGTTAAGAAATATTGGTACTAACATATTTGAGTCCTTTGTTACTTGTTAGCTTCTACATAAATTAAACAAATTCGGGATTTTGTCACCATTTATAACATAGGAACGGTTGGACCGATTTTTACGATCTCTCCATTCATTTTATTCCGTCATTTTTATGATTTTTTGTCTCCGCCCCAAATAGTAAACTAATAATAATAACTAGTAAAAAATGGGAAAAATTCTCAAAAAAAAAAAGATATTTAATTCATTTTCTCATATAATACATTCTTATTGATTCTGACTGAGGCGGTACGGAGTTCGCCGGGTCAGATAGTTAAATATAAATAAATAAATTGTGCGCTTTTATAAATTTAAACGTGGCGATATTATTGTGCACGTCAACGTCACGGCAACATAATGACACAGGGAAGTATAATGTATGGAAAAAACTGGCCAAGTTCGAGTCGGACTCGCACACGAAGGGTTCCGTACCACAAGGCATGAACGCCGAAAAAACACGTTTGTTGTATGAGAGCCCTCTTAAAATTTTATTCTGTGTTTAGTATTTGTTATTATAGCGGCAACAGAAATACATCATCTGTTTAAATTTCAACTGTCTAGCTATCACGGTCCATGAGATACAGACTGGTGACAGACAGACAGACAGACGGACAGTGGAGTCTTTGTAATAGGGTCCCGTTTTTACACTTTGGGTACGGAACCCTAATCAAAATTATAACGTCCACGTATTTCAATACATTTTATGGATATGGACGTATATCTCTACAATAATACAGGCAGCACAACGACTCGCAACAGTCGCAACCTGTTACCATGGATTCGCGTCGTCGCGGTGGCGGTAGCAGAGCGCTAGGGCTCCACGGTCGGTCACTCGGTCACTGGGCCGGGGCGCGCGGCACGCTTTGGGCATTGCCTGCTATTGTTTAGACTAAAAAATTAAAACACTAGTATCGTAGTATGTTGCTTGTAGAATAATCTGACAAAAAATCAGTATGATTGTATGTAGGTATATTAGCATGGTTTTTATTGTAAAAAGAAAGTTTTTAGAGGTATCTTCATGATTTTTTTCTGTCGTATCAAATTAGTTTAATTATGTTTTCAACACACTACCTATCTAGTATATATGCTGAAGAATATCATATATTTTTCTGATTTGGTTTACTGTAGTCGATCATATACTTTTATTGTTTCTACAACTTACGTTTTTTGCGTTTAGGTCCTATAATCCCCTTAAAAAACGCGCACGAAGTCGCGGGCAGGAGCTAGTATAATATATTATCCTTGCATCATTGTCTTATTTCATATCCGCCCCGTAAATGTTCACCGTTAAACATGAGCTTTCCCTGTGGACCGCTACCGCAAGCTACAAGAGAATTGTTATTTTAGCCGCCGTGGCAGGAAAATTGATGATGCTGCGTGGTATTATAAAATATGTTAAAGATTAGAACTGAAATGTTTATAAATTTTAAGACTCACGCAGCGACAAACGTGATCATCTAAGGGTATAAAATGTAGCTGAAAGTGCTCACATAATCAGCTTATAATTTTCCCACTGCTGGAACGCAAGCCGCCTCTCTGTGAAAAGGAGTGAGCCGTCACGCGGGCCCAGTGCGGTTTGATAGACGTCACACGTATTCGTATTTTTGGTTCTAGGTAATGCCGGTTTCCTCACGATCTTACCTTTATCATTTTGAGAGTAGTGGTGATGAAATAATTTACTCAAAGTAAAGCGCCTATCTGGTTCGAACCTACGACCTTCAACTCGGTAAGTCGCGGCCGTTACCACTGGGCCACCACTGATAATGAGAGCACTCAACAGAGAATAACCACTTATCAGTCCATGCTTACCGCAGTCACCAAAGTTATTAAGGGGCTTACAGGACCTAAACACAAAAAACCGAAGTTTTAGAAACAATAAAGTATATTTTAATCGACTACAGTAAACAAAATAAGAAAAATATATGATCTTCTTCAGGATTTAAGCTAGGTAGATAGTGTGTTGAAAACATAATACAACTAATTTGATACGATAGAAAAAAATCATGAAGATACCTCTTAAAACTTTCTTTTTACAATTAAAACCATACTAATATAGTAGTGTCAGATTATTCTACAAGCAACATACTAAAATATTAGTGTTTTAATTTTTTAGTCCAAACAATAGATTTATTGTAATTAAATAATTGCTTCATTTTTTGCAATAAATTACCAGTGTTGTGTCATCGCGCTTCTCTTTATTTTCTATGCAGTCCTACAGTGACCGCTCTTTAGGCCATGTAAGCCCCTTAAACTTCTCTCCAGTTCACGGTCACTACAGTTGCCATTTTCAAATTTCGCGGTACGGTCCCACATTTTTCCAATTTGTCAAAACTGAAAAAATAATAAAGCAAAGCGTCTATTTCTATGTTATTCTAACTACGCAATACCTGGGACAGTACCAAAGTACTAACCATGGTAATAGTAAAAAAAGCGTTGCAATTTCACTCCTACACTCCCTCTCAAAGAGAGCTAGGACACTAGGCTTCCTCTCTTCAGCTTATATTGTTCCTACTGGAACAATATAAGCTGATTATGCTAAGCATTTCTTTATCGCGAGGGCGTCCGGTGGGCCGTTTTGCTATCGTATCTCGCAGGGGCGGACTGTTAAGAGGATAAAAGCTAGAAATCATCAATCCTAAGACGGATTAGCGATCACCAATTATCTTTATGTTGATCATAAAAGACAAATATATGCTCTTAACGAACATCTCGATGAAACCATGTTGTCGACATGCTTCGACACGAATTGACAGTTTATTTCTACACAGGTTCATTGGGGTAGTTACGGATCACACTGTCAGTAGCAATGGATTTAATTTTGAAAGTTCAACAACATTTTATTACATTATTTTATCGAGCTGATAAATTTTTTGAACATAGGAAGAAATGGATTAACAACACTCAAAATGATTCAGATTGAAATTGATAATGTGTTACGCAATTAGCGTGCTGGTTAGTAGTTCTATGTTTAGAGGTATTCAGCTTCATCCTTGCTTGCTTGCATGCTTGTTAACTGGAAGCCGATCTCAAGATAATTGGGAAAAGGCTGGGTAGATAATGTGATTGGCATTCGTCAAAAAAACCACAGACCACATAAATCTTCTTTAACTTTTTAAAGGATATCGCAGTATTGATGTGTGGTCAGGCATATAAGAAAAACAAGGGTTATCAGCTATTTGTCTTCCAGCTCAAGTTTTAAGAGCTCACTGAGAGAAAATCAATGGTGTTTGTGTTAGTGAACTTACGGAGCAAGTTAGATGACCCATCTAAGAGAAACGGGTTCAAGTGTTTTCGGAAGTTTTGAACTCTGTTCTTGCCAGTGGGGTGTTTGATAGTGTGGGTACTTATAACCCCATGGCTGACATTTCGAGCATTATACTTCTAGATGTAGACGATAACTCACACCCTGTCGTAGTATTTTCTCTCCTAAAATGAATAGTTAGATATGAGTATCCAAGGAGTTTCATGCCCCTTCCTCTCCATAGAGAATACATTTTGGAAGGGGTAACTAACTTCAACTTTCTGACCGACTTTTTGACAATTCAAAAGTGCTTTTAAATGGTATAATTGAAATTAATGTTTCGTGGCTGAGTTAGTTAAATTATCTTTACGACCTATTAACAAGGTACCTACCACAGCAAATTCCTAAATTGGTTATGTGTTATTTGTAACTATAAGAATTATTTATTGGTCCACTGTTACAAAATAAATTTCAAAAATAATATTTTGTCTGCTTTCTGTAACTCGAAAATAGTTAAAATAGTTATTTGAACAGTGGTCCTCAAATTAGGCACCTGTATTTAGTGGGGCCTAAGATTTTTTTTTTAATTTGCGACATGTTTGCGTTAATTAAAATTAAATTTCAGAATGTTTGAAAATGTACTCACAGAGTTCTTAATTAAATAAGGGCATTGAACTATCAAAAAATAAAATTTAACAAAATGAAATAATTCGAAGTAAAGTTACAGTGTGAGTGTAATTGTGGTGGTGAGTTGTAGGTGTGGGTTTTTGTGCGAAGGAATTGAATGACTATGTGAAGTGAAATTATAATAGGAAGTAATCCCTAAGACACGTACTCCAGCTCAGTTGAAAACTAAAAGGGCACAATCCAAAGCATAACCACGCGCATTCAATTTCCTAAATTTTCGCTATTTCGTCCAACCCTCGCTAAGGTCACAGGTGTGTCGCTTTCCCTTCTATTTTACTACCCTACCCTTTGTGTTCCACATCACATTTTTATGATTGCACCTTTGTTGCCCATTGTCTGTTACGGTCAAAAGAGTTTTAATAATACGCGTTCTGTAGTATTTTTTTTTTGAGATGTTTGACCTAGGATGGAGAATTCGTGAAATTCGAGTAGGTACCAGTGATGGAATTGCAGATTCTCGTGATACGTTTAGTATAAGGATTTTTGGTATGTCTATTGTTTGTACAACATGGCGTGATTTTCTACGATTTTACTATAGACTGTCGGTTTGTATTTAACAGCAATATTTCCCTTGCTTGCAATGACTTCCTTTGCTTTTGACAATCAATAAAGACAGTAAAATAAAAACCAAAAATCTACATGAGACACAAATGTCTCTTTGAAACTGCAAATTATTTACCTCTATTTTGGTTTTCAACATCAAATTCCAAAATAATATATACAGGGTGTAAAAAGACACATCACATATCTGTCAACTACGCATACAGTACATCAAACTAAGTGATATTGGACAAAAATAATTACTGCAAAGTGGCTTTTATTTTTGGTGTGATAATTTGCTGTTTTGCATTAGTGCGCAATGTAACACTCGCAAAACATTGAGCTCATGGGTGCGTGTAACGGTCCAAGGGTCGTGGTGGTATTTAAAGTGTTTTCATAAAAAAACGTCTGTAAAAGTTGGAATTCTGACCTTCAATATCTCCGTAACCAGGTTCCCAGATATGGTTCAGTACAAAAAATAATTTGTAATGATGGGGAATACAAGTGACTGTCTTTTTACACCCTTTGATACAAATATATATCCGCCAACAAAAAAATCACCATTATTAGAAGATTAAAAAGACATGAATATACACCGATATCATTAAGGGGCTTACAAGACTTAAAGTGCGGTCACTGTTGGACTGCATAAAAAGAAAGAGAAGCGCGATGACGCAACCCTGGTAATTTATTGCAAAATATGAAGCAATTATTTAATCACAAAAAATCTATTGTTTGGACTAAAAAGTTAAAACACTAGTATTTTAGTATATTGCTTGTAGAATAGTCTGACAAAAAATCAGAATGATTACATTTATATTAGTATGGTTTTTATTGGAAAAAGAAAGTTTTTAGAGGTATCTTCATGATTTTTTTCTATCGTATCAAATTAGTTGTATTATGTTTTCAACACACTATCTATCTAGCATATATCCTGAAGAATATCATATATCTATTGTTCTGATTTGGTTTACTGTAGTCAATCATATACTTTTATTGTTTCTAAAACTTGCGTTTTTTGTGTTTAGGTGTTGTAATCCCCTTAAGGAGAAAGCCCCAATAACGCGCTGTATGAAGGCGAAATTAGTTATCTTTGATTCAGCTTTTTCCTGCTGTGTTGCTTACAGTAATGGTCTTATTAGGAAATGTCATAATCATTCCTAATAAACAGCGATCGGCTTTCGTTGTTTCTTTCGGGGATTATTTCGTTTCCGACGTTTATACTCGTAGTTTGCGATTCTCTTTTTTTTCGTTGATTTTCTTTGTTATGGATGAGTAATGAAGACGGAAGAGTTGAGATGTTTGGTAGTTCTCGGAGGACTCTCCCCGTGTAATAGGTTTATACCGTTGACTAGGAATCATCATCATCATCAGTTTATGATAGTAAAGCTTTCGAAATAAAAACGTAATGTGATTGGATAGTAGGTATGTGTGGGACTCGCGTATCCACATACGTCTGCGCCACATAAACATTCGCCGCACGAACAGACGACATGCCAGCCTCGGAAGCGAATACGTACTGACGAGATGCGCCAGCGCCGGCAATATTTATAGTGTGCGTACAGACGGCGCTATACGTCGCGCACGCGCGAGAGAGAGATGGGTGCCCGTTCTTCAAAGATCGTCCTGTGAAACCAATGTTCTCCCATTGGTCGGTTAAATATTGTAACATAGTGAGCCTAACACAAATTATATGTTCCAAAATAGAATATAAGAAAGGATATTTTACGAATAAAATAAGCAATTATTCCCTGCAACACACGAGTTTAATTTGCTATCCTGAAGACCCCAACAACTGGTGACCCCGACGTGATGTCGCTAGAGAACACAAGCGAAGACAGCAAAACAATGAAGTCGGAATCCGAACTATCTGCAATTTCGATCCAATCAAGATTATTACCATTCTGGAGAGAGATTCCACGAGCCTGGTTCATCCAGTTCGAAGCCGTCGTGGATCCTCTAAAGACTTCTGATGACCAGAAATTTCGGTACGTCCTGCAACAGCTACAAGCCGCCGATCTGCAGCACATCACCGATATTTTATATAATCCGCCGTCAACGGACAAGTACGGTGCTGTAAAGAACCGTCTACTCACCGCGTATGACAAGTCTGACGTGAAAAACTTCCAGAAGTTAATCAGTGGTCTGGAGTTAGGTGACCAAAAACCCACACAGCTACTGCGAAAAATGCGAGAACTGGGAAGCGGCATGATAACAGACGAAGGATTGAAGATAGAATGGCTCAATCACCTACCCACACAAGTACGCGTCGTGCTTTCGGTAAATACGGAGTCATCACTAGATACCCTCGCCGCTATGGCCGACAAGATGGTGGAGTATACAGAACCGGCAACAGTTGCTACAGTGTCCACAACCGCGCAAGACCCAGTGATGTCCGCACATTTAGAAGTGTTATCAAAACAAATGGAGAAATTACGCCTAGAAGTGGCTGAGCTACGCGGACGTTCGACGCAGCGCCGCAGACCCCCGTTCCGGTCACATTCGCGGTCACAATCTCGGCGACGGCAGAATAACAAGACTTCAGTAAAACCCGGAGATCCGACATGGGAATGCAGATATCACTTTCGTTTCGGTGACAAGGCGAAACGCTGCGAGTCACCGTGTTGCAGAAGAAAGAATCAAACGTCGTTAAACTAGCTTCGACATCGACAGCGGCGGACGTCGATGTCCCTTGCACTACCAACCGCCTTTGTATCTTCGATCGAGACACTAGAGAGCGTTTCCTCGTGGATACGGGCGCCGACATTTCAGTTTTGGCCGCCACAAACAAAAGAAAAATAACGACTGCAAGCGCTTACCGACTATATGCCGCAAACAACACACCAATCAATACTTACGGTGAAAAAACCATAAGGCTAAATCTTGGTTTACGTCGCAGTTTTCTGTGGAAATTCGTCGTGGCTGATGTGAAGACCTCTATCTTGGGAGCGGATTTCATACGGCATTTCAAACTGCTCGTTGACCTCCACAAAAGGAAGCTTGTCGATAATGTTACCGACTTAGAAATTGACGCCTTCGAAGTTGCTACAAGTGAAGGAACAGTACATGTCATAAGTTCCGACCAAGTATATTATGACATCTTACAGCGATACCCTGAAGTGCTTCGCCCTATGACGCTCAAGGAACCACCGAAACACGATATCATGCACCGGATAGACACAGCAAGTGCCCCTCCGCTCTTCGCCCGAGCCCGTCCCTTACCGCCGGATAAATACAAGGTTGCAAGGGAAGAATTCGAGCACATGATGGAACTGGGCATATGCAGACCGTCAGAGAGTCCGTGGGCTAGTCCGCTACACATTGTCACAAAGAAAGACGGAGGACTTCGAGTATGTGGTGACTATCGAAGATTGAACGCAGTTACTCAGCCAGATCGTTACCCCATACCTCGCATACAAGATTTCACATACCAACTACACAATATGACAATATTCTCGAAGTTAGACCTCAAAATGGCATATTACTGGATCCCAATCGCAGAAGAGGACGCCAAAAAAACAGCCATTATTACACCGTTCGGGTTATTTGAATTCAAATGTATGACGTTTGGTTTGCGCAACGCTAGCCAAACGTTTCAACGGTTCATGCATCAAGTGCTGCGAGGAATAGACCACTGCTTCTGCTACGTGGATGACATATTATTGTTCTCAGAAGATGAAGAGACACACAAACAACTTCTATGTCAAGTATTGGAGCGCCTTAAAGAATACGGTGTCATGCTGAAGTTAGAAAAATGTGAGTTTGGAAAGAACGAAATCAATTTCCTTGGTTATGAAGTATCGAGAAACGGCATCAAACCCACGGAAGAACGAACGAAAGCGATATCCAACTACCCGAAACCCAAGACGATCGCGGAGTTGCGTCGTTTTCTCGGCATGCTTAATTTTTATCGCAGCTGCCTACCGCACCAAGCCGACTTACAAAACGACCTTAACAAATATCTGCATAACCAGAAACGTAATGATAAAACGCCCATCGAATGGACACCGGAGGCCGAATTAGCTTTTGAGAAATGCCGACAAAGCATTCTAGCAGCGACTGACCTCGTGCATCCACTTCCTGGAAGCCCCCTCGCCCTGATGACGGACGCTTCAGACTTCAGCCTTGGAGCTGTGTTACAACAGAAAATAGAGAACAAGTGGAGACCCCTCGCATATTTCTCAAAAAACATGAGTGAAACTCAACGCCGCTACAGCGTATATGATCGTGAACTATTAGCGATATATACGGCTGTCAAGCACTTCCGAAGACTAATAGAAGGTGGTGACGTAACCGTATTAACGGATCACAAGCCACTGGCCTACGCCCTGACACGCCCACCGAGTACCACAGACACTCCACGCCGAGAGCGGCAGTTGCACTTTATTAGTCAATTTTGTACGAGTATCAAACACGTACAAGGAGAAGCAAACCCGGTGGCTGACGCATTGTCACGAATTGAGGACATACAATGCCCTTCTAATATCGACTTCGCTGCACTAGCCAGTGAGCAAGAGAAGGATTCAGTCTTGAAACAACTAAGAAAACAACCCAACTTGACGTTCACCGACGTCACAATGACTGGTATCAGTCGGCCAATCACATGTGAGACATCTACTGGAACACCACGACCATACTTACCGACTATGTACCGTTATGATGCATTCAAAGCTCAACACGGTTTATGTCATCCTGGTGTTAAATGCACGAGAAGGCAGATGTGTTCAAAATTCTTTTGGCCAAACATGAACAAGGAAGTAAGCAACTGGACCAGAGCGTGCATCGACTGTCAGCGGTCAAAGATACATCGCCACATCGTGACCCCACTTAGCGATTTCCCACAGTCGGCACGCTTCGAACACGTACACATCGACATCGTCGGACCATTGCGACTGTCCAACGATTTCCGATACTGTGTAACAATTATCGATCGTTGCACCAAATGGCCAGAAGCAGTTCCCGTGCACGAGATCACCGCCGAGATCATCGCCAAAGTATTTTATGAAAACTGGATCGCTCGATTTGGTTGCCCGTTAAGGATATCAACAGATCAAGGACGTCAATTCGAATCAACATTATTCCGATCATTAATGATGAAGTTCGGCATTACACGCATACGGACCACGGCATACCACCCGCAATCGAACGGCCAAATAGAGAGATGGCACCGAACTCTGAAGGCAGCATTGATGGCACGCGGTACTACAACACAATGGACAGAGGAACTACCTAGCGTTTTATTGGGCTTACGAACGGCATTACGCACCAATAACAATTTGAGCCCAGCTATGATGACGTATGGAGGCACTCTCCGCTTACCTTCGGACTTCATCATACCCACAAAGGCAGATATTAATGAGAACGACTACGTAAGGCGCCTAACAGAAAGTATGGCAACAATCAGAAGCGCGCCTCAAACATACAATTGTCGCACACAGCCATTCATCTACAAGAACCTCGCAACATGCACACATGTTTTCGTGCGAAACGACACCGTTCGTTCCCCGCTAACACCACCGTACGACGGACCATACGAAGTGGTTAAGCGCTACGATAAATACTACAAGATTAAATTACCGCTACGAACATCAGTAGTAACACTGGACAGGCTCAAACCCGCGTACATTCTTGATGAGTCAGAAGAAGCTTTGAATAACGCCGTCCCCGACCATACCAGTAAGCCGTACATTACAAGATCAGGAAGAAGCGTGAAGCCTGTTGTTCGGTTTGCTTAGGGGGGAGTGATGTGGGACTCGCGTATCCACATACGTCTGCGCCACATAAACATTCGCCGCACGAACAGACGACATGCCAGCCTCGGAAGCGAATACGTACTGACGAGATGCGCCAGCGCCGGCAATATTTATAGTGTGCGTACAGACGGCGCTATACGTCGCGCACGCGCGAGAGAGAGATGGGTGCCCGTTCTTCAAAGATCGTCCTGTGAAACCAATGTTCTCCCATTGGTCGGTTAAATATTGTAACATAGTGAGCCTAACACAAATTATATGTTCCAAAATAGAATATAAGAAAGGATATTTTACGAATAAAATAAGCAATTATTCCCTGCAACACACGAGTTTAATTTGCTATCCTGAAGACCCCAACATATGCATGTGAAACTATTTTTTCGTAAATATTCTTAAGTAAGTTTTTAGACCTTTGTATCCTGCTTATGCGTATTAAGTTTCATTAAAATCGGTTCAGGCGTTTTGAAAAACAAGGCCTTGAAAGTTTGTATGAAATGCCGTACGGCGTAAACGCTCTTAATATTTCAAGCACATAAATAAATGTACAGAGGCGGACTTAATGCCATAGGTATTTTCTACCAGTCAACCTGTGGGTGATGCAGAGACAAACAGTAGTAGAAAGAAAATACAGGGTAGCAAGGGAACATCGTCGCCGCGAAAATTGTAACAATGAATTCAGCACGTGATTACCCCCCCCCCCCGTAAAAATACCCCCCCAGCGTACCCCCTAGCGTAAAAATTCATCGGTTCATCATCATCATAAGTTTCTCTCATGTCTTATTAGGAAATGTCATAAATCATTCCTAATAAACAGCGATCGGTTTTCGTTGTGTTTCTTTCAGGAATTCTTTCGTTTCCGACGTTTATAGTATTCGATGCTCTTTTTTTTTCGTTGTATTTTTTTGTTATTGATGAGTAATGGAAACGGAAGGGATGTTTCATGGTTCTCAAAGGATAATGACCGTAATACGATCTTGGGCCTTATTCTCTATGACACAATGAACGAAACCGCGCGAAATGAACGTGAGATTGGCGGGATTTGCTAATGAATTGACATGGATTCGAAGTAAGGAATCGTTAAGTGGTCATAGTAAAGAAGGGCTCTTATAAGTTTAACGTGTAATAACATTTAATTAGCTAGCAGGTTTTAGTAAAAATGTCATGATTTCAAAAATGGTAAATAATTTTGGGAACATTTCACCATTATCGTCTGCCTAGCCTTTTCCCAACTATGTTGGGTTCGGCTTCCAGTCTAACCGGATGCAGCTGAATACCAGCATCTTACAGGGAGCGACTACCTCTCTGACTTCCATAACCCAGTTACTGGCTAATACGATACCCCTTAGGTAAGACTGGTTGTCACTTTCAGGCTTCTGACGACCCGTAACTGCTGTCAAAGATCCACGAATGACTGCCGGGACCAACGGCTTGATAAATGATTTTATTTTTGTAAGTAGGTTTGCGCAAACACTTTTACACGTCAATCAAACTCTGCTTAACGTGCTTTCCGAGGCACGGAGGGGGTCTTGGTATGTGAAGATGGTCACCCACCTACGGAACAACCGCGGAAAGCGTAGCTTAACCTGATCGATCGACCCGCGCAGTTATTATTACTTAGCCACGAGCTCCTCAAGAATATGACATGTATTCATAATTATTCTCCAGGAAATAAAATACTTCGAAGTCAGCAGTACCTAATGAACCCCAGAGCGACAAAGCCTTAGGTCCAGAAACCCTCGAAATCACATAAATATTGGTATATTTATGAAATTTTTGACACAGATAAGTCCTAACTAAAAGTCTTTATCAGGCTAACTTTCAGGCAGATATTGCCTAACTTATCTGCAACTTAGCGGTTCCTCTAACGCAAAATAGAGCAGTAAACAAGTTTGGCAAACGCGCAAGTTCCTGATTCCAGCTTACTTTGTATTTAAGCGTGGCTACACTTGCTTTAATTTTTAACGTACGTAAGTTATAATCGCTTAGCTTCGCAAAGGCTACCTAAGTTTGGACTAAGACAATCTAAGTTTGCAGTGGGTTGGTTTGGCATTTGTTATTAGAGGGGCCTTCTAATACGTATAAGTTTTAATGTGGCAGTGTACCAGACATTCCTAAATAGCTGGTGATAGAGGAGACAATCATATTGAATATACAGGATTTGTATCTAGGTGTATCATGAAGAAACATTAGGCCTTGTACACTGTATATTTGTGGACCACTTTCTATTTAAGTATCTGGGTACTTGGTGGCGGGTTTCACATATCTATTAGCACTGTAATTTGAATACGTTGTAAAATCCAATTATTATTTGTAACTGTGAAGTTTCTTGCCGCCTCTTCTCCATAGAAAACGACCAATTGGAACTGTGCACCTAGCTTCTGACGTTTCATAAGTGCCCATGTAGGTACATATATGTGAAGTAAAATATTTTGATTTTTTAATTACAATTTAGCATCCAACAATACTGAGAAGCTCTTTATTTTATTTCAGAAATGTATACCTGTCGCATATGAATGTTGTTTTGAATTTTTCAATTTTTTTACATGATAATACAACAATCTGCCTAGCCATTTCCCAACTATGTTGGGGTCGGCTTCCAGTCTAACCGGATGCAGCTGGATACCAGTCTTTTACATGGAGCGACTGTCTATCTAACCTCCACAACTCAGTAACTGGATAACATGTTACCTCTTGGCAAGACTGGTTGTCAAACTTTTGGGCTTCCAACTACCCACAACGACTGTCAAAGGTCTAAGAATGGACAGGACTGGACCAACAGCTTAACATTATTTCCAAGACATGGAGGGGTGTCGATATGTAATTGATGTTCACCCATCCACGAAGCAACTGCGTTAGGCGTAGCTTAACCTTCCATTGATCCGTGCGTCCTACATCCTACTAATATTATAAATGTGAAAGTTTGTGAAGATGTTTGGATGTTTGTTACTCAATCACGCGTAAACCATTGAACAGATTTGGATGAAAATTGACACATAGATAAAGAATTCCTGGATTAACACATAGAATACTTTTATCCCAATATTCCCATGGGGTCGAAACTTACGCGGGTGAATCCGCGGGGCGATGCTAGTAATAATACCAATGAAAACTGTCGTTATGTATCGTCGACCGCATCATTGGCCAAACCAGAGCCCACCAATAGGTAATTAAAAACAAAAGTAAACTCACCAACAACATCGAGCCTCGCTGTGGCCATGTAGTGTGGGTAGGAGGGGGCGTTCTGTATCACCTCGCAGCTAAAATTGCCGCTGAGGTTCGGTGCCACCCGCACTAACACTACGTGCGTCTCATTAGACCTTAACCTCTGTTGAAGGAAAAGTAGAATTAGAATATAATATAGAATATTCTTTATTATGTACACCACAAATATAGAATAAATAAATACACAACGTAAACGTCAACTTCAACGCCAACGTGACGTTATTAGTATCACGTTTTACAATAATATTGTAAAACGTGTATACTAATTACGTTACGTTGGCTTTGACGATTATGCAATACTCTGACTGTACTGGTATTATTTTATTATTACAAAAAAATCAATTAGCTTGCTTTCGAACTGAATAGTACAAACAGAATAACAGAGGACAAAATGAAGATGCGAGATTAAAACTGTAAATGCTTCTTAATATCGTCGTATCGAGAATTATGGTCATAGCAGACAATCTCAACGGTGGCTAGCTGACTACGCGAGAGATAATTGCTGTGGTGTAGAAATGTGTGCGCAGACTGGTGCACTCACTCTTTCCTCACTCTCATAGTCCGATGGGGCGGCAATCCGACACGACCGGAGAGAGATCAGGCGCAGGACCAATGGCTTGACGTGCTTTCCGAGGCACTAGGGTTTCACACCGCCAACTTCCAAACTCCGAGCTGTTACTGAGAATTCCTAATGGAAAAACCCAATAACACTTTGCTCAATCTGAGAATCGAACCCTGAACCCTGCGTGGGGTCCTCCACGCTCGGCAGTCGCGCTTGCGACCACGAGACCGGGACACCAAAACTACAAAATGTTAACATCTTGCATATTCACAACTTAACACACCAACACACAAGGTACCATCATTCAAACACATCTAAGATACTCACATCAATTTTAATTCCATTCACCGGCAGCACCCTTGTAGTAGGGTTCTCCAAAGGAGAGTAACGGTAGAACTCCTGAGTGCCCTTGTACCACTTGACGGAGTAGATGCCGTAGTCGTGAAGCTCGTATAAGCAGGCCATGGTGACGTTTCGACCGCGTTGAACGACACGGGGCGTGATGCGGAGTTCCGTGGTACGGAGGCCACCAGCTCCTGTGAACAAGATTTGTTTGATGTTAGAGGATTTCTCGGAATTTTATTGCTAAGTATACATTTATTTCTACGACTAATTAAGTTGTTTGATCAGTATTAGTACTGATAGGTTCTTGATTAAAATTAAATATCTTAGTTATATAAAGATAGATACAAAAAATTTACTACCAGTTTCTACCAACTGGACATTTTTTGTATCAAAGAGAAAATCCAAGAAGTCGCTTCAAGTTTCTTTCGAACGGAAAACCACGGGAATTAACAGAGCAAAAGATATGAAGAACGAAGTTCATTTTATAGCTATTACTAAAGTTTCCTCATTCATATTAACTTATGACATACAACAGTCATAAAACACTTCAAACCGAGCAAACAAAGACACAATATTAGGCACAGCAGGCTAAAACTAAGTCCAGAACATTTGTAAGATCTCTGAACCCGGGCCAATAACTCGGCCAGCCAAACAAGAACTTCATTTATCTACCAAACGATTTCAGTCTGCCTAATAAATAACTTCGCAGCCAAAAAGCCGACAAACAAAACCACTTAGATCCAAAGCTATCATTAGCAGAATATCCTTATACCCATTTCTGGGTCGTTACCAGTTAGTGAATTTCCTGTTCGATTGTTAAGAAATCAGCCTTAAAATGTTCTACTGCTGAGACTTTTTTAAAGTAAAAGGGCCATAATTCACCACGCGGGACCATGTGCGTGTTGATAGATGTCACGTTTTAAAGTTGAAATAAAATTATTTAGCACTGATTTATCCTACACTGCTTTGAGTGGTGATCTAATAAATGACAATAGCAACGTGTGTACTTGGAGTCAAACCCATAACCTACAACCCGTAAAATTGAAATTTCAATGACTCTGCATACCTAAGCATATCGCAGTTTTTGTTTTTGTACAGACGGACGCCAACACATCAAGCTGCCCGAAACTGTGACATTTTCCCAATAAAACTTTGAACCTAATGCTTTAGCGATAAAATTGAAAATCTATTAAAGAAATTTGACAGATTGTAGTAGACTTGATGTGCTGGCGTCTTCAATTTTACTGTCATACTCCCACTATAAGTTTTTTCCTATTTGCGCATAAAAATCCCTTGCCGTTTTGTGCCGCCAATGGGCGCAGGCCCTAAGTCGATGCTTCACCCTGCTCTTAAGCTAGAAATTTTCATAATTGTATTAATTTCGTAACAAGTCTAATATTACGAAATATAAATGGTTATAATTATTCGGCCAGCTGTTAGAGATTATTAGTCTGTTGGTGATAATAAATACTTGTTTCTTAAATTAGTATGCAAGGATACTTTAATATTAACTTTGCTTATTAAAAGCTTGTAGATTCTAAATTATAATGTGTAATTTTACTTTCTAGTACTTATTTCATTAATGTTATTGAATAACAAATTAAAGTTATATTTAAATCTTGTAGATACATATTTAAATACACTTATGCTCAAGTCGTGCCTTGGAAAATTATTTGAGAGTTTATTCCTTTTACATTCAAATTTGAAATTTAGAGTGATCAACATTATGTGGAGCAATTCATCAATGTCAGTGTTTTCAAATTGGTTGAACGCAAGATATCTTTGAGAAATAAGTCAAAAAGCAATTTATCGTGGGAACCAAGAAAACCATGTAGCAATAGGTAAGTACCTATAAAAATTCAAATTTAAAAATTCTGCATATAAGTACTTATAATTTACACAGTTAAGTCCAATTAATAAATTTAAAAACAACTTTCAGCAAAACTTTTCCTTGAGTTTTTAGTAAGTTTAATTTTTAATTCACCAAACACGACCCAATAGAAGCAGAACCACTCAAGAACGAGCTTTGCGTCAGTAATTTCCACTTCCGTAGCTCGTGATGCATTACAGTTCGTATTGTGGTGCATTAATTCTCAGTCGAGTATAATTGGTGCCACTGATGTAGGAGGAGCCCGGTTTTACTCATGTCGGGTGCAGGAGCCATTTTAAAAACGTTTCTAGGGAGTTCCTTGTTTGTTTTTATAAGGGTTGTTTTTTTTTTTAAGGAGTTTTTTTTGCTTACTTGTTTTAATAGTGATTAAGTGTTGTTTTTTCTTAACAACATATTATATGAATGCCTACGTACATCATTCATAATTATTATAATGACATGTATACTATTATGTTTGCAGTACCTACCTACCCTATCCTAGGAGAATGTGTGCTGTTACCTATATTTTATTTTACAGACTGCACTTGTAAGTATTTTCTAATCACTGCATGATACATTCTGCAGACAGACCATAGATGTCAGATGTCAACAATCTGAAGATAACTTCACAAATGTTAAAGAAAATATATATCAAGCTTGATTTTTGTTACTTTCACCCGTCTCTTTGAATGTATACTCGTTCAAAATATTCAAACTAGCCAAGCATTTGATTCAAAAGCACGATATTTTGTTACGTGAAGCATCGGAGGAGAAACTCAAAAATATATCTTAAGTTAAAACATAAAAACTGAATACAGAAGTCAATATTTGTGAAAGAATATTTTAATTTATGTAAAAGTTTAGTTATTTTGGAAGTGGTAAGATAATATTTTCATATTGTTACCATTTTCTTATTTATTTTCATTGATGTCAGTTCTTATAATAAATTAGTACTTTATTTGATAAGGCCGTTTTACTTCATTTATCAACATTTTTAAATGAAATTTGTGATAATTTAAAATAATATGTGCTTAAGAGGAAATGCGGGTGGTCGTTTGTCCATAGAAACGTTCTCGCCTATTTTGTTTCTGGTTAATGACCATAAGGCTGTGATTTTTTACAGAATAATAAATATTAACTACTTGTATTTCCCTATGTTTTCCTTTTTCATGATACATTATTTTTATAAGCACTAGAACCCTCAAAAATTCCGATTTAAACCGCTGCAGTGTCAACAGAGCCTAGTGTACAAATTTGACAAATATTTTCATTTTTGTATGAAAGTCTGATGAAATAAAATCTAATGAGTTAGCAATAGTCAAAGAACAAAAGTACTTAGTTGTTTATGATGTAAGCAATATAGTACTGAGAGGCTGCTAATTGTTACGGCCCCACTGCCGCCGCCAGATGGCGCACTGCAGGACTTTCTACCGCCGCCGCCGCCGCCGTGCCCGCGGAGCCATACCGCGATCCCGGCCGCGCCCGCGCCGCCGCTACTTCGTGTCGCTACGGCCGCTACGGGCGACAGTCGTCGTCCCGCCATCGCATTGCGGACGTCCCTCGTTATCTCAGATTGAGATTCAGAACTGATACAACAGATTCACATCAGAGGGCTTACTCTCCAAACTAATTTTAATTCCAATGAGATGCCAATATGATTCCAATGTTAATTTTACAGTCACGTGATTCAGTACTCTTGAAAACAATATTGTCAACAATTACCCCACGCCGAGCCCGAACCCAATTCCACTTAGTTCTCCAAAATGGACACCCAATCTAAAAATCATTTGGCGCTAGCATCGAACTCAAGAGTACGAAACGTCACAATTCCAATGTTGATCTAGCGGAATTAAATTTAAGAGTAAGCACCCAATACCTACCGTCCATTATTTCGAAGTCTAATGGTACGTTTACACGCTTGCCAAGCATTGGCAAGCCTCGACAATCGCAAGCATGTAAAAAGGGCGTTTAGCTTGGCTTGCGTGAGCTTGTGAGTGCTTGCTTCCGATCCAGTCGAGTGTCGGTTTTTTTACGCAGATCAAAGGGCGTTTGCGGCAAGCGCTTGCGACGTATTTACACGTTGGTCGGCGTTTAGTAGCCATTGTGATCTCGCGGCGAGTACACGCTTCCTTGATTGTAGGTACCTACAAAAAATGAGTTGCTGGTCGAATGAGGAGAGTCTTTCGTTTTTGGAACATTACCAGATGGAATCCTGCATCTGGAATCCGAAAGATGCAAATCATAAAGATAAGAAGAAACAAGCAGATGCATGGATTTTCATCCACCATCTTCGCTGCCGTCGAGCTCTCCTTTTTTTTGTTTCACTTTGCTTACTTTTCAAATAAAAGTACATTAAACCAAATGTGATAGCCGTCACAAGTTCGGTGTCCGCCATGCTTGGATGTATGTTGCAGACTGACGCATTCACAAGCGTGTAAACGCCTTTCAAACGCCAAACGAGATTTGTGGAGGCTTGGAGCTGTTTGCCAAGACTTGGCAAGCGTGTAAACGTACCATAACACAGCGGCAGCAGCCGAATAATAATGTTTTACCAATAACCCTGTATTTCGTTTTTGTTTAGTAATAATAATAATCAGCCTGTATTATTCCATTGCAGGGTACAGCCCCCCTTTTCTTTTTCCACTCAGCTCGATCCTGAGTCGATATGGACTAATCCCTCATATGGGCGCCAAGTTCATCCCGCAATTTACGCGTTTTGTTTAGTATTTTTATAAATTGTGCTTCATCGACTTTAGATTTTTTTTTGCATCTCTTTCCTAAGCTCAAATAAGTACTGACATGGCTATAGCATGAAACTTTCGTAAGTCCGTAAAAAATAGATGGCACAAATACGAGACAAATATTAATTTGTATCAAAAATAGAAAAACAGTAAGAGTTAGATTAGCTTACAAGCGTATGACACAGAATGAAAACGTGATAAGACTAGCAACACCCCGCGGGTTCACCCGCATAAGTGTCGATTCCGTGAGAATATTAGGATAAAAAGTATCCTGTGTGTTATATTGATGTTTATGCTATTACTGTAAAGTTTCAACAAAATCCGTTCAGTAGTTTTAGCGTAAAAGAGTAACAAACATCCATCCATCCGTCCTCACAAACTTTCGTATTCTATACTTATATACTATACTATAATATTATAAAGCTGAAGAGTTTGTTTGTTTGGTTGAACGCGCTAATCTCTGGAACTACCAGTCGAATTTGAAAAATTCTTTTTGCATTTGATAGCCCAATTCTTGAGGGCCTTCCTCAAGAATTGGGCTATGAAATGCAAAAATATAGGCTATTCAACATAGGCTATAACCTTTAGGAGCCGAGCAAAAAGAAAAAAGTCAGAAAGAACGCTAAGCAAAAACGAAGTAATAGCGCGGGCAGGCGATGCGATGCGACGGGGTGGGTCGGAGTAACAAGAAATTTCACGCGGACAAAGTCGCGGGCAGTAGCTAGTTATAATATAAGTAGGATTTTTTTACATTGTTCGTTACAAGTAAAGTTAATAAAAGCGTGTTTAAAATGTAGGTATTATTAAAAGTAGATCCGTTCTTAGAAATAATGATGGAAGTTTTTCGACAAACCCTCGTCACGAGCTCGTAAAGAGCTTACAGTACTGTAACTACACTATTTGCGCTGTAGCATGGTGCGGGTGATAGTTTCAGTAACATTTCGTTTCACTCTTGAAAGTTGCCGCGATTTACAATTTATGACTTAATATTTCAGTTGTACCACATTCGTAATATATTAAATAATTAATAACTGTAGTAAATTAAATTAAACCCAACCAGAATGTTCTAATCAAGAAATAAAATCAAATTGAATGAAAAATTAAGCAAAGTGTTATGCGTATAACGTAACGCCATAGACGTATTTAGTGATGGGATGTACTGCTACGATGGATAGTCGATATTTTTTATAATAAAAAACGTATATTGTGCGTAGGTCAATTTTTATTTTTAAAAGGTCTAATTATACAACAGAACATTTATAGGGTAAGGTTGCTTAAAAGGTTGCTAAAAAAAAATACATGTTATTCGTCTAAACTCATATCAGAGTCAGGAACATCTGAATTGTCACTCAATTCATCATCTGAATCTGTGACGGATATTATTAACGATGACTCAATTATGTTGTCAATATGTATGTCACGATCCCAATCAGACATAATGTCCCTTTTTGTTTTATTCACGACCTTCGACCAGTCTTCAGGTTGAACATTGTTGATGGATGATTCAATGGTAACAACGGTCCATTATTTTGTTGTTCTCTTTCAAAGTAGTCTCGGAGGCGAACAACAAGCTCCCTGGCCTGACTACCCAAAACAGTTTTTTTTGTATGCTTAGGCATGGTAATAACAACAAACTCAACAAACTTATAACAAATAACAATTTAACAAAAATGAAAACAAACAATGAAATCGTAATACGTGTCACATTAAGTCACAATATAACGCGCTTGCACTCGTACTCGCACTCACAGCATCGCACGGGTAAACAACATGGCCGCCGCGCCGATGCACCATAGAGCAAAAATGTTGTCACGAAAAAAAAAACATAAACCCGATTTTGATTATTTTATATACTTAAGTACAAAGATAATTATGTAGCCATAAAACATTTATATTGACAAGTTTATACACGTAGCACACACGTAGTTACACTGCACAACTGAATAATACACTAATTTTCATAACAATATTAAAGAGAACTAGATTCACGCTGCGAGTATCGTTAGCGATAAAAATGAATTGCATAACCTCACATCCCTACGTGGTACTGACAAACGTCATACGGGCAACTGTCACCCGCACCATGCTACAGCGCAAATAGTGTAAGTCTAAAAAATATCTTTTGATTTTGTGAAACATAAAAAAGAAAAGAATGAAGAGCTGGAAGTCATGAACAGAAGCCTTTTTCCAGCAGTGGGGTGATGCAGGCTAACAGTGACGTAATAATTATGCTTTTATAATAATCCCTTATGTTATAGTGACGTAATTATTTTTGCCATATGAACGATGCTCGCAAGTGATCCCTGAAGACTAAAGTTTTTCCAACATTTCTACTCTACAAAACCATTATAATCTAGTTAAAAACACTTGAGTGAACAAAAAACTGTTTCATTGGCATAAAACAATCAGAAACGTACCACAGACTAACAGTGCAAAACTAACCAACTAATTCACAAATTAGTCCTCCAGACTATGTTGCATATAAATTATGTAGTAAGGACGATCATTGAACATTGCAACGTCAATATTGAGTGCCAAGTGTTCAGGGTCCACTACACAATCTATTAAGTAACTCTAGACTCTAATTGATGAAGCTGACAAGCAGGATCCAAAGCCCAATCAAGATCACTTGCGGTATACACACCAAGGGTGTTACAGTCCAAATTTGAGCACCCTATGTAATTGGCTGTGAATCGAATGGACCTAACTCAGGTACCTACGTTCTTAGTTACGTAGGTAAACTGAGGGGAAATTGTCTAAAGGGTGAACAAGTTTAAGTAAGGGTTAAGCTTACTACGGTTCTTAGTTAAGATTTCAACAGAAAATCTTGAATCTCAACTTGAAAAAAAAGTAAGAAGTCGTGAAGAAAAAAAAGCAGAGCGCTCAGGACTGTCCCATACGAGCTTGTTGAGAAGCTTCTAGATAATTCTATTAACCTAGCCCCTTATCTTTCCGAAAGCGAATTTAGTTTCGAGTCCAATGCATCACAATGAGGTTTTTTCTTTTTTTTTTGTAGATATCATAACGCGGACGTGCCCCCAGAGGATCACCAGAAACAATGAATACAGAACGCGTATTCTTTTTTTTTGGCCGCGGAGAAGGTTGTAGCATTTATTTAATTTTTCTGTGATATTTATCTGGCCTGTATTTTTTAGCGGTAGAATTGGCTTCAGATAGGAATGTGATGTTTTGTTATTTTTACGTTATGCTCTGAAAAAGGTTGACGCAAAAAATAAAATTAGAAAAATATATATTTTCGCCATTGTTTTCCGTTTCAGAGAATCAGAAAAAACGTGGATTCCACCTTTTTACATATTTTCAGACTCTCTGACACGGAAATCAATGACGGAAAAATATTTTTTAATTTCACTGCGGAGTTTAGAATTTTTGTGTCGTAATTTTACGATTGTTTCAATATTATAACCGTTTCAGTAATGAAATACTAGGTCATTAATCATGAAAGGCGCTGCTGAGTAATAATAATCAACATCCATTTGTAAACTTTATATCCATTATATAAAAATTAATTCAAACAACTGCGATTCTAAGGATGACACTACTTTATCCAATCAATTTAAATTAAGCTTAGGAAACATTATTTAAATAAAGTACCTATTATAAACCTATTATAAAAGTACCTATTTTTTACGTATAAATAATTTGACCCTTATTTTTTCATTTAAATTAACTAAAACGACGAAAAGCAATGTATGACACTGCCCAAAAATTCACAAGTCACAACATAACTTTTTACTTCAAAACAAAGTAGGTATATTCATAAATCCACTACTAAACGTTTCGATCTCTCTCTTATATCGTGCAATAACCGTAAGTTTGTACGAATATAGCCTGCTTAGTCTTATTCGTACGAAAATAGACTGTTTTAGTCGTATTGGTCTTATTTGTGCGGAGAACGCACCTGCTACCGTCCGAATAGCAATAATTCTCGATGTGTCTCCTTTCTGTTTTCTTCTTGGCACACGGACTGTAGTTAGGGGCCGGCGACAGCGATTTGTCTGAGCGATTTATTGATTATACGTGTCTTAAGATTAAATTAAATTTATGATACGTCTATATTCATTTAAGGAAATGTTTTTTTTTGCGTTAGATTTAGTAACGTTATTCTGTGATCTTTCCGATGCTATTAATTTGTGGGATTTAATTAGCTAGGGAGAAACTGAACTAGATTTTTTAAGCTTATCTTGACGTGTTTAGAGCATTGTGAGTACCTACATTAAATTAACAAACAAAATTTTGGATATTTTGACAATTGAAACATGCTTATCTGCTTATACATATCACATTTCACCTACGCGTATTCCATTATAATTCAGATAAATTCAAACAGAATATTAACATTGGCAGAATACTTTTCTGAGATAGTCAGATTGGAAACGACTCCTCTATATGTATTTTTAATATCACGTGTAAGTGATTCCGATAGGTATCTACAGAATAAACAATTTCATTTCATGACCTGAGGGGCAATTCTCGTAATAAGAACGTTCAGTTTCAATAATTATTATGTATACCTCTATTTTTTCTAAATTTTTGACGAGTGTTTGACATATTTTGTCGCCGAGATGAGATTGCGGGGTATTTCTCGAAACGCACCAAATTTGAAATGTATCATAATTATTCCTCGAAAGAAAAGTATTAATCAAAATAAAAATATTTTAATATTATTCCTCGAAATGCATCAACGATGAAACATAGAGAAGAGCATGAAGGATTCGTAATAAATTATATCGATAGACGTTACATTTGGTGCGTTTCAAAGTTGGTATGTTTCGAGGAATACCCCGAGACTGCGATTTTGAACGTTTTGAATTACGAGAATTACCTTCTGTTGTCATTCTCCGCTAACGCTTATGTCCGAATAACAGCCATTTTGAAAGATAAATACAGTTGTACATACCTTATTTGAAATGTAATTTAATCGAATTTATTGTTTTATTGGTTTCGTTCCCCCAGTAATTTTCTTGTCCTATTTTTGTTTATTCTTTTGCTTTTAGTTTGAAACTTACGAAGTAAATCATGAGTGTAATAAGTCTTTATTTGTTTCAGCAGAATACCGAAGTTTCAACTTCGCTTTTTGGGTTTATAAACTAAGTTTGGAATGTTGTTGTGTTTTCTTAAAATAAATATGAAGATGTGAAATGAAGTTGGTTTGGTAAAACTAAAATATCATCTAAGAAGGAAAGTTTTTTCTTTATTTTAACGCAGAATCGTTTCATAGATAGCTTCTAGAAATCTATATAGAGGAAACAACGCGGATTGCGCTTATATTACTTATTAGGGTTCCATACCAAAATGGTAAAACGGAACCCTTATGGTGAGACTCGTCTGTCTATCTGTCTGTCACAGCTGGATATCTCAAGAACTACTAATGCTATCAACTTGAAATTTGGAATAGTTTTAGATGACGTTTGCCCAACTATTTTGCAAATAAGAAAGAAATAAAAATATATGTACAGACGCCAGCACATCAAGCTACTACAACCTGTCAAATTTCTTTAATAGATTTTCAACTTTATTGCTAAATCATAATGTTCAAAGTCGATTGGGAAAATTTGACAGTTTCGGGTAGCTTGATGTGCTGGCGTCTGTACATTTTTGCCACAGGGACTGAAAGGGGATCTGTAAAATTTGAAATAGGGCTACTAGGGCATGTGGTGGTGTGGTGGTATTATATGAAAGAGCGCAGTTTGCACATTCTGAAACATTTTTTTTATACCGCATAGTTTTCGACTTTTGATGAAATATGTAAAAAAAACACCGTTCCCCCTTATCTCTGAAGTTTGCAAAGAGAATAATCTGAAATTATTCTATGTGATAGAAAAACTTCCAGGAAAAGATACAGAAATAATGAAATGAAGTCTCTAAATAGCACACTTGTTCAGAAATCATCAACAAAAGTTACATTAGTTCCACTATCGGTCAAGAGATGGCGCTGATATTAAACTGCAATATTCTACATCGCAGTGCGCAGTGTTAAAATTCTCTAACAAATATAGGCCTCGCCGATGAAAATTTAAAAACATAATATGATGGTACGGAACCCTCGGTGCGCGAGTTTGACTCGCCCTTGCCCGGTTTTTTTGTATGTATACTGGTATCCAGCTGCCTCAGGTTAGACTGGAAGCCGACCCCAACATACCTAGTTGGGAAAAGGCTAGGCAGATGATGATATTTGAAATTCATAGCACTCATAAATAATATTCCTAAAGGTCAATTACTGTGTTTAATAAAAAATAAGTTTAAAAACTAAAACCCGACTACTGAAAGGAATGAAACAAGCAAGTACCTTCCCGTGGTCGCAAGCTACCATAGCTTTGTATGTTAGTACAGCGCCATGCGATCACGGGGAGGTACTTTCTTGTTTCATCCTTTTCAGTGGTCGGGTTTTAGTTTTTAAACTTATTTAATTATTTTGTGGCTTATTTCAGTAAAATTTATATTTTTGAAATGTGCTAATTAAGCCCTTTCATTTGATAACCAACACATGTGTAAAAGATAATGGTTTAGGTTATGACTTTATGTCCGCTAGATGGCGCCATATTCAATTTATTGTGACGTCACATAACTATAAAGAAAAAAGGAGAAAAAAAGTAGTAATAATAAAACGTATTCTATTCTATTCTTATAACCAGCGGACGATCAGGACGCTTCCAACGATACCTCACCTGTCCAATTATGAAAAGTATTTAGAAGTTATGAGGGAACAGATGAACATAGGTAGGTACAGACGCCAGCACATCAAGCTACCCGAAACTGTCAAATTTTCCCAATCAACTTTGAACCTTATGTCTTAGCGATAAAGTTGAAAAACCATTAAAGAAATTTTACAGATTGTAGTAAATTGATGTGCTGCCGCCTGTACATACATACATACTTACCGGTCAAAACATTACCCTCCTTTTTGCTTCGCCGTAGTCGGGTAAAACTTAAACATTTTGTCACAGTCTCATTTCAGCGACATTAAATCTCAAAAAGTTGCCAAAAATTTAGGTAAATAGGAGGTATTTTTGACAGATTAAGACTGAGATGAGAATGCGAAGGTTCTTAAAGATACGGTAATATGAGTATCCCCTCCGTAATCAAATCCGTCTTACCGATTCATGTAAAGATCCGTCTTACCGATTCATCTAAATTATTTATTCACCCTTATTTTATTCAATACCGTTTTTTTCCCCATTCTTTCTCAACCTTTTCATCAACCAAATCATCCGTAAAATACCTTCCATTAATTCACTTTTCTACCGCGGCTATATAACCGTGAATTACTTCGAAGTTAAATGTCAACACGATAAGTTAATATAGAAGCTCGCGTGAGTAAGCTTGCGACGAAAAAAAAAGTATAATTTATGTACCAAAACGGAATGTGTTCGTTTGCGAAATCGAATGTGGAATATACGGGGGGGGAGAGTTGTGGCGTGCACGCCATTATTAATAAGATAGATCTCAAAATAAAGAACAATCTCTCCTGTGGTAATTGCTGAAGAACACTCTCTTGAAATGTATTTATATACTTATTTATATTATATATATATATATATATGTATATATATGTTACGGCTAATAGCCGAGGTACGGCTACACATAGTTTTAGCCGAGTACAACTATTCGTGGGGCTCCGATTTCTGTGTAAAGGGTTTACAGTCGGCGGCGACCTCTCGCGTCCGACCCTGGTTCAAGCCATGGTCCCGAGAGGGAGTGGGGGGCAGTCGCCTCCTTCTGCGAAGCAGTCATGCTGGCGAAGGAGGCGGCGGGACGGCTGAGGGAAAGAGCCTCCCGTCCCAGCCGCTGCGGGAGACGCTCCGGGCGTCGGGAGCCGCGCGACGACTCCCGGCCATCGTAGGCGCGGGCCTGCGGACGGAGAGTAATGGGTAGCTCACCGTCCGTTCAGGACCAGGCCCATGCCGGACGGCGCGTACGTGTTCCACGCGCGCCTCTAGGGGATGTCAGCATCAAGTGAAGCGGCCCGTCAGGGCCGAAGCCTGCCGGGTCAGCGGGATTGTCCGAAAGGGTTACCGCTGACCCGGAACATAAAGGGCTAAGGAAGGAACACGGGTAGGTTTTAGTCAGTAAAAGTCTGACACTCCCTTCCGCTCCACCCAGAGCGGGAGGGGTCATTTAATGATTTCCCATCCTGGAAAAAAAAAAACACACAGTAACCTAACCAAACCTAACCTCGGGGTACCCTTCGCTCGCTCTTGCATCCTACGTCGCCTATCAACCGACCGCAACCATGCTACCGATGTCACCCGAAGTACACACGAACCGCATGTGGCCGGCTGCACCAAGTTGTACCCGGCTAAAACTAGGTGTAGCCGCACTTCGGCCGGCTAAAACAAGGTATAGCCGCGCTTAGGCTATTAGCCGTGACCTATATAATAAACTCAATTGTATACTATACTGTCCCACACCTGTGCAATGGCCTCCCCCAAGTTGTTCCAAGAATTATTTTCCTGAAAATACATAACAAAAAAAAATAACACTACAAAATACAATGGGCGGCCTTATCGCTTTCTGCGATCTCTTCCAAGCAACCTTGGATTTGACAGTTATTCATAAAAATAGGGTTGTCATTGGTGGAAAACAATAGGTACTTATATAGATAAAATATTATTACAATAGATACATAAATACATACATATTGAATATCTATACAATGAAAATAAACGACGACTACTTATATTACATATTATTACTATTATTACAGCTACGAAAACAAGATAAACATGCTATTGATGGTGACCATTTTTTTTTCTCATGTAAAGCTCATTTAGTTAGGACCGCATAGAAAAGAATGAGAAGCATTATGACACAAATCTGGTAATTTATTGCATAATATGAAGCAATTATCTATTTACAAAAAATCTATTGTTTGGACTAAAAAATTAAAACACTAGTGCATGAATATGTTGCTTGTAAAATAATCTGACAACAAATCAGTGATTGTATGTTAGTATGGCTTTTATTGTAAAAAAAGAATGGTTTTAGAGGTATCTTCATGATTTTTCTATCGTATCAAATTAGTTGTATTATGATTTCAACATAATAATATATACTAGCATATTATATCCTGAAGAATATCATATATTTTTCTGATTTGGTTTACTGTAGTCGATCATATACTTTTAGGCATTATAAAACTTGCGTTTTCTGTATTTAGGTCCTGTAGTCTCCTTAACGTTCAGTTAGCAAAGCCTTTCAGAGTATAGCCAGGTAACGTTACCAGGGAACATTAGGCTATTGGTTAAAAATAACCGAGAAACTAAATAAAACGAAATTACAAAAATAGCAACACAACTCACTAATTGAACGTATCCTATAAATAAAGCATCCAAAATGGCGACGGGCAGACAAGGACTTTTTTGTTAAACCAAACGTAAATAACTTTGCGGTAATCATTAAGAAGTAACGGCTCATTTAAATTTAATCTTGCTTTGGGGGAAACATGTGGGAAATAGCCACGTAATTACCTTCCTCTGAATTTATTCGACTTTAATGTTTTATTTTATAATTGGGGAAAGTATCTTAATTGAATTGAACATTAATTATTTTACTTAAATTATTGTACAGACGCCAGCACATCAAGCTACCCGAAACTGTCAAATTTTCCCAATCAACTTTGTACCTTATGCTGTAGCGATAAAGCTGAAAATCTATTAAAGAAATTTGACAGATTGTAGTAGCTTGATGTTCTGGCGTCTGTACAATGGGTGCCCGAAGATGGACGGCGCCGCCGAGGTCGACCCAGAAAGCGGTGGCGAGATGACCTGGACGCGTACCGCGAAGGCTGGTTCGAGGTGGTGCGGGAAAGGAGTTTCTGGAAGGACTTGGGGGAGGCCTTTGTCCAGCAGTGGGACTGTATAGGCTAAACAAAAAAAATATATATTTATATATTGTTATTCACTGGGTAACGTTCGTTCGGTAAAGATTGTGGTTAAATAAGAACAGCCGTACGGGTCGATCGAAGCTACGATTGCCGCAGTTGGTTCAATGGGTGCCCATCTATTAGATATCAAGGCACCTCCGTACCTCGGAACGCTCGTTAAGCCGTTGGTCCCGGCTGTCATTCGTAGATCTTTGACAGTCGTTACAGGTAGTCAGAAGCCCGAAAACTCCGACAGCCAGTTCTACCAAGGTGTATAGTGTTACCCAGTAACTGGGTTGTGAAGGTCAGATAGGCAGTCGATCCATGTAAAATACTGGTATTCAGCTGCCTTCAGTGAGACTGGAAGCCGACCTCAACATAGTTGGAAAAAGGCTAGGCCGATTGACTCGAAAAACTAGAAAAAGGGCTTTTAAAAGGCAACTTGCGATAAAAACATCAGCATTAATGAATACCTGACGAATCATGTTATAAAGCAACGGAACGGTTTAAAAAAAGATGTAGACAAAAATTAAAAAGAGTATGCTTAGGTGATTTGGTCATGTTGAGAGGATGAGTGAAAGGCGACTATCAAGAAGTATTTACAAGGCATGAGTGGGAATGCCAGAAGAAGACACCCTAGAAGGACATAATACCTAGTGACCTTATTGGTGATGTTCTTTAAAAAGGTCAGGTGAGTAGTACTTAGAGATGTATGAACGTAAACGAATCAAAAGAAGTACGAGTATATGTAAGTATCGTAGCAGGTGATGTTCTGTAATTTTTGCCTTACTCCATGTGAAGAAGGCGTACGTAATGAACTTATAGGGCTCAATGTGCAAGAAAATAGTGAATTTACAATGTGAACGATTATATTAACTTTAATTATCAAAAAAGTGGCAGTCTCCATAAAAAAATCTTCAATCTCCTTTTATTTTTCTCTTCGCAGCTTCTCACCCGGACTATAGCTCCCGCCGAAAAAAAAAAAAGAAATAAATCGTTTTCATTGACGATGACAGACAACATGAAATAAAATGCATATCAGTTTGACGGCTAGAAAAAAAACAAAAAGAGTTTGATCTTTTAATAAAAAGTTAATAGTAAAAAGTACTTATGCGAGCAACGTAGCGACGTAACTCGCGTATGTAAGTACCTACTTTTTACATACATACCTAAACTCACTCTGTAAGCGTACAGAGTGAGTTTATGTATGTATGTATTAATGAATTGTATACTTTAGCATCCCGGCCGCCTTAATTGAACCCGTATTTTTCCACAAATACGCTCTAATCCTACTCTAAAAATGTTTGACTTCTGAAATGCGCGAATCCATTCGAAGCAAGTAATCCAGCTTTAGTTATTTTAGTAAGAAGTCTTTATTTGGAATTGTAACAATGAAAAGAAATGTCTTTTACGGATTGTTTGACCATGTCACTGATTGTTCTCATTTTCGTATCCTTAGGCAAAAGTCTAACAACTAAAATAGACATTTCAACAATTTGTTCTCATAAAAGTAAGTACTCAATAATAGTTACTTCTAATCTTATACTGTAATGAATAAAGTAATTTAACTTATTTACTAGCTTTTGCCTGCAACTTCGTCCTCGTGTAATTTCTTCTGACTCACCCCATCGTTCGTGTTCGCTTAGCGTTTCCTTTACTTTATTTCTTCATGCACCTAACGGTCATAGTATGATGTCATAAACAGCCTGTAGCTTTTTTCAAGAACTGGGCTATCAAATGCAAAAAATATTTTTCCAATCCGACTGGTAGTTTCAGAGATTTGCGCGTTCAAACAAACTCTTCACCTTTATTATTGGTATAGATAAAGATAGCTTACTACAAAACCTTAAATTTATCTTTACAGGTTGCCGTAATGCGATGTGGGAGAAACTTTTGAAAAATTCTAAGTAAAAAGTCGTAATTCGAGGTTTGGCTCTTGCCTATTTCTTCCTCCAATATTGGACCAATTAAAAAAATATTTCATAAACTGAATAAGAAGAATAAACTGTGTCCTTAAGTTTTTCTTTTTTCATTAAAAGCTGTCAAATTTGTACACTAGGACTCTGTTGACAGCTTAAATCGGCATTTTGAGGGTTCTTGTGCTGATAAAAATAATGTAACATCAAAAAGGAAAACATAGGGAAATACAAGTAGTTAATATTTATTATTCTGTAAAAATCATTGATTTATGGTCATTAACCAGAAAGAAACCAGGCGAGAGCGTTTCTATGGAGAAACGACCACCCCGTGTTTCCTCTTTTTTTAAACTACACAAGTTAACAAACATATCACCTGCATTTAACATAATTTCAATATAACACCCTAGAGAGCGCAATTTGAACCCGCATACAGCATGCCTTATGGTCAATGCTTGTGCTTTCTGCATTATTAGTGTGGGACGCCCCCAGTTATATGGACGGAGGACTAAAAGAAGAGGGATGGACTGGATGCGGATGGCGGAGGACAGGGTGTTGTGGCGCAGTCTGGGAGAGGCCTATCTCCAGCAGTGGACTGCGACAGACTGAGTTAATTGTTCTTTCTGTTTCATTATGATACGGCTTTTAGTAGGCAATGTACAGACGCCAGCACATCAAGCTACTACAATCTGTCAAATTTCTGTAATAGATTTTCAACTTTACCGCTATAGTATAAGGTTCAAAGTTAATTGAGAAAATTTTACAGTTTCGGGTAACTTGATGTGCTGGCGTCTGTATGTAAGTAGGTATTCCAAACGACCCAATTGATGATGTTACGATCAAGTTTTATTCTAAAACATAAACGGTGTATGAACACTGAAATACTATGTAATTGACTCCGAGCTTTATAGCTTCTTAAATAATGGAAATATTCAGTGGCATGCAAATCCTATAATGTCGAAATTCCACTGTACCGTACCGCACCGTACACCGTTCCATTGTTCGTAAACATTTCAAAATCTATGTTCATAATTCTGGAATAATCTCCTCTAGAAACATTTCCAATGGAATCGTCTCTGTTCTAGCTATTATTATGTTCTGTTTCGCTATAGGACTTTGTAGTGACTGTTTCACAGCGTTCGTTGGTGTAGACAAGCAAAGTTGCAGTGTTGGGGCTCGTTTGATAAGATTAATCTAAAGTCATAATGTAGGTTTGAGTAGTATTACTTCTGTAGGACTAAATTGGCCAAAACTCATCGAGAATTTTCAAAATCCATTATACTCTATCAATAAAACTAGGCTGGTAAATTCCGACTCACTTATCGTAAGCAACCTTAAGCTATACCCACCTTTCAGTATAAAACTCACATAAAGTTTTGTAACTATAAATTTATTTTCATAGCGACACGAGCGGGCTTATAAATCTTACACGCGATACGTCCCTAGACAGGAGCTTTCAAACGATCCAGTACATCTGTTGAGCAATATAGAAAATGACTCGGCAGCTATTGAAATATTCCTCCAAACGGTTCAAAACGTTGCTCAACGGAGCGTGAACCGTGATCTGTTGATACGACGATTTCTCGATTCTAGATGTCGATTCCGATTCGATTATTTTGAAGACAACGATTATGTTATTGCGGGTTGGTATAAAATAAACGTTTTTGGGTTCAATGAGACTTCAGATTTAGAATATGAAAGGAAATATGGCAAAGTTGACAAAAAATTAAAATTTAGCTTTCAACTAGATAATGATTGGATAATGAATGATGGATAATAATAATTCATGCAGCTATATTTAGCTTTATTTAAAAAAAGTCTTCGGTCCTAAACATAACTTAAAACTACATTCACTACAATATTAGGTAGTTAAACTTACACTGACTAAGAATGAATATTGAGTAAAGAAGTATTTCAGAATACCCATGGCAATCAGCTTCTTAGCACCCACCATCTATAATAATTTATTATATCACTTACATTCACAAACACTCTGACATAACGCTTAAAATGCTTAACATAATCAAAACGGAGAAGGAAAACCTCGTGAGGAATCCGGCATGTCCTAGAACCAAAACTTCATAGATATGTGACATCCACCAACCCGCACTGGGCCCGCATGGTGGATTACGGTGGTTCTCACTGAGGCCTGTGTCCCAGCAGTGGGAATATTATAGGCTGATCATGTTAAAATGCTTCCAATATAAATAAAGAATGATAACAAATAAAAGACTTAACTAAAAAACTATGAAACAGTAGTAACAAATTAATTAATGTAGGTACATGGAAATGACGTTAGATTATGCCAACCTAGTGGTAATGTCGACCACAATGTAAATAACAGTGAGCGACAGGCTTTCAACGGTGAGTGACACCTACCTCCACCCTCCAGTGGCCAAAGAGAATCGCAAACACAACAAATTTTATAAGGATTGCTGATGATGATAATAATATTAATTTGAGGAAGCAAGCTAATAGTTGGATTGAATATAGTCCACCAATTTTCCAAATACAGCTCAATGAAAATGTTTATCCAATCAAGATTGCCGATTCAAAAGATACTGTTATTTTACGGAATGCATGAAATGATTCGGATTTCATCAGATGCGAACAGAAATATATTTCACATACTCTTTTTTGTATATCTGTGCATAACTTCTGATCAGAATGAAAAGATGTTTCAGTAACAGTTAATAAGTTGATTCATTTAACTCAATCTGCCTAACCTTTACCAACTATTTTGGGGTCGGCTTCCTACCTAACCGGGTGCGGCTAAATATCAATATTTCACATGAAGCGACTGTCTATTAGACTTCATGACCCAGTTATACACTAGGACATTTAGCTTTCGACTACCCGTAATGACTGTCTACGAATGACAGCTGGGTCTCGATATGCAATGGATCACCCATCCACCAACGACCGCGGCAGGCATAGCTTATCCTTTGACTTTCCCGTGCGGTTCTTATCATTTAGCCACGAGCCTCAAGTTGATTAGTTTAAGTTTGAAGCAATTAATAGAACAGAGAATAGTTACAAATTACACGCAAGTGCCATAGACATATTTCCCCAATTCTCGAACACATCAAACATTCCTTCCTAAACCACTCATTACCGCTTACCATGAGCGACCGTTTACGAGCGGTATTGTGCCCGACAGTCTATCAAACGCCTGATTGCAATCTCGCGCACTGCCGACCGGAAACTGTTCATACCGCCAGCTATTAACTACAATGGCCGGTATCGTGACGTCATCGACGGCCGTTCGACACACGCCGCTTGTCAAAGGTCCTTTATTGAGTGGGTGACCAAAAATGTTTGACGTTAGGCTTAAGATGGAGGCGGTAGTGGACAAAGGACTTGATTTGCCGCTAGGAGATTGATATGAGTTTCTGCTTCATGATATATACGGTTACAGAGAGTGAAAGTAAATGTGGGACGTTCGCTATCGCAACTTTGGAAATTTGAAAATATGTATGATATAAGAGATAAATCAGCATCTGAAGGCCAATTTCCGTAATTAAAAAAGTTCAAAATCTAGTCGCAATTTCATCTCAGCGACAATCAGTGTCAAGAACTTGTCAAAAATTTAGGGAAATTAGACAGATTGAGACTGAGATCGTACTGTGAACGTTCTTAAAGTTATGAGATTTGCCCTTTTTTTTTCAGCGTGGGAAATCATCAAATACCCCTCTCGCTCTAGGTGGAGCGGAAGATCGTGTCAGACTCTTACTGACTAAAACCCACCCGTGTTCCTTCCTTAGCCCTTTATGTTCAGAGCCAGCGGTAACTCTTTCGGACAATCCCGCTGACCCAGCAGGCTTCAACACTAACGGGCCCGTTCAATTTGATGCTAAAATCTCTTTGAGGCGCACGTGGAACACGTACGCGCCGTCCGGCACGGGTCTGGTCCTGATTGGACGGTGAGCTACCCATTACTCTCCGCCTGTAGACCCGTGCCTACGGTGGCCGGGAGTCGTCGCGTGGCTCCTGACGCCCGGAGCGTCTCCTGCGGCGGCTGGGACTCAGCCGTCCCGCCGCCTCCTTCGCTAGCATGACTGCTTCGCAGAAGAAGGAAACTGCGCCCCACTCCCTCTCGCCCCGGACTATGGCTTGAACCAGGGCCGGACGCGAGAGGTTGCCGCCGCTACCGATTGCCTCTACGAGGACACGGCGGTGCTCCGCCCTAGCGGGGCAGACCTCCACCGTATGCTCCACCGTGTCCTCTGGGCAATCCTTGCAGTGGTGACACCAGGACATTTCCTCCCGCCTGATGATGTGTAAGAACCTCCCGAAACATCAGTGTCCGGTGAGGACCTGCGTCAGGCGGTAGGTGAGGGCACCGTGACGCCTCTCTAGCCACCCTTCAAAGAGGGGTCTTATCGTCTTATCGCCACTATCATGACGTGCCCTGCGCTGGGTTGCGACAGTCGCTCTTTCCATAGCGCCATGAGATTGCGCCGGAGGTCCGTTCGCTCCGCCATGATTTTCCGCGGAAGCGGCGTTTCCCCCCGGCGAAGTGCCTCCGCTCGCCACTCATACAGGCGCGCGAGGACTATCGCCTCCAGATCCCATGGCGGAGGAGGCTTGCCGCCTCGCCCGAGATCGTGCGGTAACGCCGGATAAACCTTATGGCTACCACCTACTGGGTCGCGTTCAAATATTGGGCGGCTCGCCGCCGCAGTGAATGCGCCCACACAGGGGCCCCGTATAGGGCCATGGACCGCACGACTATATTGCCCCATGCCTCTTTGAGTAAAGGATAGACACTCAGGAGGTTATACCTATATGTTATTGCAACCTCCGCGAGTCCGTTAAAAGTTAATGGCAAAAATACGAGACAAACATTGATTTATATAAAGAATATCAGAAAATGGTTCACTATATAGTTAACTAAAAAGACGAATAGCCAGGGAGCAAGCAAAGCAGAGGATAATCATGAAGAGATTAAAGAATATCCTATCACTATCGAACTAGATAAAACACTAACTAGATTTAATAAACTCCGTTCAAGGAATAAAATAATCCAATAAACTCTAACAGTTTTATTCTCCCCAGGCTCACATTGAAACAACATTTCTATTTTTATAAAATCTCCTTCAAAACTAAAGTCTCAGTCTTAAAGAGTACTGTTATTGGCAGTTCCCCTCTTTCGTTTAGTTAAGCACCAAATATATAGTTCAAGGAAGTTTTCTCGACGATGCGGAAAATGTTTAAACTCTTTTTTTAAGCTCTCGGAAGTTTTTTGATTAAAGTAAACATGCCTTGTTAGGAAAAAATAAACGCTTCAGACCCCGAATATTCGGTTTGGGTTATTTTTCTTTTTAGTACTTGAAATGCCAAGGATTTGAAGTAAACAGTTTGTTATGAAGCAGTAAACAAGCCGTGTTTTACGATGACGATTTACTTGTTACAATAACATTTACAGCTAGAATAAATTTTAACATCCATTTTGTAAAAATTAGCATTTTAATATTTGTTTCTGCGATTTTTTTTGATAACATCTTCCTTTCTTAGAAAATTCTATTCTAGAAAAGCAATTTTTTTAACGATTCTCAGAACCTAGCGGAATATCTGAAGCTGTTTCAAAACAAAACTCTATAATCGAGAAATAACATCCGAAGTATGGAAAGCCCATTTATCATAAAGTTCTTGGAAACAATCTTAAGTCTTTCAATTTGAGTACGCAACAAAAACTGTTTAACTTATACTTGGATGACTGCTCTTTCTGGTGCATGTTTTAATAATGCAAAAGAAAATTATCCATGTTATTTTTCTCTTAAAATTTTATCGAGGCAAGACTGGTAAAATTTTGCTTCTACATTTCCTTAAAAGCTGTCTATTGAAGCTATGTTAAGTTAGATTCTGAATAAATTTGCTTGTTTACTTTGATATGCTTATTTTGTTTCAGTCCACTGTCAGTGTTGTTGGCTGTTTTGACGTCTGTTGTTTTTGCTAATTAAACAGTTATGTTATGGTCTTCATATACAATATGTCTATTTACTGCTCTTTTCATATCAATCGTAGCCAAATGTAAGGTGTCTCTGAAAAGAATTACGGCTTGTAGTAAGACCGCTAAGTGAATCAAACTTTTTGTAAAACTTGTTTGTGTATCCTTTCTTCTTCTTGTATGCTTTTTTCTTATTCTTCTTCAAAACGTGGGTGTGCAATAAAACGCGATCTATCTATGTACCATTAGTATAAAATGTTGTTGTTGTTGTGTGTGTTGTGTCGTGTGTGTAGTGTGTGTTGTGTTGTAGGTAAGTATTTTTTTTAATGTAATTCATACACTACATTCGACTTTATTTATAGTCCACGCTTCCTCGTCAAATCAGTATCCAACCCAACATATCAAACCTTCAGATTTATTCCGGGAACAAAGCGCATCTTTCAAACGCTATCTCTTCAGCATCATCAAAATAAACGAAAAGCCAAAGGGTTCCAACGACATATCGTAAACACTCAACAAAGGGTTGAGTACAAGCACAATTGTTTGTTTGTTCGTCATTCTGAGGCGAGCCACCTTCACCATTAGCCGTTAATGCGTTTCTGTTTATTTTGCTGGTCGGATCTAGTAGTGAATATTTCCTTAAGTCGAATTCTATATTTAGGTTCCTGATTCATTTGAGTTTGACTGTGAATTGAATAGTGTTTATTGGGTTTGGTTTAAATATATATTTTGTTTGTTTGGAACAATTTTTTTATGCTTAAATACGAAACAATACGAACTTAAAGTATGAAAACTACCTATTTTTAAATCACAAAATTTAACAATATTTCTGGTCTTTGACGCAGTCGGATCATTAAAAAGAAGTTATTATTTTGATTTCTTAAATTTGGATTGAATAAATATACAGAAAAAACATAAATAATAAAATAAAAACATCTCAACTCCACCTTATCCACCATTACTCATTCCACCCTCAAATTGCTTTCTATTTCAAGACGCTAACTTCCTAAAAAGAGAAAAGTACCGAGCAATCCTTTTTTCATAGTTATTTAGAGACCAACAAAGCGCGTATTCGGAATATTCGCGGCAACAAATCATACGCCGCCTTTTAGAAGCCATGAAAGCATTCTTAAAACAAGAACATAAAAAAGAATCAGAGGAGCAACACTGTTAAGGATGTGTTTCTAAGGCATAAGCGTAAGCGATTCATTGCAAAAATTGTGGCCATTTTTACTAAACTAGTTTTTTCTTTAACAGATTCTGTTTTTCTGTCTTTAGCAGTTTAAATTAGCTACTTTTAGGTACTGTTTTTTATTTGGGCCTCGTTAATTATTTATTTGGGATATTTCGTAATTGCACAAGAAGAAATGTATCTTCACATTGGGGCTTATTAGTCGATTCGCACGAATTCACTCGCCCGAAAAGTGCGAATTGTGACTTTTAAATAATATAATTTTTCTATAGGCGACTTGCATGAAGTTAATTTATTTCTAGACGACAACTACGTGTACTTTTCCTAACTTCATTGCATACAGTTCACAAATAAATTAACTTCGTGCGAGTTACAAACAGAAAAAAAATTACATAACACGGAAGATTCGCACGTTTCGGGTGAGTAAATTTGTGCGAATCAACTAGGAAACCCACATTGCATTGGTTAATTTTTAAAGGGTTTCTAATACGATCATTTCATTCTACGTCTGTGTGTTACTATTTAGTTCTAATACCAAAAACTAGGTTCGTTATAGCGCCACCAGCTTTACATTAGCCAATCTACTGTAATCGAATACAACAGTTCTGCAATTAGGAATGTCCCATTCGATTCCGCAATCTAATTGTATCAGCTTAGCTGCTCAGTTCGTGTGCCTGATGGTCAGAATGATATTAGACGTTCCTAGTTTATGCAGTCACTTACTAATGTAATTGGTTTGCCGTTTTGTTTCCTTTCTTCATTATCTCTAATATATAATTTTTTAGATTAGAAAATGTGCAGATGGTTAAAAAAAAGTTAACTTAGTAAGTCAAAAAATAATGTTTAATTACTTATTAATACTATCCATAAGCGGCCCCACGAACTATTTTAATTTGATTTCCTCAGCAAAATTACGTGTTTCGAATATTAGTTCGGTACGCTCTTGAATTTATTTGTTCGAGGTATTTTTAATACAATATTCGCCGTCCCCGGAGAATAAAATGATAACTGCCATTATCCTAGTTTTAGTGTTATGTCATTTTTGGGATCTGTGGGTGTTAATACATCTGCTCAATTTTTTTCGCATTTTTTAAACACTTATTTACGAAACAAAAAAATATTACAATAGTATTCAAAGATTTAAAACAGGTCATAAATTACGAGAATAAAGTGTTAATATAATAATATCAAAATGTATTCCCACTTGTTAGTATGACAAACAGTCATAGAATTATATTCTCGTGAAAAAATATTCGACTAAATAATGATAAATGCAGTTATCATTTTATTCATATTAAAATTAATGTTAAAAAACAACAGTATTTTTCTTAATTTACTATTATTAGTCTTTTTAAATTGGTATTAATTAAAATCAGCCTTATAATAACATATTATGTGAATTAATATTACAATACTAATGAAATTATTAAGTAATATAATCTGTTACACATTTTTTTTTTAAATAAAACAGCCTCATAATCACATTTATCACATAAAATCAGATTCTTATAATGACTTTTCAAAAATAAAATAAAGGTGGGTGATTAATCGTCATTATCTTCTTCCTTGTCGTTATTGCTACCAGAACAGCTACTGCCATAAGTCAAGGACTCGTAAAAACCATGATAGTAACTTGGAATATCTCCTGCCTTACAGAGGCTCATAAGATCATCATATAAAGCCTTGCTTATTGGAATAAGCTCAGTGTACAACGTTTGTAGTTCGGGCACATAGCTAAGACTTGGGCTTGTTATCTGTCTGGTACCCCGCTTGCTTCTTCTTCGCGTTCATAATGATTGTGTACATCTGATCAGGCGTGCATCCTCTTTGTTTTTCACTAAGTAAAAATTTCCATAAGCAACTACCAATTTCATTTGCCCCCCTTTTAGCAATCTGACCATGCCAAACATAACAATAACCTTTACTCTGAGTAGCATCATACACAGTGAAATTATAAATGGAATACTTCCTTTTGTAGTGAAACGATCCAACCTCAGATTGTGGGATGCTCAAAACCTTTTCTAAATCGAATATTGCTAAGGTTGTTTGTGAGGGATCAACCGATTCTTTTTCTTCTTTTTTAATTTGTCGTACTCTTTCTTTGTTTTTTTCATGGTCAGATTGCTAAAACGGGGGCAAATGAAATTGGTAGTTGCTTATGGCAATTTCTACTTAGTGAAAAACAAAGAGGCATCCAGAACATATCACTTTACTCCGACGGTTGTTGCGGACAAAACAAAAACAGATTCTTATTCGCTCTATATATTTTTGCTGCACAGAAGCTTCAATTGAACATCACACATAGATTCTTTGAAACCGGACATGGCCAGAGTGAGTGGGATTTCATGCATTCCAACATTGAACGTGAATTAAAACACAGAGTTGTATGCACGCCTGATCAGATGTACACAATCATTATAAACGCGAAGGGACATGGAAAAAACATCAAGTTTCAGAGATGACGCAAACAGAGTTTTATAATATAAAGGAGTTAATAGAGAATAAGAACTGGTTAAAAAATGAGGAGAGCCAAAAATATCATGGACTGTGTATGAAGTGAATGCCTCACATTCACATCCATCAATTTTAAAATATAAATACAACTTTGATTCCGACTATTCCCAATTAAATACGGAGCCTGTCAGAAGAATAAGAAGCAAGCGGGGTACCAGACAGATAACAAGCCCAAGTCTTAGCTATGTGCCCGAACTACAAACGTTGTACACTGAGCTTATTCCAATAAGCAAGGCTTTATATGATGATCTTATGAGCCTCTGTAAGGCAGGAGATATTCCAAGTTACTATCATGGTTTTTACGAGTCCTTGACTTATGGCAGTAGCTGTTCTGGTAGCAATAACGACAATGAAGAAGATAATGACGATTAATCACCCACCTTTATTTTATTTTTGAAAAGTCATTATAAGAATCTGATTTTATGTGATAAATGTGATTACAAGGCTGTTTTATTAAAAAAAAAATGTGTAACAGATTATATTACTTAATAATTTCATTAGTATTGTAATATTAATTCACATAATATGTTATTATAAGACTGATTTTAATTATAACCAATTTAAAAAGACTAATAATAGTAAATTAAGAAAAATACTGTTGTTTTTTAATATTATTTTGAATAAAACTAATGTTGATTACCATGTCATAGTTTTATTAGGACACCAAATTAAAAGTCCTTACCAGATTTTTTTTTCAGAATATTTACGAGAATAAAACGATATTAAAGTATTATCAGTATCACTTTTACCCTAAAAACCCGTAGAATAAAATGATACGTGACGAGTGCAATATTTGATCCTGGTCAGGCTGTACGGAGAATAAAATGATAATCGACATTATACAAATTGGACGATGATTAATTTTGACTAACTTCTTATTTTTTAAATAATATCTGTATTTTGATACTTAGGCATATTTGATTATAACATTTAGAACAAACAAAAAATAACCTTTTTTAAAAGTTGACAATCATCTGTCTACGTCCAGTATTTAAGAAGCAATCAACGAAAACGTGTTTTTTATTTTTCCTGAAAAGTTGCATTTTTGTAGTTATCATTTTATTCTCCGGGGACGGCGTATTGAAGACATGACAGCGCGCAGTGTGTTAATAAGCATAATTCAGGTATCGGATAAAACATAATTTATTTGATGTAATATACGAAATTAATGTAAATTATGTTATATTATTATGTTATACTTTCGAAATTTTAATATATTAAAACTTATTTAATTAAAACTATAGAACTAACAGTTGTGTTTATTATCAGATTTATAAGTTATTACATTTAACAGAATTCTAGGCGTAAACATTCAAGTACAGAGCCCACACCATTAATTGAACAATTGGATATCAGTTGGAGCAACGGCAGTAAAACAAGTAAAATAAAAATAATTAAATATAAGTTCCGGTTTCGAGACCATTTTTGGGGATCAAACTTCAAATTAATACTTTAATATAATGGAATTACATGTCAATATTAATTAATTCTTAAACATTCAGACCTGTTGCGCCCGCCACGTCTTGTCAATTCCACCAAACCAGAAAAGAAGCGTTTGAAATACGCCAGTGAATCACAGTGGGAAGTAGAGAATGCGTTAATAAGTCCCGAGGCATCCCCGGATTTCGACTTACCACGCATGTATATAAAATACGGAAGCCACATGTAAATGTATATGTATATGGTTGCGCACCTACGGAGTTTGAATGAAAACCGTGCTGAAACAGTAATGGAGTGAAGAATGGATTGAATGATATAAAAGTAGGGATGTAATTTTTTTTCAAAGCCATGCCACTACACAAACATCGCGATATGTCGCAAGAAATTGCACTGTACTGATTTTTTGTGATGTTGTTAGGGTAGATACCAATACTGTAAAACCAAGTTTGTAACTTCGAAAGGGGTACACTATACATATAAATATGAAAACTTTATTCCGACAGTCACAAATACGAATTTCAAAATACCGATTTTCATAATTCCGAATGGTTCAAAATTCCTAATATTTATAATTGCTATTCTCTAAATAACGAGTTTCAATAGATCGAATAACAAAAAGTCCGAATTAATGATAATTCGAAACATCAAAAATACGAATTCCGTTTAATTAGAATTCCGAAATAAGAACGCCTTGTAAAACTGAATAGCAAGACAAATATACGAGTAGAATATGGAATTTCGACGCACAAAATATCGATAAATGCAAATACGATGCTACAAAATTGCGATGCACATTACTGCGAAAGACCGTCTCTGCGACGCCACTACACTTCGATGAACGTTATCGCGATACTACTTGACTTTAATGCACGTTACGGCGAATGATTTTCACTGCGATACTACTTGACTTCGATGCACGGTAAAGGTATTTAATTTTGTATTGTCATTCGCTCGCTCTTGCATCCTATGTCGTCGGAGCCCCTCTTCGCGGGGTATTTCTGTGTAAAGGGTTTAAAGTAACCTAACCAAACCTAACTTCGAGGTGCTCTTCGCTCGCTCTTGCATCCTACATCGCCTATTGCGTTCATTGAATTCAGGTGCGGTAACGGTAACGTAAGTAATTAAGTATATAGCGAAAGAAGAAAAGATAATTCGGAAATAATTCGGACTATTGAAAATAGGAATGTCGTTTTTCGGACAGAGAACTCATCGAGCATTTGGCTCTTCGAACATAAGGAAATCGGAAAACAAACAAATCGCATTTATGACTTTCCGTAAAATAAATTTCGTGATTTTTAACCGACTTCAAAAAAGGAGGAGGGTCTCAATTCGAATGTTTATATATATACTCGTATATATATATATATAATATATTATTATTAGACATTATAATTCTTAGCTAATAAGAAATTCGGACTTTTGAAAATCGGAACATCGAAATCCGGAACAAAATATTTCGGAATTATTGAGTGGTCCCCTTCGAAAGTCCTCTGCTAAGTGTACGGTGCTCGTAAAACCTTGAAATATTCGGACTTCTTTCAGTTTTAGAATTATAGCTTCTAAAAGGTCTACGGAAAGTAGGTAAAGTTATAAGCATAACTTAGTACTTTACTTATTTTAATACAACCCAAGACCTATGGAAATTATAAATTGAACATGTACTAGTATGCAAACAAACAAATATCTCGACTGATTTCAAAAGCTGAGTACAGTGTAAAAAAAAAAACACTAATGTGGAAAAAGTAATCTTAAATTAAATTCCTTTTCTGCAGTGAAATTTTGATATTTACAAAAAATTGTTCTTTTCAGATCCTGAAATAAATGTGGCACTCAATGGTTATGAAATAAGTAACGAAATCATATATGGCGTACATCATGTACCTACTCGATGTTAAGAAAACATCAAAGGCAAAACACGAAGGATCACGAATTACAACTTTTGTTTTTGTTTAGCTTATCTGCTGCAGCTGTCTCACTGCCCGTCCAAAAGCCTCCCCAAGACCTTCCAGGAACTCTTTTCCCACACCACCTCGAATCAGCCCTCGCGGTACCCCGCCACCGCATTCTGGGCCGAGCTCGGTGGCATCATCCATCTTCGGGCAGTCATTGTGTGGACACTTTTGCCTAGCGGTCATCCTGCATGCGACTGATATTGACAAAAGTAGATGAAACAGACGCTGAAGACCTATATAATTCAATACTAACCAGAATAACCAAAAATTGTATAAAAATAAGGATCACAACCATAAATAAAAACAAATTAACAGCTCTTAGGGAAGAATTGATTTAAAAACGAACAAAAGGAGAAATGGGGCCAGCAGAATATGGAACAATAGATAGAGAAGCCAAAAGAAGTATTAAGAGAGATCTCAGAAATCACACTAATATTAAAAAGGAGAAACTTTGTGAGTGTGTGTGTGTGTTTGTGTTTATATGTTTGTTACTTCTTCACGCTCAAACGGCTGGATCAATTTTGATAAAATTTTGTATGGAGGTAGCTACCACCTTGGATTAACATATAGGATACTTTTATTTCGATATTCCCACGGGATCGACATTTACGCGGGTGAAACTGTGGAGCGCAGCTAGTATTAGTAATAAAGAAAAACACACATCTTTAAGTATTTTGAAACGAAGGCACAAAGGGAAAAACCTGGATCAATCTGTTCTCAAAGACAATGACGAAATAAAACACAACACTAGACAAAACATCATGGGAATAGCGACCAAATTCTATACAGCATTATATCCATACAAGTATTCCTCACCGAGTCACCGACCCCGATCAACACAAAATTACAAATAAAATGTTATAATTTCCTACGGCCCACGTCTATCTATCTTTTGAATGACGTAATAATAACCTTCAGCATAATGGAGATTATTATTAAAGGTATGTTTCGAGGAGATTGCTTATAACGGTTATATTAATTTTTAAATTTAAGTATTTTTAAATTAAGAATTCGAACTCAAACTCAAAGCATTTATTTCAAATACAATCCTAATTAAAGGGACTTTTGAATTGTCAAAGGGTTGGTCAGCCAGAAAGATGAAGCTAGTTGCCCATTCCAAAGCGTAGTAGGTAGGTACCATTAGAGAAGGACGAGCAAGAAACTCCACGAACAATCTTTCAAATCATATTTTTTTTACAAAATATCGGTTACATCATTCATGTTGAAATTATACATGTGAGAACAATGTAGAAAAACTTGCACGTTAAAGGCGTCCGTAAAAAAAAAACATCCAAGGTGAGAATTTGACGAACTCCACATAGTGAAATATGGGCGTCCAAGTATACCTCTGCCTAATCCTTTGAGGAAATAGTCGTGATGTTATGTCGTGTACTACGTAATTAAATTAGCAGTTCAGTTCAATCTGCAGTTTTGTACCAAATGTACTTTGACTGAGGAATTGAATAAAACTGACGAATCAAAGAAACTGGCAAATACCGGAAACTGTCGAGTTGACGCAACTGATTAATCCACAAAGCTGACCAATCAGGGAAACGGACTTATCAATGAAAAAGGCGAATCAAATAAGGTAAATTGACCAGTGATACGCGGGCTTGCGTACGGTGATCCCTTGAATGTAGTCCGTGAATGAAAATTTTTTTTTTGCAAATTTCTTAAAAAAAATTGAATTTCAAGCTATCACCATATGAGGAAACGCGGTCACGTGGCCGTTAGCGATTATTCCATACTAACGTATTCCTCTGTTTATTCCCTGATACTAGTCCAAATATAATTTTTTACCATACAATGTACTCGTATATCTAATACCACTGCCATGACCTTATGTTTTATGTTTGTTTTGGCGGCGTAATTATATAAGTATGTATACTTATATAATTTTGCTTAAATGAATGAAGTTACGCTAAAGCAGAGTTCGACAAGTTCTCATCTTTCAATTCTCAATTCAGAAACCGGGTGAAAGTACCTGTTCCCGGATTTGAAGATCTCGTGGTTATCCTGAGACAATCAATATATTCGAGGTTACCTTCATCAATCCTTCTTATCCCTACAAAATGAAAAGGCTACCTGAAATAGCTTTTCTTTCCGGTGTTAAGCCGACATATATTATTATGTAGTTTGGAAGAAGACTATAAAAAACTTAGAAACGTAATATTTTGTGAGTAAAATGCGATCATCACAAAATGTTAGAAATTATATTCAGTACGGTTTTTTCAAAACCCATTTTCATTTAGAAAGTGGCACGGGAAGTACTGCGCCACTGAAGATCACAGAAGCACTAGATCTAGTAATAAGCACAATATGTCAAGGTTACATACCTAAGACTAAAACAGTCAATAAAAATTGTCACAAAAATGTTATTCTATACAACCGGTAGTAGTGTCTAAACACACTATGCCGAAGGTACAAGACCGTAGTTCGGCATGATTTCACCTGCAATGTTATTTGAATTACTGACGACACATTATGCCGAAATTACGTTGCGTTATAGCGTACAGCCAAATTTCGGTCGAGCGTAACTTCAGCGGCAATTCGGCGGCAACCTATTCTGTAGAGCACACATTATACGCGACCGACGTTCGGTTCGATTGCCGAAGAAAATCTGAGCCAGGGAGCAGCGGGAGGCAGGCATGCCCGCGCACCTGAATTTCTGTCAAACAACTGAATTTCTGTCGCGTAAGTTCGATACTTATGGTGTGTCATATCAGCCGAATTCGTCGGAACGTAAAATAAGCCGCGGAACTTCGGTTGCGTACCTTCGGCATAGTGTGTTTAGACACGTATTCGTGTAGTTAGTTAGTGTATACTCACAGGACCTAAAAATAATTATTATAAAAGTTGTTAGAAGATCGATCATAACTTCTAATAAAATACTTTTGCGATAACAACATGTAGTAGTCTTCTATAAATATAAAACAAAGTCGGGTATTACATCATTAATAACTCAAGAACGGCTAGATCGATTTTAATGATATTATATTTGTTGGTTTTGTCTTTGCCCCGAATAGCAGAATAACTATTAAATCATATGGGAAAAATTCACGAAAAAAATAATAATGAAGATACCTAAATCATTTTCTCGTACATTCGTTATTATTGATTCGGAGGCGGTGCGAAGTTCGCCGGGTCAACTAGTAGGTAATAAAGAACAAGGATGTTTATTTCAGTACGACTTTTTCCTTTATTGTTTAAGCAAAAGTACAAAACGAAAGTTAATTGTAGACACCACTGTTATCTTTTTAAGTTAATATCATCTGCCTAGCCTTTTCTGAACTTTGTTCGGGTCGGCTTCCAGTCTAACCGGATGCAGCTGAATATCAGTATTTTACATGAAGCGACTGCCTATATGACCTACATAATACAGTTATTGGGTAATACGATACCCGTTGGTTAAGACTGACTGTCAGACTTTCGGGCTTCTGACTATCCGTAACGACTGTCAAAGATCCACCAATGACAGCCGGGACCAACAGCTTAACGTGCTTTCCAAAGCACGGAGGGGTCGATAAGGTGGTCACCCATCCCCGGACCAACCACAGCAAGCGTCGCTTAACCTGATCAATAGACCCGTGCGGCTGTTATTAATTAGCCACGGGCTAAGTAATCAATTCAAAGTAATCAATCGCTCCTCATCTTTTAAGTTAATAGTTGAAATTAAATTTGAATTGGATTTGATTGAGGTCAACGATATGGCCGTTCATGTGCTCTCCCGATCGTGTATTGTCAAGAAGATATTGAAATAAAAAATCATATAGCCAACGAAGAAGATTCTTGCCATATTTTTATACAAATCCCATTCATTCAATTTTTGTTGCAAAAGCAGTTAAAAGATATGAAACCCATGTAGTTGAAATAGGATAAGTAGATCAAAAAATTGAACATATGAACAGCATTAAACCACATATTATTTACAGAATATACTTCGAGAATATTCTTTGCCAACTATACATAAAGTGTTATAGTAGCATATGACAGAAACTGATTTCCTTTCTAGCTTAAATCCGAGCGATATTCGCGAGTGTTGGCAAGGCCCGAGCTATAACAGCATACGGACTGAAAATATACCAATAACCTACAAATGGACCGGTAGATAGGTAGTATATATGATTTAGGTTTAGTTTAAGAACCTATTACGTTTTTATGTTGATTATGCGTGGAAATCTTTGAATATATTAAAATGGTTCGAATCTGGTTTACGTATCATCATCTGCTTAGCCTTTTCCTAACTATGCTAGGGTCGTCGGATCGGCTTCCAATCTAACTGGTTGCAGCTGAATACCAGTATATTACATGGAGTTTCTGCCTCTCTCATCTCCTTAACCCATTTATCTGAATCTGGTTTACTTATAAACTAAATATAATGGCGGTGAAAGCGTTCCTTTTGAAGCAATAAAATTAATCTTTTACTTTTGTTCAGGCTGAGCCGGATGAAGTTACAAATTGGGCGAGCATGAGTTACGCCCGTAACAAAATTTCTTAAATTATTCGTTTGCGTGTTATATTTTCTATGTTATCTAACTTGAACAGTCGCGCATTTCCTTATAAAAATACACGTCTCTTATAGAAACCAACAAGAAGGAAACAAAGATAGAAATAAACCAATGTATATATAAAAATAGCATCGTCTGCGTACACGAATTCAGCAAACCTTTTGATGTTAAGTTATAATTAGATCCACACAAAATACGTTACTACGTGAGTTATAAATGATAAAATATATTACACAGAAAGGATACAAATATCCCATTTGTGTCGAAGTACGACACAATAATACATAGTATTGACACAGTGTAACTACTTACAGTGGTTCAACGGGAGCATTTTCGCAGAGCAATCGTTCGGAGGAGGTAAGTCAGCGAAGCTTATGGTCATCATCATCTGCCTAGCCTTTTCCCAACTATGTTGGGGTCGGCTTCCAGTTTAACCAGATGCAGCTGAATACCAATATTTTACATGGAGCGACTGCCTATCTGACCTCCACAAGCCAGTTACTGGGTAATACGATACCTCTTGGTAAGACTGGTTGTCAGACTTTCGGGCTTCTCACGACCCGTAACGAGTGTCAAAGATCCACGAATGACAGCCGGGACCAACGGCTTGACGTGCTTTCCGACGGACGGAGGAGTTTCGGTATGTAAAGTCACCCATCACCCATCGACAGACCAACCGTGGCAAGCGTAGCTTAACCTGATCGATCGACCTGTGCGGCTGTTATTATTTTAGCCACGGGCCCCTACGCCCTCCTCAGCGAAGTTTATAGTCTAAACTGTCATAGTGCAGATCGGGACAGAAGAAGGTGTACCTAATGTGAATGGAGTAATGTCACAAAGAAAACATTTGTCAGGTCCTGTCAAACGTATAGGCGACGAACCACTGTCGTTACACTGTGGTATTAATCTTAAATCACTTGGCAACGGATTGAGCACACGTAGGATTAAGTATGTAAGCTTTAACATTCGTACTACTCTGTTTCGAGGTGTTCGGGTTTCTCTTTATACATTTGATATGCTTTAGCCGTTTGAGGGAAGCGTAATCTTAAACTGCGTGTTGGTTTTGTTTAAGTATGCTTGACGATGAAGCGAAAAAGGTTGTTGGATTAATTGGATGTTTATCATCCTTCTGATCTTATTCCAATTTATTTTGGATCGGCACAGTATTTCTATGTGTGTGTGTGATTAACCCCTTGTATGCCGGGAGCGTAGATCTACGCGAGACACAATAGGTTTTAATTGTTTTCTGTAATTACGGCATACAACCGGTTAATGTAATGTTCGTCAGACGTCTGCCCTTATTGTATTTTATTTGGTCAGCATAGTTACCTACTGTCTGTCTGTCTTATGTCTGGACTTTAAAAGAGACTATGACCTCTGAGTTTGTTTCGGCCTTTCTTCTCAGAGTAGTCAGATAGGAAACGCCGACCTCATCTAGTTTAAAAAAAATTATGATTGACGTGTAAAAGTGTTTGTGCAAACCTACTTACAGAAATAAAATCATTTATCATTTATCATTTACTTCTTCATTTTTCTTCTTCATTATTATTTTTGACTAATAGTATTATGTTCACTGGCCTCCTCTGCTTATCCCAATTTATTTGATGTAGGCTTTTTTAAGTTAGGCTTTTTTATTTCTGACTATTTCAATGTTCAATTGTTTGCTGCACCGGACGACGTCATTACGTCGGCCCCGGCTGCCGCTGAAAACCAGCACTGGGGCTCTGTCTTGGATAGGGTCGCAGCATAATGCTGAGCGATAGCCATTTTGCGTGAACGTGAAGCATGTTTCCCCCAACCCATCCTTATTTTTTTGTGTTTATATTCTTTATTGCGTCATGTTTACCGCAAATTAAATTAAATTTCTGTAATTTTTCTGCTAATATCCTGACTCATTTGTGGTTAGTAAAGCAATCAATAATCCTTTTCTTTCTGAAAAATTTACTAATTTCATAATATTATAAAGCTGATTTAAATACGAGGTAAACTCGTTACTGATCTCATAAAATATTTACTAAAGAATAATAAGCGGAGTTTCGCAGTTTTACCTCATAAATATTGACTGAGATAATATTGTTGACATAAAGCTCTCCATACATGAGGATCGGAGATAAAATTAAATGATCTCCAATACGACTCTAATTTCATTTTATTTCGAAAATAAGAATAGAATAGAATACCCTTTATTATGTCCACCATATAAATAAGAAAGGCATTTAGAGCAAGGCGGTCTGACGTGGATAATATCTACTTATGAAAATATATCTTAGTGTGACCTTGATTTTGAGCAGCTTGATAGCAAATGTCTCTTGTTTTAATTTTGTCCTGCCTTCTTTTGACCCGTCTTGTTGGCACGAAAAACCAAAATCGCGTCTGGGATTTTCTTAAACTTGAACTTTTGCTTTCACACCAACTATACTTCAAACTAATAAACTTGAACGATTTCATAAAATTTGTGTCCCATCGCCAAATTCCTACAAATGAAGCCAATACGTTGGCTCGCCAATAAGTTCTGACGCTGTAATCGAATCGTGTTCTGGGAGCGAGCCAACAGATATCTATGATAAATACCGAAAAAAGAACTTTATAGGTCATCCTGGACAGATCAATGAATAAAAAGATATAATCTGGACATGTGTACGATGATTGTGATTATTTTTTGCTTTATCTTCTCCTTCTTAAGTGTATCTTGAAGTTTTTGTCAAAAGTTCAATGCCCTCCGAGAAACTGATCGTAGACTCATCAAGAAGAATTTTATTCATCTTTTATGTAAGCTTGTAAAATCACTTTGAAACTTCAGGCACTATTTTATTTGATTAACGTTCTGAAGTTTGTAAGTACCTAGTGTTATAATTTAATTCTAAATCTTGAAGTAAGTTAGTCTGGCATGTCCCAACTACGAGAAAATTATTTAAAATAAAGTTGTTTTAAGTTAAGTCTCGTGTTTATTTTCCAGAACTTTGCTGTTTTCTCATCTCCGGGTCAATCTTCACTCCTTAAACAGAAGCTCATGTTGAATATTCAAGGCAAAGCCATAAAGACGAGCAGCCAGACCAATGAGTTTACCTAGCCATAACCAAAACCTAACACCGTTTCACGAGGAAGCTGAAATGTTGGTAATAAAGTCACTAATGTATGTGATGCTCTGGGAATGGCGGAGTGGAGACGATAGCTTGCTCCATCTATCATATTTGGCATAAATTACCGGAACAAGGGAAGCTCAAGTTGAGTTCTAAGGACTTAATAATATTATCGTGGGAGCCTTTAAGTGCTAAACACTGTTTTATAGATCATTAGAACTATATCTAATATATTGCTGGCGGCGACATGGACGGACGACATTGTTGCCATCTCAGGCAAAACCTGGATGAGGCTGACACAGTGGTGTGGGGATTGGCACAAGAAAAAAGAGGCGTATGTCCAGCGGTGGGTGAAGTCGGGCTGTGGGTGATGATGATAACTTGCTGTTTGCGTAATATGTTTTTCTTTATAAATAGAAGCAGATGCTACTCCTAATATGAAAGAAGCATAAAATTACTACGTGATTATGTCACCTAAGCATAATATAATTGATAAAAGTCACCCATAAAGTGAAATGGCAGCTAACAAAATATGTACCGAATCTACATGGTATAGTGGTACAATTTAGTATAGAGCAGTAGAAAACACCCCAAAAGATATACAAATGAACTTACCTCGACAACATTATTCATCTAACCCAATTTCCCTTAATCTCTAAGCCAATAAAATCCATGTAAAGTTCGAAAGACAATACCTATAGTAATGCCAGTGGTAATACATTTTTATTACCCAAAAAGGTAATGTTTCTGAATGTAGAGCGAATGAATTCATTTATAACAATTTCAGACAAGGCGACCTCTTCTAGGTAATAACAAGGCTATGGAGTACGAAATATATTTCATGATAGAATGTGAATTTCAATAATACCGACTTTACATACTTGTGTCAAGACATCGCTGAAATATTTGGCTGGGTGGAGCGTTGAATTGGTGGTTGATCGTTAACGTTTTATATGTAATACTTGCTGTTGAACCGAATCTATTCTATACATACAAATAAATAAAAAGTAATATAAAAAGATCAGCTATTTACTAAATGCATGTTATGAAAGTTTGTTATATGGTGCTTATAAAAAAAAAAAAAGTATGTCTGTTTGTTCCGGATAATCTCCGAAACGGCTGATGATCATGATGACACATCAAAAGAAATAATAATAATTTAAAACTAGATGAGGTCGGTGTTACCTAATCAACTTCATATAGCATACTCGATTTAGATTTTTATATCGTAGAACCTTCAGGGATCGGTTCCCACATAAAGACAGATGGTTCAGGATCGTCACGTAATAGGTACCCAAGACGGGCGTCGTCACGGGGGCAGGCCTAAGAAATGCTGGCGTAACGATTTGGTCTCGTTCCTGACGAGAAAGCACAACATAAGAAAAACTGGAAAAGTATGACGGAGACCTTTGTCTAGTAGTGTCACAATTTCTATATATGAATATGTTTTGCAGAAGTTATCCGTTTTCCATACACTAGAAGCAATCAAGGCCTAGCGATGTGATAAAACCTTGTCTGACAGCAATAAATTCAACGGTTTAGCCTATCATTAGTGACACGTTCCTGGCCTGCTTCCAATTAGTACATAGGATTAATTGACTAAGAAACCACTTTAGATATCCCACACAAATAAGATTATGATTTAGGTATAAGCTAAATTAATTTAGAAGGAATTTTATCTAGTCTATATGCCTTGGCTTTATTAGTTTTTTTAAGGAATTTAATACCAGTTGGTGTACTTGTATTAAGTTCCTTTTCGGTAGAATATATAACGACCCGTTGCAGAATTTTCGGACGAGGTTCTATTAGTTTATCTGCTTGATAATTTCAAACAGATTTTGTTTACTTTGTTATATGTATTTGTTAAATTGTGTCTATTCGGAAGTAGTGGGGTAATTGCGTAGCGCACTATTATTAGGAATGTTTTGTTTTTGACAATACAACATTATTAATTGCGTTAATAGCATTGTTGAGCAGACACATTTTTCGAACATTATAAAGCAATGGATTCGCAATATCTTTTAAATTGATTTAATTTGGGACTGATAGTGTTTTATGCAATTAGGGTGTGTGTTTTTGTTCCACAACATTGTTTCAACAGAATATTTGCTTGTGAATCTTCATTATTCATTTGCATTGCTATGACCCAATACAATACTTTACTACCTCTTCGAGCTTAACACCTTTGTTTGTTCCCATAACTACGATAAAGTTTCAATAGCTAAACACTAAAAATCCAGTATAAATTTTAGGTTATGGAATGTAAATCTCGATTCACTAGCATATCAGAAAATTGGAATTTACGGCTTCGGTTTCAATATCCGTGAATCAAGGTCTTTCATATTAAGATATATGGGAATGGCTGGTTGAGTCATCGTAGATCAATCTCTGAGAGGGGAATGGAAGCGAGGTCTGTGCCAAAATTTCTGGGGAACATTTTAAACTTGGTTACTTTAGACTTGGTTTGGGATGCAGAATTGGGTCATGCATGAAAGCTAAATATGGTAGTTGAGAAACTTGATGAACATGAATTTACTGTTAAAATTACATTAAACAGTTGATATTAGTACCTCCCTAATTTAATCTTACATGCTCGTGAATTTTGTGTAAATTATTTCCTCACCACTGCTCCCAAAACGGAGAAGGAAAACATTGTGAGGAAATTGGCATAGCGTAGATCATAAAAGTCGAAGACATGACATTTACCAACCCGACCAGGGCCCGCGTAGTGGATTAACGCCCACAGAGAGGAGGCCTTTGTCCAAGCGTGGAAAAATTATAAGCTGATTATGTTTGCGGTGGAGGTTCTTGCCCATTCTTCTCCATACGAAAACTACCTTTTATTCTATCCTTTTTTTCCTTATTTGCTTCAACTACATTAAATTATTACTTATTTAAATACATAAAACTCTTAGGCACTAAACTATATTATCATTTTGAAACATTAACAAATAATAAAAAAATATTATTATATATATAATAATATTTTAATAAATAAATATTTTTATTATATATAATGTGTAATTGCTATTGACTTGCTATCAAGAAACGATATGTAATGGTACAGACGCCAGCACATCAAGTTACCCGAAACTGTCAAATTTTCCCAATCGACTTTGAACTTTATGCTTTAGCCATAAAGTTGAAATACTATTAAATAAATTTGACAGAGTGTAGTAGCTTGATGTGCTGGTGTCTGTACCGTATTCTTGTTACCCACAGCTTTGTAAGAAAAATATCAGCGCATCTACTACTTTCTAGTTTATTTACAAGTAGGTACCTGCCGTTCTTCATAAGTTTGTGCATCGAGTAATATGTATAATTAACTTGTATTTCTCATGATAAGTGAATTGTATTCTTTTAGTGAAATAAATGTCTTAAACCGTTATTGTAAATTTTAACCTATAAAAGCACCTTTTATGTGCCTATTTGAAATAAATGCTTTGAGTTTTGCTATGCTCGTGAATGAGCAGACTTGCAATGGGCTAACGTGGTTTATCGATCAATTAAATAGAGGTGATAACTTAATTTAATGATCGCATAATAAACTATAAATAATTGTTTCTCTAAATGAACTTTAGTACTTAATAACTAAATTATTTTGTGATATTTGTATTTATTTATTTAATATTACAAGCACATAAATTTACAGAGGCGGATGTTTTCTTATCCCTTTATTGCGAAATTCAGGGTATTAATAGCCCAAAAAACATTCCCTTCTATGAATTATATTATAACTTAGTTATACTATGTACACCAGCAAAATATCATTTACTTTTCGCATTCGCAGGTGCAAATATATTGAATCACAATAAACTCGTTTATATTTAGTCATTACCTACCTTCAGAATTTTTACAGGTTATAGGGAAAAACATACGAACAACTCATTACCACTCTTACCACTTGAGATATACGGCTCAAATTCGAATAATCAATTTTATTTTGGTGAAATCAAATATCGTTGAGTGTTCGTTAACAACATTTTTTCATGTTATCTCGTCGTGAATAGCATTATGTGTGTTATAACATCGTAACTCGTAAATAGGATACTTTGGCATCTCAAAGGGATGTTATGACTTTATTATTTCCGGTATTCGGCCTTTGAGATTGTCCGGCCTCCGATTTTTGATTTAATGTTATTATTTTATCTGTTGATATAGAATTTCGTCCTTTCAAAGCAGGCTTGAAGTTCATTGAGGCGTTGTGATGCATATTAGATCCGGAGTTTATTTTAAGAACATAATTAATATTGTCTTGATAAAACATTTTTAGTAGGTATTCAAAATCGAGGATGGAACTCAGGATGATCTCTGAGAGGCCAGTCTGCAGTGTTGGGAAGATTCATCCAGAATTTTGAATATAATTTGAATTTTTCATTTTATGAATAATGATTTGATTTGATATGATTTTAGTATTGACCTTTGTAAGTTACAATAATGGACTAATTATTAAAGAATTAGTCTGAAATAAATTAATTTAATATATAAACATTTTATTATAAAATAATAAGATAATCTTAAAATAATTTATTTGTACCTACTAAGGTATACCTAGCATGCACAATTTACACTCATTCATTTTATGGCTATAAAAAACTGCATTTTATATCTTAATAGATTGCATTGCAAGGGCAAAGACTATCAAAACTTTGTTATCGTAAGTATTAAGGATTAAGTATTAAGTATTTGGTGTTTAAAAAAATAAACTTATCTTTATACTATAAAAATAAACTCATAAATTTTGCATACGAAATAAATTCCGAACTTATTCCAAAATTCAATAAACTCACAAAAAACATTCCTAAAAAAATAGAAACATTGTACCTACACACAAGAATAAAGTTCATACAAAGGCTTTTTGTCAAAAAAATATTATTATTCAGTGCTCTCAAGAGAGTCAAGACTCTTGAAGAAATTAAAGAGCAGAATTGTAAATGGAGTTGTTTTATGTAACAACTTCTTCAACACTAGCTGTGCCTGCAACTTAGTTCGGGTGAATGTCGAAAAAAAAAGGATTAATCCCCTTTGCTAATTATTTCCTAAAAAAACTATTATTTAATTGCTAAAAAATCTATTTTTCGAAAATAAAGGTAGCCAATTTACTTCTTATAACATCAACTGCCAGTGAAAGTCCTGTCAAAATTGGTCCAGCCGTTTCGGAGACCCGATTTGCCGGAACAAACAGAAAGACAGACACAATTTTAAAAATGTTTGTTTTTTTAATAAAATTCGTACTTTTCATTTAGCAAAAAGCTGTTAATTTGTCATTACAAACAGACACTTCAATTTTATTTATGTACCTATTTGTATGTAATATGTACAAGAAATGTTATTACGTTTCTAACAATTTAAATGTTCTAAATAAATTTTGTATGCAATATTGTTTAACTTTGATATAGGGTATAGTTTAACTCTGTTAGCTTGTAATTTATTTTTTAACAAACATACTATTAGGTACTAAACTGTAATTTTGTATGCCTGTCTATTTAATATTTGTACGCCGTTAACAGCAAAACAGAAGATATCTGTACCTTTTCTATTTCAAACATTTATTTGGTACACCTACCTTTAACACGTTTAAAAGAGTAACGGTGGAGTTTCTTGCCCATTCTTCACCATACGAAAACTACCTTTTGGAATGGGCGGCTAGAATCAATTCTATTTTTATTATTTTTTGTAATTTTTGACGTTCAGAAGTGCCTTTTATGTGCCTATTTGAAATAAATACTTTGACTTTGAACAAATAAAAACTTTGACTTTGATGTACGTTTGTATAGAAGATTAGCTTTCAACCCCTCAGAAACAAGGGGTAAAGAATCCTGGAATTTAATATCGTCACACAAAATGCAAGCTACTATGATTCTTGACACAGGAATGCCAACGGATCGAGGGGTACTGAGACTAAATAAGTGGGCACCTAGTAACTGTTTACGTAAGTTCTTGAATGCTCCTTTGATGATCTTCAACATTTTAACCGTTTTTTTATTAGATTTCTTTGAAAAGGGCCGAGACCAATTATGCTAAGTTACCCAAATTCAATATGTGCAAGTAATTATAAAGTTTTCTGGACTTTTTAGGATATGTGGATAGGTATTTCTGTTGAAAACGAAAGTCTATAGAGACTGATGGTCCTCTTGATATTTATTTACTAGAGGTTATATACCTACTTACTGTTTTATACTACATCAGGGTAGTTGCGTAACTCACGCTCAGTAGCAATCGCTTTTTTTTTGACATTTCAACAACATTGATTACGTTATTTACATTTTTGAGGAGACACATTTTTGAACATATAAAGCAATGGATTAGTAATATCTTTCAAAATGATTCAGATTGAGATCGATGGTGTGTAACGCAATAAGATTACTGTAGTTCCAATAATCCGCATCGCTGTGGACTGGTGATGTACCCAAGACACAGGCGCATTGCCACGTTGTATGGCAATATTTTGCCATACAACGTGGCAATGCGCCTGTGTCTTGAGAAGAATATTGCTAATCAATATCCTTCATAATGATTCAGATTGTGATTAATAATGTGTTACGAAATTAGAGTGCAGGTATTTGTGCAGGTTTTTTATATTATTGTATAAGATTATATTGTGTATTTTATCTATGGGCAATAGTAGCCTGAAAATAAAATGATTATTATTATTATTATTTCTTTTTTGGGAATAGGGGATATGTAATTTTCAATGAGTAGTTTTCGAGTCAAAGAGTGTCCATGGAGTTTCTTGCCTGTTCTTCTCCATAGGTACCTACGCTTTGGAATAGGCAACTAGCTTCATATTTTCTGACTGACCGAATTCTTGACAATTCAAAAGTGCCTGTAAATGGTTTAATTGAAATAAATGCTATGATTTTGAGTTTGATGTAAACTGGATTTCTCTCAAAGGGACAGGGGTTCCAAATACTCCTCAATTTTCAGAAGAATGTAAATGGCAATAATTTTTTCATGAAAATATTTTTTTTATCAAATAATTCATTTATTTTTAGTAAAAAACACAGTTTCATATTTTGATATCTGAATGCAAAAGCTGCAATTTATTCGTAATAAAACATTAATTAAAAATCTAGTTGAATAACCTCAATAATTCAACAAAGTTTTTGAGGAAAATTAAATAGGATTCAACTAGAGGTACGAGACAGTAAAAGTAATATTGAATTAAACCGTTAAAGAATATTTACTAGTACACAAACATCTGTCTTACCGATAGCTGATTGTGATACACAATAACGAATAAGCTGATTTAATACGATTCATCATCATGATTTGCCCAGCCTATTCTCAACTATGTTGGGGTCAGCTTCCAGTCTAACCTAATGCAGATGAATACCAGCATTTTACATGGAGCGACTACCTATCTGACCTCCACAACCCAGTTACCCATTGGTAACCGTTAACCGTTACCCCTTGGTAAGACTGGTTGTCACATTTTTGGGCTTCTGATGACTAGTAACGACTGTCGAAGATCCAGGAATGACAGCCGGAACCAACGGCTTAACGTGCTTTCCGAGACACGGAGGTTTATAAAGATGGTCGACGGATTCAATTTATTACTTGATTAACTTTTTTTTTCAAGATATCCGATTCAATACGATTCGTCAAAAGCATGTAACATCTCTTATTGACCGTTGGGCCTTTTTTACGGTTTATGCCCGTCTGACTAACCTGGTATGCAAGCCCGGAAAGGTTTTTAATGTGCCTAATTAATTGTGTAATGAATCGGATCAAGGATCGGTTATATATTGATTACACACGTAAATAAGCACAGGAGATATTTATATGATACACCTATTTTTGCTCCCACTATCTGCGAACTACACTTATCTGGACCGGATCTAAATGCATTGGTGCGAAAGATATGATTACACTACAACGGCATTCGCACGCTACGGACCGGGCGCGATCGTCCGTGAATGACACTGTTCGCACGAATGCGTTTCATGAACTTACTAGCACTTGAATAGAAACGACATCGATTTAAAGCCTGACTAAGGAGCCTGCGGACATTTCCGTCACGTAGATGTATTTGATCCTAGTCCACTGCATTTTTTCAAGATCTTCGTTTGAGTTCGCATGCGTTAGAGCGGTAACGTACTAGTAATTTGAGTCGAGCGTCAGACGTGTCCTTCGGAGGGGCTCGTGGTTAAACTATAACAGCCGCACGGATCGATCAAAGGTTAAGCTACGCTTGCCGCGGTTGGTTCAAGGATGGATGACCATCCATTACATATCGAAAATCTCCCGTAACTCGGCCAGTACGTTAAACCGTTGGTTCTTCGTAAATCTTTGGCAGTCGTTACTAGTCCTCAGAAGCCCGAAAAGCTGACAACTAGTCTCACCAAAGGGTATCGTCTTACCCACTAACTGGGTTGTGGAGATCAGATAGGCAGTCGTCCCGTTTGAAATACTGATATTCAGCTGCGACTAAGACTGGAAGCCGACCTCAACATAGTTGGGTAAAGACTGGGTAGATGATATTGTCAGACGTGTCATTCGATCCGACTAAAGTTGATTGAAGTCTCTGACATGCGAAGTGCTATGCGTACTTGTCAGGTGTCGCTTTGACGACGTTTAGTAACGTGACGACGCCTGCTCTTCTAGCAATGAGAATTAAACAAAATAATAAACTGAATTAGGTACGTGTCTTTACTTTGAATAAATTCTTGATACACGATACGTAGCCCCATTTAAATCCACAAACAACTCCATTAGGCAATAAATAACACGCTGTTCCTATTTCACAGGAGCTAAACAATAAAATAAATGCACCTAAAAAACAATTTTCACACGGTGTTAAACAAAACAACGATCACAAACTGCTGCACAAATAGCCTTACTTACACAGCATGCCACCATCAACCACGTCAGCGAATAGGGTGACCACACGATGAATGAATTTATAGGAGACAAGGAAATTCAATTTATCGAAAAATGGTTTTGTGTTCATGTGGGGCTTTCGAATAAAAATAATGGACAAGCGCTGATGGGATGTTGTGGCTAACGAACTACATAAAGGCACTGTTAACACTATTATGTGTAGTTAATAAAAGGCTTTGAAGCAAACGCCTTTCTGTGGGCCGAGAAATAATATCATATAAAGAATATTGAAAATGAAATCGCTAGGTATTGTAGATGATATTGCTCCAAGAAAATATATCTTTTTTATAGTTTTTCGATAGACGGATGGCAGTATTATTGGTAAGTAAATATTTCTTTTGCGGATTTGGGACTGGGGATGGATGGTAGGGTTTCAGTAGCTTTATATATGATTCTGCATAAGTTGGGAGTCAACCAAGGGAAGCGGTTATTACGGTTCTCGTTATTATTCAAGTGCGATTTATATTCAACATACCGGTAATGTAGAAACGTACTATAGTACTAGTAGGTACTATAATTGTACACTTTAATCTTGGGATTTTGCATTTAAGCCTGTGTTTAATAGCTACCTATGTATCGTACTTACACACCTAACGTCACACTCTCGGTAACGTGTTTGTATTAATTTGCAGACTTTCGCAGAAGTGTGTTTTTTGCTCTACATTTCAAGGCTCCTGCAAACAGGCGCGACGCGCGACGCGAATCGCCTGTTTGAAGGAGCCTTCATTCGGTATTAACTTGTCATCTATGAACGAGAGTGGAGTGCATAAAACGTAATTGAAAATTTTAAGTACCTACAGCAGAAGAAATCAATTTTCTTTTTGTTTCACATATGCAATACTCCACAGAAACGCTCTCGCCTGTTTTCTTTCTGATTAATGGCCACAAAGCAACGATTTTTTACAGAATAATAAATATTAATTACGTGTATGTCCCTATGTTTTCCTTTTTGATGATACATTATTTTTATAAGCACTAGAATCCTCTAAAAAGGCCGATTTAAACCGCTGTCAACAGAGGCCTAGTGTACAAATTTGACAATTATTAATGAAAAAAGACAAAGATAGGGACACAGATGCTTCTTATTCAGTTTATGAAATATCTTTTAAATTGGTCCAATATTGGAGGAGAAAACCGGTGAGAGCCAAACTTCGAATTACGACTTTTTACTTAGGATTTTTCAAAAGTCTCTCCGACCGCATTTCCTCTTAAATATTGAACGTTTCATCGTCATTCTCCTGGAAAATGGTAGGAAAATAAGGAACTTTTTGTTTTATTTTTGATTTATTCAATGTTTCATATGTACATTGAATAAATCAAAAATAAAACAAAAAGTTCTAACTACGTCAAATTAAAAATGGAAAAACAAAAGAACACTAATCGCTTAACAAATGGCTTTGTTTAAAAACTCTAACGAGCGAAGACGGCTGAAATCCGAATCTTTGAGAAACGGTTAGCATATTCCATATATCACAATCAGAGGCATAACATCTATTAGTCTGAGCCGTAATAGACGGACGGAAATGAGAACAAACGATTATGTATATTAGACACAAGAGATTTATTTCCATACTGAAATGATGAAAGAAAACATAGGGGTATAAGTTCCTCGTCAGTTATGGGAAAATGGGGGAAACATTTCCGTAAGTCGATTCTTATAAGGTCGTAACTTTGTAGGTTACATTTAGAACTAGGTAGGTATTTTATATTTTTTTGATTTGTTTTTTTGTGTTTTTTTTTGTATCTTATCGTATGCTGTACCGGTTGACGTCATCACGTCAACGACTACTGTCACCGAAGATCGGCGCTGGGGCTTTGTCTCGCTTAAGGTCTTAGCATTATGCCGAGCGATGGCCGTTTTACGTGGAGTGACGCATATTTTTTTTTTATTTTTTTTTTTTGTGTTTGTGTTCTTTCTCTGCGTCATGTTTACCGTAAATAAACGTATTTTCTTTTTCTTTCTTAAGCTTGTCTGTTTGGGACGTTTAAACGCATAAATGGCGGTATTGATTTTGAGATAAAAAAAGGAAGAAAGAGGAAGAAAAAGTAGCTTTATGTTATATTTATTTAAGCTTCTCGCACAGAAGCAAAGTCGAACTTAAGAGAAAATGCGGTCGGAGAGACTTTTGAAAAAGTCTAATTAAAAAGTCATAATTCGAGGTTTGACTCTCGCCTACTCTTCCAATATTAGACCAATATAAAAGATATTTCACAAACTGAATAATAAGGATAATAATTATATATTGTGTCCCTGTGTTTTCTTTTTTCATTAATAGTTGTTAAATTACACTAGGCTTCTGTTGAAAGCGATTTAAATCGGCAATTTTGAGCATTTTTTGAGGGTTCTAATGCTTATAAAAATAATGTATTATAGAGGTATGAGGAACAGGGTGTAAAGTTCACTCATACTCTATAGAAAAGAGAGGATCCTCCGACCAGACGGGTGTTGTGTCTGGCGGGCAACTGCCCATTGATTCGTGTCGGGCCGTTTGTATCTATGCTAGTTGCGCGGTGAACTCTGCTTGCGCGATGCAGGATTTGCGTGACGTCAGTAAGTCAGTATGACGCGTTGTTTGCATGTGGCGTTGTAGATACCGCTACATCACTCTCCCCCGGAGACCGGAGGTCGATAGTGGGCTGAGTCTTGTATCTTGCGATGCTTGCCAGGCCAGCTGAGGTTCCATTGAGTCGGAACCGGTTGCCGCATAGTTCACGGTGAGTCGGAACTGTCTGCGAAGATGTCCCCAGTGAGTCGGGGTGGCGCTGCGTTATGCTCCAGTGCGTCGGATGTGGTACAGCGCCGGGTGGAGGCTGACTGCTGCGTCGACCAGGAGAGGAATTGACCTCTTCTTGTTGACCGGCCGAAAGTGCAGTGTGCTGTGCCAAGGTTGCTGATGAGGCTGAGGGTGATGACCAGGTATGCGCGGTCGCTGCATGCTGGTGGTCAGGATACCTGTTGAAGCCGTGGGTGCTGGCTGGCTGGATGACTTGCCGCTCTAAAGCTTGCGGGAGTGATGATTATGACGTCACGCTGGAGTAGGTGCACGAAGGCTGCGCTGACGTTCATGTTCGGGGTCACCAGTATAGAGGTATGAGGAACAGGGTGTAAAGTTCACTCATACTCTATAGAAAAGGGAGGATCCTCCGACCAGACGGGTGTTGTGTCTGGCGGGCAACTGCCCATTGATTCGTGTCGGGCCGTTTGTATCTATACTAGTTGCGCGGTAAACTCTGCTTGCGCGATGCAGGATTTGCGTGACGTCAGTAACTCAGTATGACGCGTTGTTTGCATGTGGCGTTGTAGATACCGCTACAGTATCATTAAAGAGGAAAACATAGGGACATACAAGTTAATATTTATTATTCTGTAAAAAAAAACATTGCTTTATGGTCATTAAACAGAATGAAAACAGGCGAGAGCGTTTCTATGGCGGAAAGATCGGTTCCCGCATTTCCTCTGAATGCCTTTAGGCTCGTACACACAGGCGCGACGCGACACGCGACACAAAGGCACCGCTTGTTGCGCGAGTTGCGGTGCCTTTGTGTAGCGTGTCGCGTCGCGCCTGTGTGCACGAGCCTTTACTCGTTCTCTAATAGTCAACCAAGGGTAGTGAGGAGATAAGATGACAGGTGTTCTGTTTGAGAAGAATTTATATATTAAAAAGATAACATAGTGAATTTAAAATAAAATAGGTACCTACACAGTTTTTCTTAACTCTAAAATCGGTGACATGACCTTAGAACAAGCTTTCCTACCTCCATCTAAATTATTCATTTGTCCACACTGACCCATCTCACCGGATAACCCGTATAATAACGGGTCAAACTCCTTCAAGGCTTTGTGGTGCTCGAGAACCGTAAGATTCTAAGAATTTCGATCATTGATCGATTTCCAATTAAGCTTGTATTGTGGCTGTGATGTTATAATCTCTTTTCAGATTAAATACGCCACACACGACTTCAAACATGACTATAGCTCACTCAAAGCTATATGTTTTGAGTGAGCTATAGTCATGTTTGAATCATATTTTTTAAATTAATTTTGTCTGATTTTAAACACATTCAGTTTTTAATTGAAACACAGACATTATTAGTATGTACGTTATTTTGTATGTTACAGTGTCAGTTAATTTCTTTAAGTACCTATGTTTTCTTTTTTTTTGGCACCATGTTTTTTATATATTCCTGTCATTTGTTATCATTTAAATGTATTGTGTGTTGTGCTATGTGTATTGTGTGCACTGAATAAATGGTTTATCTATCTATATTTTAAAGGCTGTTAAAATCATTTTGCAGCTGCCTTATTCTGTCTCAAAACTATGTTATTTTCTATGATTTTATTCTTTTCCACTACGCTTTTTTTCCTTCAAAATAAAATTCAAAACACATTATTACACACACACACACACACACACACACACATTACACATTATTCTCTCGCCATTATCCAAATTTATTTAAAATCGTCGCTTCATGTCTTTTTCTTCCATACTTCTCTATTAATGGGGTTCTCAGTAGTCACCCTTCTTTCAACCCATATCATCTTTCACACAGTATATCCAACGTTTTATTTCACATTCATGAATACTCAAAATTTCCGTCAAGACATTTGCCTTATTCCTCCGCATCACATTTTGTCATCCAATCTGGCAAATTCCAAATATAGACACCAGTGGCGAAGGGTGAATTTATGACAAAGGTAAGCCGGAGCAAAGAACATGCATGTAGCGTTTTGCAATGTTTTAATTGTATGGTGTATTAAATATCTACAGTATGATATGATTTCATTCTGAATTTTCGAAAGAAAGCCGGTGGGAATCGAGTTATATTTAGTTAGTTAGCCTACCTTCGCCACTGATAGACATCAACAACATCAAAGCAATTTAAAAACCTAAACATACCACCAGCTCAATATTTTCTCGATTTTTAAAATAACAATACCCGTGAGTGCACCGTAGTTCCTATGTAACATCCCCAAACACACTCACACTACATAAACAAACCACAAAAATCACAGTGCGTTTTATCCAGTCCCCGAGTGACAATGCACTCAATCCGTTCAAAACAAAGCTAAAATACGACACAGTGTATAAAAAAAAACAGTGTAAAAATAACAGAACAAAAATCAAGTGCTATCGTGACACGGTTTAGTTTAAAATATACCAAGTGGGTTGACGTTGATAGACTGCTCGGTGGAACGATCGTCTGGTTCCCTTGCGCCAAAAATGGACAACCTTACTGTGAATACGGTGATGAATTTTCTGTTAGGGACCTATTCGTCAGTTTACGGTTGGATGCGAAGGGAACCTCTGGTTTCGGATGAATGATATGGAGTTTATGCTGCATGTGAAATCACACCGGATCAAACAAAGTCGCTTTTCGTGTCAGTATGTGTGACCGCTTAGTTTTTTTAAACTACACAATGTATTTTGATGCGGTTTTCACCATTTGAGTATTTATTCCGGAAGGTTTATTCCTATCATAATCAGCCTATAACGTTCCCACTGCTGGAACATAGGCCTCCTATCAATGCGAAGGAGTGGGCCGTAATCCATCTCGCGCGGCCCAGTGCGGGTTGGTATATATGTCACTTGTCTTAGAATTTCTGGTTCTAGGACATGCCGGTTTCCTCACGAGGTTTTCCTTCACCGTTTTGAGAGTAGCGATGATGAAATAATTTACACAAAGTAAAGCTCTTCTCTGGGTTTGAACCTACGACCAAAAACTCGGAAGTCAAGGCCGTTACAACTGGACACCCTATGATTTATGCGTAGAAAACATTAATACACGTAGGTTTGGTTTAGATATAGCAGAGAAAACTCGGCGTTTTTACATGTCGCTACATCAGTATATTGCTAAACCCGTGCGAAGCAGCGGCGGATCGCTATATAGTTCCTTTATAACTGTCTGCTTCACCGTGTCTGGCTACTAATATATGATTTAGTAGTGCATCCTACAAAAGAGGACATCCAATCTCTGCATAAGCACGTAATAAAAAACGTCCAATTACGAAGGTAATAAAGGAATTCTTATTATAGATATATGCATTCATTTGAGTTGATTGAGTGATATAACATGACTAATTTTATGTTTTTTCATGTTTTGCTGTCATAACATTGACAGCATTTTGTAAATAAACTGAGACCACATTAAGAGCGATTTTTTCTTGTTAGTGGAATCATATTTCTGTATATTGTGACAGCAATCTACGTAATAACAATCTTACATTAATTAATTAATTCAGTCACTGACAAACAACGCGCAGACTAAACCGATGGGTTTAGAAGCAGAGTTTCTTCTAATATAATAAAGAATCAGAATAAGAATATTTATTTATGAAACATAGGTAGGTATTTATATAAAGGTTTTAGGTTAATTATATGGGCGCTTTGTTTTGCCGTGAAGGCGTACAAATATTGTAGAAAATAAAAACAAACAAAAAACTAACACAGAAAAAAGACAAAATTAAATACTTACAAGAGTAAATTTAATGAAACATCTTAATAAAATCTATAAAGATAAACAGATTTCTTAAAAATATTTAAAATATTAAATGTTTATTGCGCACGAAATATTAAAAATTAACATTAAGGCGAAAGCGCCAGGGTAGCCCGCAAAATTCAATTTTTTTTTTGGTTTTTTGCAATTTGCTCAGTATTAAGTTTGGTCAATATTAATAAAATAAAATATTAATTTGGTCAGTATTAAGTTGTACGTTGATTAATATATGAATCGCGGCCGTAACAAATATGTATTTACAGAATTATAATCTCCAAAGTAGCTCCAAAGAATAACTGTTTCATGAAATTATCATTCTTTGGAGTGACGTGGTCTTAGAGAGTTGTGTTGATGACTTTAATGATTATAATTAAAGATTGATTGATTTTTTTGATTGATTAATATGAAATGACTTTTGTTAGTCTCACAAAAACTCGAGAACGGCTGGAAAGATTTGGCTAATTTTGGTTTTCAAATATCTGTAGAAGTCCAAGGAAGGTTTAGCAGGTGAGAAAATATGAATAAGTTGTAAGGAAAATAATAAAAGCAACAATTTTATTACCCCATACAAACTGTTCGTACTTGTCGAATAGGTTGCGTTCAGAAATTAAATAATACGGGGGTAAGAAGATTGCATAGTTTGATTTACTCAATTGTTTGGTCTGTCCTTTACTCTTTTATTTTATTTCTATTTTACTTTATTATCAAGACAGACATTTTTATGTAGCTTGATATATCTTTAAATAGAAAAGAATATATTTATTTGCTTTCTAAGTTTAGTCACAAAACAAATTTCTGAACGCACTATAAATATTTGACAGCAAACAAATATGTCATTTCTTTCCTTTGTGACTTTATGAAAGTACTGCGATTTTCCATTTTTTGTAGTTTAGTGTATTAGTAAAATAGTTTAGTGTATTTAAAATGCCAAGGAGAAGACGACCTGATTTAGGTCGTAGAAGTCAATGAAATGTACGACGAGCTACGTCACGTGCCAACAGCACTGATGAGCAGCGAGACATAGATAAGGTGAATGCGTAGTTATAGCCCGCGAAATTCTATTTTTTTTTACGTTTTTTGCAATATTCAGGTCAGTGACAAGTTCTATCTTGATCGAAATTCAATCTGACATTTCGTGACTATAACAGATACGTATTTACAGAATTATAATCACCATAAGAACAAATCTCTTAAGGAAAAGTGCTTATGGAACAAATCTAACTTATAGAGACATATGTATTAATGATTCTAATGACTATAATTCTGTAAATACATACATTCTATTATAGTCGCGAATCATATTTTGATCAAGATACAACCTAACACTGACCTGCAAATTGCAAAAAACGTAAGAGAATTTGAGTGTCGTGGTTTACCACTGCGCATTCACCATAAGCTACATCAATTTTATTGCATGCTACAGACAAGAAATTTGAATCGTGTATGGGGATTTATGTTAGCCACAGACAATTAAATTGCATCGTGTTAATCGTTATTTAATGATAAACATAATTGTATAAAAATGGTCATCAATAAGGTATCTACAGCTGTTATTGCACTAAACCAACTTTACCCTAGGTTTAATAATTATTACCTGTAATAAGCAAAATTACTAATTTGTTCAACGCTACACCAAAAAGACACATCAGCAGCAAGTGAAAACACATGAACTTTCAAATTCAGTCTAAAAAAAAATACGTGCTTTTATGAATGTTACAACGGGTCGCGTAAAAATTATTTCGTCGTAAAAATGTGACACTGAACACAAAAGTTCAGCGAATGTGGAGGAAAATATTTTTCGTCGGCTTTTTATATGAATACTAAGGACATGTTTGCGTGTGTCTGATTTCTCGTTGCTATACTTTTTGATATGAAACATTGTGAACTCACACCTTGATGGCGGATTATATTTTTAATGCATGTTCGTGGAATACTTCGTTTTTTTTTTGCGTTGGGATTTGCTTATATTTTTGATGTCGTGTGGATATTGTGCTTCAGCAAGGCAGTAAAGGAAACTGTGGTGGCCCAGTGGTAACAGCCGCTACTAACGAGTTGTAGGTCGTTGGTTGAAACCCGACAGGCGCTTTACTCAGTGTAAATTATTTCATCACCACTGCTCTCAAAACTGTGAAGGAAAACATCTTGAGGAAAACGACATGTCCTAGAACAAAAAATTCGAATACTTGTGACAACTACCCATTCACAGTGGACCCGCGTGGTGGACACAATGTTCCCACTGCTGGGACACAGGCCTTCACAGGCAGGCAGGCAGGGTTTCTTTACTTCTAAACTGCTGCACAACGATGTTATTCCAACATTCAAGTATACACAAATGATAACTGATATTTTCTGAGTCATAAGTCTAAAACCATCAGTAACCTAAATTGACTGAACAAACATACAAACTCAAAATAAGCAGTAACAAGTGAAACAACATCGTTGTTCACCACGCTAGAAATAATGAGCACACCAACAAATTATAAGCAGAAACTCAAAGTGAAACAGACACATCAAAGACGAAACATGATTCACTTGAAAACGCAGAAATTAAAACATGGCACACAACTTTGATAACTACGCAAAGTTCCATCTGCCCGCGGGCGGCCATCAAAAACTATTGTACAGTTAATAAGCTGTTAATAATTTGTTCTGATCCCACCACTCTGTGTGTTTTATGAAACTGAATTCTCTATGAAATTAACGACAGCTATTTCACAGCCAAAAATAGCAGCGTTACTAGAGAACGGTTATTTTAACAAGCGCTTTGTGGCGGGTAATATCGTAAATTTTGTTTGGAATAAAATTATGTGATTGGTTTATTTTATTTTTAGATAAAAATGGTTGCTTTTAAAGAACGATATCTATAGTTTTAACAAATGCTGCTGCTGAATTTGGTGGTTATTTTGAGTGTAGCTGTCAGTCAGTCTTTAGATGTTTATAAAACCTGGAATTTATACTTTGAATCCATTGTAAGCAATAAACAGAATTGGATTTTTTTGAATTTTTTTATTTCAACGGTTTTTATTCGTGGAAACATAATTTTAAAATCTAACATATTAAAATAATAATAATATGTACAAGTATATAAAAAGGAGGGGAAATATTCAACGGGCTTCAAAAAATTCATCCGCATCGCTGTCAACAGGAAACGTGCCCAAAACACTGGCAGCATTGCCACGTTGTATGGCAATGCTGATTCTTTGGCCAAAAAATAGGCCAGCCCTCTAGTCACGTGAAGAGTCGACCAACCACTTGGCGATGTCTCGAATTACTAAGTGGGCACTCGGGCCCCATGGCCCTAGAGTTTCAACCCCAAACGGCTCAAACTTATTAGTCTAATGCAATTTTCATACTAAAAGCCGATATCTATAAACGTTACTTGGCTCTTGCTTTGATATAAATATTTCTCGACTCTCTTACACTTGTAGTTTGACAATGTGCGATAGTGATATGAAAAAACCGCTAAACGTAAGATCGTGGTACTTATTCAAGAAGAAATGAAATATACCTACTTGTAGCTAGCGAAGCCATGAAAAAAATTGCAATAATAAGAAAATGGAAAATTTAGAGTGATGACCTTGAGGGTAGGGATCCCCTCCGAAGATGCATAAATCGAATGCCTCACCGGACGAAATCACTTTTCTGCGAGCCAAACAATCGTATCCAATTTTGATAAATGTGGCAAGTCCCTCGATCTTTTAGATAGCGATAAGATGATTTATTTTAACAACCTACAGAGAATGAAACAAAATTTGTTCATATTTGTCTCAAAAATCTTCTACATAATTTTATTCTCAAATTAATTAATTCGCTGACAGACAACGCAGTCAAAACTACTGGGTCTAGAAACATGAAATTTTGCACAATAGTTCCTTTTATAACAACGATGAGCACTAAGAAAGGATATTTGAAAATTCATCCCCTAAAATGGAAGAAAGTTTTTATGGAAGTCATTTTTGCCGATGGAAAATCCATCGGGCACTCGGCTTGTTATAAATAAGTCACGTTCCTAACGAAAGCTTTTAACGAGCAAGGAACTATAACATCACAGTTTCTCCTTAATGAAAAACCGATTTAATTATCGATGCTTCTATACTACCAAGGAGCACATAGCTGTGTGGACGTTGCACTAACATCTCACTCGCCGTTCATTAGCAACCTCAATATGTCCTTAGATAGGGACTACAAACATTTACTCTAGCATTGACCTCACCCTGTTAACATAATAACATAGCTTTGATGTCAGGAGCCGCCATCGCCATAAATACAGAACCAGGGAATAGTTAAAACAGAAGGCTATCTCCAAATAACTAAAGAAAACAGACTCACACACACAATAGACGCGTACGTGCAGGAGATGATGTCATTTTTTTACCCAGTAGGTATATTTTAGAATGTGCTAAATTTGTCCGACAGCAATTTGACTTATTTATAAAGGCTCAAGACCGTTGCCCTCGAAAAGTAAGAGATCCAGATAGAATAGTTCTGCCTAAGGCACTAAGGACCTCTCCGTATAAAAAGAACTGTTATCATATGAGTGGACTTATCTATAAAATACCAAAAAACTTTAAAGATTTACCGAATAATTTCATTTTTTATAAAATTAAAATTATGGCTGCTGGAAAAACGATTTTATTCTATATTTAAATGAATTTATAAATAACGTGTTTTAAATTATTTTATGTGAAGATAATGAATATTCAATGTATTGAAAAAGTAATGATTTTTAGAAACTAGTATTTAAAGTATGCCATTGGACGTAAATATACTCATATACCTACTTAATGTAAAATTTTGCATGTCAAATGTCTAACTATGTATTAGGAAACTTATTTAAATTTTAAGACCAACGCTGTACCAATACCTATTGCAAATAAATGATGATGATTATAATTACTTTAAACTATATATAAACAGGTTTATAAGCTTAAAAAACGGCCAAGTTATAAACATTTTAATATAACTGCTACACAAAGACACTATCACAAAACTGACGTCCCTATTCTGTAATTTTATACCAACGCCATAAATTGTCCGTACCGCGCGACAAGGATGGGAATATATCTCTTCCACAACGTTTAGAGCGTGTAGCTTCTTCATATTTCCATAGATTTTTTCGATTACCGCATTTCTACTATGCCTTCTTTGAAGTTACATTATTTGCTGAACAGTTCTAATAATATAGTCGTCATTCCTATTGTCAGCCGCGAGTACGCTTGCACGCGCTGTAAGTAAAGTGTGTCTATTCGTGCGTGCATTGCACAGAGCTAGGCTTCTGAACCAACCTGTTTAGTGAAATAACGGTGCCTTAACGATGCTCGAGTACGTAATTTGGGCTAGGACGTCTAATTAATACTGGCTTAATTATTTTGTGAGTATTAATTGGAGGTAAGCGTTGATCGTGGTCTTTATGTGGTACTAAATAAAATAGAAAGTCTAGAAATAATTGTGACTGACTATGTTCTGTGTCGTCATTGGTAATTTATCTTGGGAAGTGAAGTCATAAATATCAGAAAAACTGTATATTGAGAATATACAGTTTTTCTGATATTTATGACTTCACTTCCATAGAGTTCTGAAAAATATTTTAATATCGAAATTTTTTGTGTCAATAATCTGAAATTTTTTTATTAAAACTGGGTGTTTTTTTAAGATCTAAGCCATTGTTGAGTATTTCATTATTTCGACTCCGTGATTTTTATACAAAATGTTAAGCTTACCGGAATAACTCTACTGGGAACCGAAATGACTGCTACAAAGAAACAACATTTACACAAGAAAATTACAAAGTCCTACGTCTTGTAATTTTTGAGTAACTGGAACATTTTTTTTGGTAACAGTTAAAAATGACTGCTTCTTTTTCGTGTAAAATATTTTTAATTCTAAATATTTTGATAACCGATAACCAGCCATTGTTATTTTTTAAATAATAAAGACTGTCTTTAAATCTGATCCACAAAAAGTTCATACAATTTGACATAATGGTATAAAAAAATTTAGATTTCAAAAACGGAATTTGATTGTCGACTCCAAATTAAATTCCGAAATAATAATTTACGGTACATTACATTAGTATAAAACCTTTAAATTTCCATTGTCATCTAAACGCCGAGTCTAGCAAAAGGCAAAGAAGAAAAAGCGCTAAAAACAACTTTCCTGGCTTAAAACACGTGTCAACTTCTAAAGGTGATTTAATGAATCTGTGTAAAAAAAAAGGTATAATATTAAGGTTTAGATATTCCGGCCGCGTGGCAAGGTCCCGATAATTTTGCCTCCGTTGCTTCTCATTAAAGATTTTTCGCTTATGTTGATTTACTACGTTTCAGATCGTTCGGCATTTTGATTAATACTTTTCAACGGACCGGAAAGTTGGATGAAAAATTTTCTCGCTAATTACCAAAGATTAAGAAACGTGCCTCCCGATTTTTTTGCTTAAAATGAATCCTTGACGCTTGATTTTTTTGCACAAAAGTTTTGAAGATACTTTTCCAACGAAGTGTATCTTTGTAGCTTATTTTTCGCAAGCAAGTACTTTCCTTACTAATTTATCTGATTACTTGATGCATTAGATTTGTGCGAAATTTGTGTAAAGTAAAGTAAATTTACGTCGGGGCTTAAATTTTTGATTGGTTTACATTAAGAAAATTAAGGGGGACATCGTACTGAAAGGGTGCCAACGGAGGAGGTGGAGTCGCTACGCAAGGCGCCGCAGGCTCCACATCCGTTCTCCGGATGTGGAAGCCACGGAGGCGGAGCTGTACGAGGGGTACAGAGTGGCGGAAACCGCCCTCGATATGGCCCGCGAGGAGATGGTGGAGACTCTGAACAGAGATCCATGGGGGCGCAAAGCAATGGGGGCAAAATGGTGGGGAATTAACATCTGGGCCCCCCCGCTGACGCAGAGTCTCTGCCTCCAGCTGGTGAAGGAGGTGGTGAGTGCTCTGTTCCCTTCACAGGGGCAGCAAACTCCCCCGCCCATGGCTCCGCCACTTGCGTGTCCGAACCGGACCACGCGGACGACTACGACATCCCTGCAGTGACCGGGGTAGATCTGAGAGTGGCGGTAGGAAGGCTGAAGGCCAAAAAAGCCGCCCCAGGACCCGACGGCTTGCCAGGTAAAGCCTAGGTTCTGGCCTCGAGGGCTGTCGGGCCTCAACTGAGGCGCCCTTGAGCGCATGTATGGAGAGATGCCAGTTTCCACTCCGTTGGAAGACGGGGAAGCTGATCCTCATTTAGAAGCCAGGGCACCCTGCGGACTCTCCGTCCGCATACCGGCTAGTCGTGCTGCTCGACGAGGTCGGCAAGCTCTTTGAGAGAGTGATTGCGGGCCGGCTCGTTGGGCACCTGGTGAGGACAGGGCTGGATCTTGTGGGTAGCCAGTTTGGCTTCCGCAAGGGGCGCTCGATGGTGGATGCCATCTTGCATGTGGGAGCCTTCACGACGGGGGACGCGGTGTCCCGGAGTGGGTCGCTGTGGCGGTGTCACTCGACATCGCCAACGCGTTCAACACCCTGCCCTGGAGCTGCATTGCGGAGGCACTCCGGTATTAACGGGTGCCAACCTACCTCCGTCAAGTAGTCGGGGCGTATTTGACGGACGGAGCCGTCATTTACCCCGTTTGCGACGGGGAGTGGCACCGGCGAGAGATGTCGTGCGGTGTCCCACAGAGATTGGTTCTGGGGCCGCTCCTGTGGGACATCCGTTACGACCGATTGCTGCGGGCTGACCTCCCTGATGGCGTCAGCGTAGCGAACTACGCTGACGACACGCTTGTCCTAGCGCAAGGGAGGTCGCATCAGGCGGCGGCCGACGCGATGGCACGCGGGTTTGCAATAGTTGTGCAGAGGATCCGGCAGTTTGGTCTCGAGGTGGCATTGCACAAGTCCGAGGCCATGTCATTTCATGGGCTCCGGAACAGGCTACTATCGGGATCCCATCTAACGTTAGGAGGGATTAACATCGGCGTCGAGAAAACAATAAAATACCTAGGTCTCATCCTCGACAGTCGGTGGAACTTCATCGAGCACTTCTGACGTTTGGCCCCCAAGCTGGAACAGGCCGGGGCCGCCTTCAAACCGCTCTTGCCCAACCTGAGGGGCCAAACGCCTCCTGCTGGAGGCTTTATGCGGGAGTCGTGCAGTCCATGGCCCTATATGGGGGCCCGGTGTGGGCGCGTTCACTGCGGCGGCGAGCCTCTCATTATCTGAACGCGCCCCAGAAGGTGGTATCCGTAAGGCTGAGCCGCACAATCACGGTAGAGGCAGCAAGCCTCTTTGCCGGACTGCCGCCATGGGATTTGGAGGCGATAGTCCTCGCGAGCCTGTATAAGTGGCGCGCGGAGGCACTACGCTGGGGGGAATCTCCGCTTCCGCGACAAATCGCGGTGGAGCGGAAGGACCTCCGGCGCTATCTCATGGCGGCATGGAAAGAGCGATTGTCGCAACCCAGCACAGGGAACGCCACGATAGTGGCGATAAGACCCCTCTTTGGGGAGTCGCTAGAGAGGCGTCACGGGGATGGTTTTGGAGGTTCCTGCACATCATCAGGCGGGAGGAAACGCCAGGGTGTCACCACTGCGAGGATCGGCCAGAGGATACGGTAGAGTATACGGTGGAGGTCTGCCCCGCTTAGGCGGAGCACCGCCGTGTCCTCGTAGAGGCGATCGGCAGCGGCGGCGACCTCTCGCGTACGGCCTTGGTTCAAGCCATGGTCCGGAGCAAGAGGAAGTGGGAGGCAGTCACCTCCTTCTGCGAAGCAGTCATACTAGCGAAGGAGATGGCGGGATAGCTGAGGGAAAGAGCCTCGCGTCCCAGCCGCTCCCGCAAGACGCTCCGGGCGTCACGAGCCGCGTGACGACTCCCGGCCACAGCAGGCGCGGGCCTGCGGACGGAGAGTAATGGGTAGCTCAACGTCCGATCAGGACTGGGCCCGTGCCGGACGGCGCGTACGTATTCCACGCGCGCCTCAATTAGATCTCAGCATCAGCGAAGGGGCCCGTTAGGGCCGGAGCCTGCTGGGTCAGCGGGATTATCCGAAAGGGTTACCGCTGGCCCGGAACATAAAGGTAAACTGGTAGAAAATGTCCAAGGCATTAAGTCCGCCTTTGTACAGTTTTTACCTTGTGTATAAAGTTTTAATAAAATAAATAAATAAATGGCTAAGGAAGGAACACGGGTGGGTTTTAGTCAGTAAGAGTCTGACAGTCCCTTCCGCTCCACCCAGAGCGGGAGGGGTCGTTTAAAGATTTCCCATCCTCAAACAAAAAAAAAGGGTGCCAACGGAACCCTATTACTAGGGCTCCACATTCCATCCATCCGTATGGCACAGGACTGTATTTTTTTACCGTAATAGGTAGACACTGAATTTTTGACAGTGTGTACTACTAGTGCCGCGCAAATAATATAAAAATTAAATGGGTCCCCATTTATGAACGTGTTTCTTTTACTTCAGTAGTTTTTTTTACATTTTTTTTGTTAGAAATTGTACGGTGGTATGGAAACCTTCGTGTGACAGTCTGTCTCTCACTTGGCCATTTTTTTTAAACAGCTTTACGCAAATTTGGACTTTATCTTGATTTTCATTTGGTTCATAGTTACTCTAGCTAATCAGCTATTTTAATAGAATAATCCTTTATAATATTGTTTTATATATATATATATTCTTTACAAAAATGACTACTTTTCTCAAAATCCTACTATTTGAAAGTTTGTATGTTTATTATTCAGCCATGCTAAACCGGCTAAACGGATTTGGATTTTTGGCATACAGGTAGTTTATAGCCTGGAATAGCAGATAGAGTAGTTTTTATCCCTGTAATACGATTACATGGGATAATTTGGCGACATCCACGATCTCGTGGGATTCCGACATCCACGCGGGCGGAGCCGTGGGAAGATGCTAGTATGTATAATAAACGCAACTCTGTACCTTTGTCTTTGTTAGTTTAACGCCAAAAATATAAAACGTTGTCAAACTATAATAGTTGACATAAAGTATATCATATTTTTCTAAATAACCATCCTCGAGATGACGTGCCCCAAATACTTTAGGCAAGACTGCTTTTTACGATGTCTTCATAAAACCTTTGTAAGTATCAAGACTTGTTTTGTGGTTGCAGGTCCTATAGGTATGGAAAAGGTAACCTCTCTATTTGGTTCACTAGTCATCATTTATTTTACATCAGTTATCATCATGGTGGGCAACTGTCCGACGATTTATCTCGTAGCTGGTTGCGCGGTAAACTCTGCTTGCGTGATGCAGGATTTTGCGTGACGTTAGTTTGATACGTAGTTCGCTTGTAGCATTGTAGATGCCGCCACAGACTAGTGTGCTTCTAATACTTGCGTGACCGTCTCTTTCTATATTTCGATGTGCCACATTATACGACCAGTGGGATAATTGGGTAACCCACATAAAATGACAATCGATCACAATGCTTTTCACTTGACATTTCAGCCACGTTTTTTTGCATTATTTACGTAGTTAAGCAGACGAATTTTTCAAAGTCATAAAGCAAAAGATTAGAAAGGTACATAGTTTTAGCCATAAATCAGATGATTTTTTCCATTTCCATTTTATTTTATATCTGAATACCTGCTTTGAGTTCCAACATCTAAGAATTTCTTAGCATTTTAGCATAATTGATTCCTTTACCGAGTATTCAGATAATGTGACGGAATAGAGGCACCCTCTTAATAAAAATACCTATATACCTAGGTATTTTCAAAATAGGCTGACTTTTTCTTATAATTTATTACGAAAAAAATAAAGTGGAAGGCACCTATTATCGTATAAAAGTTATGTCTATTATCGTATAAAAGTTATGTGTCAAAAATGTCTTTGACGAAATTACTTTGCGCTGTCACTTTTATGATCGCTATTTCACAAAGTCTTGATGTCTAGATCCAAATTATCGGAAACCTAAAGCTTTCAAAAAAATATTATTACAGGATTTCCTAACGCGATGAATTATAATTACAGGATATCCCAAGGCGATTAAAATATCATTAGAGAATATCCCAAGGCGAATAAAATATCATTAGAAAATGTCCCAAGGTGATTAAAATATCATTAGAGAATATCCCAAGGCGATTAAAATATCATTCGAGAATATCCCTAGGCGATAAAATATCATAACAGGATATCGCAAAGCGAATCGCCTTGGGATATCCCTTAATGATAATTTGTATTTATAAATAAATAATTATACATAAGGTTCTTATATGTGTAGGTGCAATAAAAAAATATGCAAATTAAAATATAACAAAGTTTTCCATTTTTCCTATGTGATCGATCTACTTTCACCTATTCAGGTCATTAACTTCGAACTGACTAACAATTTACAAAAGTCGTGATAGTAGCAATCTAATTGAAAAGGCTCTTTTCAATAGCATAAATTGAGAGAGGGATCCTGGCGTTTTGCCAAAATTATATCCAAACAAAATTTGGCAACCTTTTTTTATACCAATGCAATATTGCAATGATTTTACGCACATTTTCATTTGGTCAAATTTTTACTCGGCAGAATATTACTAAGGATAATTTCATTATGGCATTTGGTATTTAATCATATTAATTATAATTACAGCAAACAATATTTAGACAATAAACATTTACATTTTTGTCGCTGAAAACCAGCGCTGGGGCTCTGTCTTGCACAGGGTCGCAGCATAATGCTGAGCGATAGCCATTTTGCGTGGATGTGACGCATGTCAACCTTTTTTTATTGTTTTTTTTTTTGTTTTGTTCTTTTTTGCGTCATGTTTACCGCAAATAAACGTATTTTCTTTCTTTCTTTCATTCAGTAAAATGATTTGTTAGGAAAAAATATATAAAAATGAAACTTATTCTTTCATCGACTTGCGCAAATAGAAAAAAAAGAGATTATTTTTAGTAGGCTACCCCGTACCGTAGGTTAGGTCAAAACTGTGACCCATGCCCACGAGCCGAGCGAGCAAAGCGAGCGGCGCGAAAACGGCCAGCAAGTGCCAGAAACGACTAGATTATATAGAAAAAAAATACTTTTACACAAATTTATATGCCAGAAACGACTTGCGCTAATAGAAAAAAAGAGATTATCGGAACCGAACTACCTAGATTAGGTCAATTATTAAAAAAAAAAGGTTAGGTTAGTTTAAAATCGTGCCGGAACCCGAGAAGGGGCCGCTCGTCAGGGCTTTTGCCGATAAGCCAACGACGTAGCGGCCAACTAATAGGTTGCGGTGCCGCTTTAGGCGGAAGAGGAATAAAAAGGAAAATAGGCGGTGCGCCGCTCTCCTTACATTCCGCGGCCTTGACGGGGTTGCCACCGTCTGATGGCGGACGCGGTGGGGCCGCAGGGGAGGAGGAGTGTTGGTATGACGTTGGCCGCTCTCCCTATCCTCTGCGGCCGAAAATTGGCAGGCGGCGGGGCCAATGACCTGACCCGTCGCAGGGGGACCAAGGGTGCCCAAACATGGGGTCGTCTGGCGCCCATGTGCTGGTTTGGTCCCTGGGGTGGTCACGGCGTGCTATGTGTTCTGGTACGTCTGTGATGGGGAGTACTCCCCAGACGAGCGTCCGGTGACGGACAGCCGCGGCGAGTTCACAGATGAGCGATAACGCGTGCCCGTGTTCCCGCCGTAAGCGGCAGAGGAGGACACCGTGGAGTTTTAGTGGGTTAGAGTCCCACATAACTGCACTATCTCCCCGTGGTAGTGCAGTAAGCATGAGCATTTCACCATGAAAAAAAAAATAGGTCATAACCCGTGACCCCTACGACTAAATTATATAGAGATAAAAAAATAATATCATTATTAAAGAACTTTAGTACTTGCCTGTAAATTATTTTACCCAAATGGAAAATACCGACGTGATCACTTTGTGACTGGTTTAGAAAATACATTTTAAAATTATATTTCGTATAAACGTGATTTTTCCAAAAGAATCGGAATATTAAATGTATAAATGATTAAATATCATCCGAAACATTTGTAAAGAGACATATTTTGTAAACTGACGATACTAAATATTTGGCTTATTTTATTTTGCGTAAGATATGGTATGCCAGCTGAAATATTTGACTACAGTAAATTGGCATTATAATATATTTTCATCAATCTAATATTATGACCACTTTTGACTATAAACTGCTAATTAGTTCGACCTTTCGATTGAAAGTAAAAAAAGAAAAAAAAACAAAATAAATACAAATTCCAATATTAATTTTCCAAGACTTACATTTTCATCATTCTAATGCGAACACTTTTCACTATAGACTGCTAATTAAGAAAAATCCTATGACCCACATACGGGTATATTTTACCAATATTTTCATCCTAACTTTACAAGACAGTAAATCATGGTTGATAGCACAATAAAGCTTCCCAGTATGTTCTATAAAACAGCCGGGAATTACTCAAGAGGAAAAAAAAAAACTAGTAATTAATTGCACCGCTGTTTTGCAACCATTTAAATGTCTGATACTTTCTCTTGTGCAGAATATTTTCCTTCTTCCTTCGTGTTTCTTAATGACTTTTTGTCAGGGGAAACAATGGGAATATATTTTGTGTCTTATTTATTGTTTTGGTGTTTTCCCTGAAGAATGAGCTGGACCTTAATAAAAGAAAAGTTATGTTCTAAGTTGCAGAAAATTTGTGAACTCCCATCTCACACAGAGGAGGCCTGTGTCACAGCCGTAGGAACGTTATAGCTTGATTATGCTTTACAGGAAGGTCGAGTGATGATCCTGCCACCCTGCACTCTATAGTACATACATATAGTGCCTTTATTGGTGCTTTTAAAAAGAAGAAAACTTAGAAAACTCAAGTGCGTAGTACTCGCAATCGGTGTGCCTGTATGACTGGTCATACAGGCACACCGATTGCGAGTAGATACTCATTTTGCTTCGTTTACGTCCGTACATCTGGATGTACGGACGTAAACGAAGCAAAATGAGATCAGTCAAGCCGATGATGATTTTGGAAGATTTTTATTGATTGAACCGTACAACGTTGCCGAGTATACTATTTTTACATTTTTACACTTGACATTGGCTAAATTGTGGTGGTTTTTCCGCAAAAGCCATTAAACGAAGAGAAGAAGAAGAAGAAGCAAAATGAGTATGTAAAGGCTACGACGGTTTTGACTACATTGTATGTGTATATTTTGTCTTTTTTATTTGTAACTAGCTGCGCCCCGCATAAGTTTCGATTTCGTGGTAATATCGGGATAAAAAGTAGCCTATATGTTAATCTAGGGTGTCAGCTACATCCATACCAATTATTATCAAAATTGGTCCAGCCGTTTGAGCATGAAGAGGTAACAAACATATAAATACACACACACACACACACAAATTTTCGCCTTTATTATATTAGTGTGACGTGCGTGTTTGTGCAGAATAAACAATTTTTCTTTCTTCTTTTCTTTCTTTAAAGATCGTAGCAGGTGGCATTTTATTTCTGCATGGGAAGAAAGTGGTGTTTAAGTTTTTTAGTGTGGGTTATATTGTTCTAGAATAGGTAAACTAGTACTTGTGCTAATGTTTTTACGAAAATCACTGAGCGATGCACACATTTATTATTATTTTTTATTTTTATAAGTTTATAAAAAAATCTTGACTTAAAAACTATGGCCGCAAGAACGTTTAGATTTGTTAAGTGTATCAACACTAAGTGCTACGTCCTTGGGGCCTACAAAGGCCCATTTCTTTTCATTTTCAAAATAACATTGTGAATCATAATGGACAGTTAACTGTTAAGTTGATCGTATCAAATCCCATTGGTGAAGGATTTTTCAGTTATTTTTTTTTGTCTGTGCTTAAATACCAATCAATCCAATCCAGATCTAATCTCATTCTCTTTGATTATACCTACGTAGTGCAGCGAAAAAAAGGAAAACACGGACTGTCTTCGCCATATTATGATTCATAATGTTATCTTTTTATGATTCTGCCAAAGTGGCCTTTTTAGGCCCCCTGGTGTCCGATTTGAATTATCACATCGCATTGTAAACTTAACACTCAAGTTAAGAAATCATCACCATTTCAGCCTAGTCTTCCACTGCTGGATTTAGGCCTCCCTCAAGCACCGCCATTGTTAAGAAAGAAATACCGTACTGAATTTTACGAAAACAATACATCATAATCATTCAATTTACTGTTTATCTTCATGTCCCAGAATATTCTAAAAGATAACGAAGAAGCCTGTACTTTACTATTTCTACGTAAAATGATTTTTCATTTCTGCTTAAAACATGATATAAAGCTTCACAAAACATTCCAGAAATATTCCGAGAGTTTGACATGACATAACACTATAACTAACTTTCATTGTTATGCGAACTGTATCCTTAACTTCACGCAAATTCCTAGTAAAACGGGAAGAAATACACATTTCTACTGAAAACAGTCTCAACGTTGTGTTTTTCACCCACGAGTACAACCTTAATATTATCTGGAAAAGTTTCATATACAGGCAAACAACAAATTACATCTTTTTAAAAATAAAATACATTTTTTCATTCTTCTCCATAATTACATAACATATTTTTCCTCTGAAGTTACGAACAAATATACATAATTTATAGGATACGTGCATTCGCTGTTATTTTCTTTAGTAGTTTTTTTTTTTCCTAATGAGGCAAGGCAGATAAACATTCTCTTTTTATGCTTCGAAGGTTTTATTTTCTTACTAAAAAGTTCTTTACGAGGGTGAATTTCTGCGTCGATTTTTAATCAAATGGTATCTAAATTGTAAGTTGTTCTATAATAAGTTTTGTTAGGGCTTCCTTTTTTGAGATTCTCACTAAAAAAAATTATTTCTTACTTACATACTATAAATAGTAAGAAGAAATGTTTGTAAAACAGTAAAAGACAAAACAGTAACTTTTAATGATTGAACATACTATTGACTGAAAAAAACAACATAAAAAAGGAAAACCACCATTGCTGTAATGTAAGTAAATTTCAATGGTTTGAACGATATCACCAAATGAATATAACAGTTAATTTTGTGACCTTTTAGCTACTTAAAACGTTAAAGTTTACTGTGATCATGACGGTAACATTTTGCCTCAAGCTTTAACTGTTTTCGGATCAGTTAAAAATACTGTTTTGAACGTTAGGCTCATATGGAACTGATTAAAGCAGTTCAGATTAATGTTTTTATTGTTATTTACTGCTTATTTCTTTCAGTGTAGTTATTAAAATCTCTCTAGAATGAATGTATTACCATACTATCTAGACAGAGACCAGTGGTGACTGGTGGCCTAGTGGCATCAGTCCTAACTTACGAGTGTCGTGGATTCGGACCCAGGCGCTTTAATTTATGTAAATAATTTCATTAACACTCTCAAAACGGTTAAGAAAAATATCCTGAGGAAACCGGCATTTCCTAGAACCAAAAGTCGAAGACATTTTGTCGTCTTCCAAACCGCCTGTGCGGAGACCGAAGGCCTGTGTCTCAGCAGTGGAAACCTTGAAGGGTAATTATGCATCAGCATATCTTTGATAATTGAATGCCTTATATCGCTACAGTAAATAATTTCATGTAGCTACTATCTGAACTCGGAAGACCAACACTCCATTGCCTCAGTTGAGGATAATCCTCATAAGTGAGTGTTTATGTATGAACGGTCACACTTTTCCGTTATGAAGCGGGCGGTAATAATCTATAAGAACTCACATAATCTTGGTCTATCTTTACAAAACATCGCTTTAGCCCGTTTTCCCCAGTCCACCCTCATACGTTAGAAAATAAGTGGACACGTTGTTTTTGTTTACGAATACTACCTTTGGCTTAGTAAACAGGGCTGTAGTCTGCCACGCGCGTCCAGTGCGGTTTGGTAGATATCACATGTCTTCGAATTATATTTGTTTCTAGGATAATTATGTCGGCTTCCCAACGATGTTTTCTTTCACCGTTTTGAGAGTAGTGGCGATGAAATTATTTACACAAAGTAAAGCGCGTGACTGGGTTCGAACCAACGACCTACCACTCGTACATAAGTTGGGGCCGTTACCATTGGGCCACGATTGCTCCTCTGTTTTATAATACACTAGCAGCGCCCCGCGGTTTAACCCGCATAAGTTTCGATCCCGTGAAAATATCGGGATAAAAACTATCCTACGTCCTTTTCCGGGACTCAAACTATCTCTGTACCAAATTTCATCAAAATCGGTTCAGCGGTTTAAGGGTCGGTACACATCTGACGGAAAATGCGTCGCTTATGATCGGTCACGTAACGCCAGATAATTATATGATAAAACATTCAACCTTTCAAACTCGACCGGTGATGCGTTAGTGCGTCGAGCGAATAAATAGGCGTCAATCGTAGTTACGCCCGGCTTATTTTCCGTCAGATATCTGACGGAAAAGAAGCCGGTACCGAAGTAACCTAAGCGTGAAGAGGTAACAGCCAGACATACTTTCGCATTTATAATATTACATAAGTATGGATTGATTTTAATTATGTCACTAAATTACGAGCATACCAATAAAAATGAGCACATATATATTTTTCTACAACGTCAAAGAAAGTAAGATCCTTACAAAAGATAAAGACAAAACCTTTAAAAGCCTTAAAAGAACGCGCGCCACCAATAGAGGTCCAAAGATAATATTGAAATTCAATGAAAGCGTTTAAAGCAGCAGACGGTGTCAGTGAGACAGAAATATTACAACACACAAGTGTGAAAGGGACGTGCGAGACAATAGGAGGGGAAGTTGGGCGGAAACAAACCATGCAGTTTCATTAGGGACGTCTGCAATTAGTCCGAAGCACGCGGTTGTGATGAGACAATTTTCATTCCTTGCTAATTGTGCCGGGATTTTTTTACGGAGATTTATTAGGAATTTTTTATTCTCTTGTTTTGTTTACGGTTTGGGAAGCAAGAAATAGCATTTTCGTTCCCTTGGGACCCTTTTTCATTTTATTCTTTTACTCTCTTTTAGTCTGTGTTGGTTGCTATGTGTTACATACTTATAGGTTTTGTTGTTGCGGTAAGGTAAGGTAAAAAAAAGGTTAAAAAAGGTTACAAATAAGGTTCGAAACAGCGATGCGTTTGATGTTAGTTGAATCGGATGACCATCAAAATATAAGTAATTTTGCAGTTTTAATTAAATTAGAAAATAAATGCACGGCTGGGTGGAATATTTTTAGGTATTTCCACTGATATTTCTTTAGCTGGTTAAATTTCATTTATTATCTTTACATAGACTATGATAATTTACGCTCAAAATTTTGAGAATTATGTGACTAAAAAATTTTTTTAGCCCTTTTTTACGAATGGTTTTATCATGATACTAATTTATTTTTGTGAAATATTTTTGAGTAAATCATTTTCTTTGAACATTTGACATCACACTCAATTCTTTTCTGACTTGTAATATGTACAAGTACGCTAAAAACCGATCGTTTTACGGTGTCATCCGTTTGAGCGGCTCCTTAAATTACATAGATATTACATATCACAAAGTGTTATTTTTCACAAGATCTTATGGTTTTAAAAATGCGATAAGACTTTCGTGAATTCTTTCTAGTGACATGGATAAAGACTGCTTTAGCACGGAAGTAAATTATATTAGACCGATTCCTACACTAACTAATTTATCTTAATTGCTACCCTGCGTGACGTCTGTGACGAACTATATATAATTTATTATAAGCGTTGTTCTCATGTAACTGACTGTCTTTTTCAGAATAAATATCTTTAAACCTAACTAAAACGTCACTTATATAATATAAAGCAATATACCTAGTCAGATTAGTTATTTTGCCTTATAATCCATCGCGAAACAGATTTGAGCCCCGCCATTGTGGCTGGCGCTTGGCACTCGACCATATTATAAATAATTCTAAACATGACATGTTTACCGTCGCCCCGCGTTTTAGGGCAGTAGGGTCGCAGCTCATTGTGAGCACTTGGGTTGGTTCATAAAGTTTTTCTACGTGGTTGATGATAAATGGATTTTGTAGATGAAATGCTTAAGTGGCTGTTTTTCTGGGTGGTTTTGATGGTTCAATCTGCGTAGCCTTTTCCCAACTATATTGGGGTAGAGTTCATTGAAAACGAGGTTATGAAGTTCAATGTAGTCTTTTCTCAACTACATAATTATTTCCGGCTTCCAGTCTAGCCGGATGCAACTGAATACCAGTATTTTAGATAGAGCGACCGTCTATCTGACCTCCAGAACCCAGTTATGGGGTAACATGATACCTCTTGGTAAGACTGGTTGTTAGACTTATGGTGTTCTTACTACCCGGGAGCAACGGGTTAACGTGTTTTCCGAGTCATGGAGGGGTCTCGTATGTAATGGGTGGTTACCCATCCACGAACCGACCGCGGCAAGAAAGAAAAGAAAGAAAGAAAAGAAAGAAAGAAAGAAAAAGTATTTATTGCGACTCATACAGGAAGATCACAAACTAAACTAAATACAGCAAAATAAAAAACCAAGTGCAAGCGCAGCGACCCGTGTCGCTGGTATCATTTAACAACGACTTTTAGACAGTTTTAAGTTCATTTTAAAACGGAGATCACACGTAATTAAATAAAACGAATACTGCCTTCAATGCTGTAAGTACAAGAAATATCGATGGACTTGGCAAAAGAACGAGAAACTCATTAAGATGTAAAACAAGAAATTATTAATTTTACTGTTGAATAGTAGTAATGATATAAATGTACAGTTTGACTATGACGACAATACGTAAATTCTCTCACTGAATTTCAGCTATTCTCAATTGAGATCCTTTCATACATTGAATAACGTGAATTTAAGCAATTAGTGATCCGCTCTCTTGATTTTCTCTAAACGTACGGCTATTGTCAACGTACCTGGAAGCTTTCGGATAAATTCAGATTAGGTTGTAGATTAATCACTATGAAAACTGGATTAATTCTTTTATTACGATACTGTATCACTTCTAAATTTAAATATTTCCTTGTGAAAAGTCGTAAGTAAAGCAATAAACCTGTATTTATTCGTTTCATCAACTTCCTACCCATATTTCCGTTAGTCCTGCGTCTGATCTCTCTCCGGTCGTGTCGGATTGCCGTCCCATGGGACTAGAGTAAGGGAAGAGAGAGTACACCTGTATCTACACACACACTTGTGCACTATAATTACAGATCCTGATCTGATGACAATGGGACCAATCTAAAAGTATATCCTTTAAAAGAACAATTTTGCAAATCAGCTTTTAAAAAACGAAAGTCTGAGGTAACACACATAAAAATAACTATTCAACCGAATTGATAACCTCCTCCTTTTTTTGAAGTCGGTTAAAAAAGTAAAGTTCAATGCACCCGTTTCTGAATGTTAAGACACCTTATTTTATTAACATTCGGATTTCCATTCAGTCTTCAAAGAAAAATAGCGTGAAAAATGCAATCACAACAGCTCCAACACTTGCGAATGACTTTGTATAGAAGATTGATGGCGTTCTAATGAGATTCCTTCACTGGAACAATGGAGTCGCTTTTGCTGAAAAATCGGTTTTCAGTTTAGGTGTGGATAATGTTTGAATTCCTGTTTGAAGATAGAGACAATTGTATTGCGATCGAGAGCAGTGGTGGCCGTACCACTTCGTATCTCGTATCACCGTAAATCGGGGCCGTAAACACTGGGCCCGATTATGGCCCCGACTTACGAGTTTGTACGTCGTAGGTTCGCACTTTACTTTGTATAATTTATTTCATCACCACTGCTCTCAAAAACGGTGAAGGAAAACAGCGTGAGGAAACCGGCATGTCCTAAAACCAAAAAATTCGAAGATATGCGACATCTACCAACCTGCACTGGCCCGCATGGTGGATTACGACCCACTTGGATTGGCCTGTGTCCCGGCAGTGGGAACATCATAGGATTATGCTTATGCTGATTGTAAAGGCAGTAAGCTAGTGTGATAGTTTAACAGGATAGGGTTTTATTTTTGAGCTAGAAGTGCCCCATTGATTTTACTTTCCTGGCTTGTGTACTACCCTTGTGTGGCTGGCGAAATGCTAGTATTTAGGGCTGATTTGGCGGATAATGCTACAGTGTTCTTATATTTTAGGTCGATCATTAACGACTTAACATCTCTCGTTAAAATATACCTACCGTATTTTTTCTAAACAGACAACACCTCGTTGTGACCAGGGGACCTAAAAATGCCACTTTGGCAGAATCATAAAAGGATAACATTATGAATCATAATGGACAGTTAACTGTTAAGTTAATCGTATCAAATCCAATTGGTGAAGGATTTTTCAGTTATATTTTTGTCTGTGCTAAAATACCAATCAATCCAATCGTAACCCAATCCCAATCTCTTTGATTATACCTACGTAGTGCAGAGAAAAGCACGGACTGTCTTCGCCATATTATTATTCATAATGTTATCGTTTTATGATTCTGCCAAAGTGGCTTTTTTAGGCCCCCAGATCAACGAATTCGTGAGATGCTCAAATCACCAATCACAATCGTATTAAGGAGCACTACCGTATGTGCCCAAGTCACCCCTCATAATATTTATTATTATGTTTGTCCACGCCCTTAGAAAAATAGGAAACAGTGTCCAGAAAAAAAAAACTTTATTAACGGTACCCGAAAAAATCTGATAAACAAGCATATAAAACATTTTGATGTATCACGTCTAGCAAAAAAGAATTGGGAGATGCTGAAAAAAATATGAATAACACATGAAATATTTATCAAATATGTACGTATGTAAATGTTCCCTGGACTCCGAGATGTATTGCTTCACCTTGAATAGCAAGTATCTGCGATAATGTTAAGTTCTGAAATTCTTACTTGCACACAAAACCGGCAAACCAAAACACAAAAATAGGTAAACCTATTTTGTGATGGTGGATTGAAATTAAAGGCTCGTGCAAACAGGCGCGACGCGCGACCCAAATCGCGCGCGACACAAAGGCACCGCTCGTTGCGCGACTTGCGGTGCCTTTGGGTCGCGTGTCGTGTCACGCCTGTGGGCCACCGCTGCTCTCTCTCTATTTATATATTTAATTTATTAAAAGGATATGAGTACTCAGTCTTATTTGAAAAACAAAACTCCTCTAAAAATATTTGTGTGTTGTATAATAATAGTCGACCACGGGTTGCGTAGATGGTATCACTTTGACCATAAAACTTTGACCTAGCGTAATACGAAGTTTCATAGATTATGAGGTCAGGTTATACTTGTTTTCTCTCTGTCAACTATTTTCATAAAATACGTATCAAAATCTATTTTAGCTCAAATGGCAATCCGTAGTATTTACCTTATCAACATAGTCTTGGATTTATTTACAGTATCTTCAAATTACAGTTTCTCAATACCAATCAAAGTCTACGACAGTTTTTTGTAGAAATAACTATTTCTTAGAACTTAATCCAATCGGCGTAGAACGAAAGAGCGTTTACGCCGTACAGCATTTCATAAAAACTTTCAAGCCCTTGTTTTTCGAAATCAATGAACCGATTTTAATTAAACTTCAAACGCATAAGCAAGATATAAAGGTCTAAAAAGTTACTTAAGAACATTTTCGAAATGTCTTATTAAAAAAAAAAAGATAACTGGAAATCTCTATTTCTATGGAAAATTTAAAATCAGTCTAATTTGGCTGTAACACTATTTTCGAAAATGTTCTTAAATAACTTTTTAGACCTTTGTATCCCGCTTATGCGTGTGAAGTTTCATTAAGATCGGTTCATTCATTTCAAAAAACAAGGCCTTGAAAGTTTGTATAAAATACCGTACGGCGTAATATGTTTATTCTATTCCAACTCAATACTATTTCTGGTTCCTGTTAACAGGACTAAACTTGATCAATGATTGAACAATGAATGTTAATTTAATTTAATTTTCTCCTCTTGTTAAACATTATTATTCTATGCTAACCGAAATAGCAGTGGGTCGGCCATGTTTGTCAATGGACTGAGGGCCGGTGGAGGAGACGAGTAACACCGGTCTATTCGGGTAATAGATGATATAACAACAAAATCTCTAATATTAACAACATATAACAACGGAACCTATAATTTTATTTAATATAGTGATTAGTTAATATAATGAACGATTGATATGATTTTAAAATAACTAATTTTTATAAGCATAACATACATTAAATATAACATCGTTTGACATAACATACATTAAATATAAAATCGTTTGACATACCACTCAAAAGATATAAAACTTATTTGGTGTAGGTAATATGATGAAAACGCCTACTTTAAAACATAAAAAACTTTGTTTTATTCTTTGTAATTTCTATCGTAGTTATAGGTAATAGTAACCTAAGTAGATATTAAACATAACTAGTAACTGATTACCACCTGCGCTAAGATAGGTCGACGGTGCCCCGCTTCGCGGGGCTCCTATTTCTGGGTGGTTTGAAAAAAAATAACCACGAAGGCCAAGGCGGGAGCTCCGCTCCGCTTCGCTCCCGCCTTAGCCTTCTAACCTAACCTATCCGAGTCGGGGTACTCTGAGTCGGGGTGTTAACCATAATGACGTTTTTATATACATATATTAAACGTTAGACCTAATGATTTTCGATTAAATAAACAATATACATATTAAACGTTAGACCAAATGATTTTCGATTACATAAACGTTATATCAAACAACGTTATACTAATTATGTTTTAGAATAAATAAATGTTATATGTAAAGAAATTATATCAACAGTTGGTATATGTCACGTTGATTATATCTTATGAACGATAATAAAATGAAATTAGACCAAATGAGTTTATACGTTATGAGACGCACCCGTCTATTCTGGTAAAATCTCACCAAGAAAACAGATGAAATGAGTTTAAAGTGAGCTGCCTATGCCTGCCTGTGTCATTCCTTAGCATCAGATGGAATGACAGCTCACTTGACCTAAGTTTTCATAGTAAGATGTTTACAGAATAGGTCAGCTGGATTGGACCGCGCACCGGCAAGCGTAGTGTGGGACGCCCCCCACCTGGTTGGACCGACGATGTTAAGAAGGTGCTTGGGATAGACTGGATGCTGCCTGGGAGAGAAGTATGTGTAGCAGTGGACTGCAATAGGCTTAGTTGATATTGTTTGATAGCATGAAAAGTCACATAAATACTCACCATCTGCCTAGCCTTTTTTCCCAACTATGTTAGGATCGGCTTCCAGTCTAACCAGAAGCAGCTGAATACCAGTATTTTACATGGAGCGACTGCCTATCTGACTTCCACAACCCAATTACTGGATAATACGATACTCCTTGGTAAGACTGGTTGTGAGACTTTTGGGCTTTTGACTACCCGTAACGACTGGCAAAGATCCACAAATGACAGCCGGGACCAACGGCTTAACGTGCTTTCCGAGGCACGGAGGGGTCTCGGTAAGTATGTAAATATGGTCACCCATCCACAGACCAGCCGCGTCAAGCTTAGCTTAACCTGATCAATCAACCTGTGCAGCTGTTATTATTAAGCCACGGGCCCCTCAAAGTCACATTAATACTAATTCTATAATTAAACTATTTTACCACCTCGGATCTCCAGCTACTAATTATGTCTGTAAATAAAAAAAAAATGCCGCACCATATAGTTATTTAACTAGTTATTTAAATAGTGACTATCCGGATATCAGCCTATGATGTTCCTACTTTTGGGACCCAGGCCCCCTCTAAATATTTAAGTCCATTTGCTTAAGCAACTAAATACGATATTTTAAGCATCGAAGTGAATAAAATGTATAAATAAAAAGAATGACGTGATGTAGAAGGGCCACGTGATCTTAAAATGTCACTCTCGGAAATTCAAATGACTCAATGTCGTTTTCTGGCGACCGGAGATTGCCATCTCAAAAGGGTTTGTAATATTAGCGTTTATTTTTCCACAGTGCAAAAAATCTTTTCCATGATTTTCATAATTTTGTTAGTAAAGCCTATAATGCTCCCACTGCTGGGACACAGACCTTCTCTCTTCGAGAGAGAGTGGGCTGTAATCTACCACGCAGGCCAGTGCGGGTTGGTAGATGTTACATGTCTTCGACACACCTCCTCATCGGTCTGCTGTCCCATTTCAAAACCTAGTAAGGGACACTTTACCAAAAATCGTTTTATTGCATAATCTTGCTAACCTAGAAGGTCTCTACCAAATACAAAAATACCAACGTTTTAAACATACATAAAAGGAGATATATTTAAGCATCGATACCTAGTAAGCGCACCTTTCACTCCCTAGTGACCATTTTAAAACCTAGTAAGTGACTTTAACCAATTCATAACCTCTTTTACAACCTTTAGCATTTTTTTTACTTAACATAAAAAAGCTGACCAATATTACGTTTATGCGCTGTCCTGTAAAATTTCATTTTAAGTCCTTACTAGATTTTGAAATGGGGCAGACGCGGTTCCTCACGATGTTTTCTTTCACCGTTTTGAGGGTAGTGGTGATAAAATTATTTAGACAAAGTGAATCGTCTGCCTTGGTTCGAACTCACGACTTACTTGTACAGACGCCAGCACATCATGCCACTACAATCTGTCAAATTTCTTTAATAGATTTTCAACTTTATCGCTAATGCATAAGGTTCAATGTTGATTGGGAAAATTTGACAGTTTCGGGTAGCTTGATGTGCTGGCGTCTGTACGTCGGGGCCGAAGCACTAGGCCACTATTGCTCAGCATTGTCAAAAGAGTTCGACAAACTAATTACCAAATTACCGTCATTATTGCTCTTCACACATCTTCTCTAAGAGAGAGAAAACACGCATTTAGCGTGTTACGTCTCCTCTCCTTCGTCAAAACATTTTCAACCAAAATCACTATTAAAATTTTAACAAACTTAACTACCTCCATTGTGTAAAACGACCGTAATTATCTAATTCAGAGAGCAAAACTTGACAAATATACGTCCATTTTACATGAATAAACCACAAAATACCAAGCAAAAGGAGTTAACTCAAATTGTCCGTAGGTATACAAGGTGTTTCAAAATTAACCCAACAAACTTTAAGAGATGGTTTAGACCATTGAACTGAACAATTTTCACTATGGGACCAACGCTCAAATCACGAAAAAAAAGCATCAGATGTTAATACAAAAGTTCAATAACTACGTGACCAAAATGTATGAAACAGCTAATTTTTTTTTCGTGATTTCATAGTTGGTCCCATAGTGAAAGTTGTTCAGTGCGATGGTCTAAAGCACCTCTTAAAGTTTGTTGGGTTAATTGTTACACCTTATTTATTTGAAATCACAACTGCCAAAAAACGACAGTTGTACGAAAAGGCTGTATATGTTGTATGGCAACTAATTGACATAGCCTATGTTAGATGCACCCTTAGGTCAGCTGAATGACGCTGCCACGGCATAAACTATCACACTAATATTATAAAGGCGAATGTTTGTGTGGGTGTGTTTATAATATGTTTGTTACTTCTTCACTCTCAAACGGCTGGACCAATTTTGATAAATTTTATATGAAGGTAACTGACACGCTGGATTAACATGTAGGCTACTTTATCCCGATATTCCCACGGGATCGACATTTACGCGGGTGAAACCGCGGGGCGCAGCTAGTTCAATATCAAAGAGAGAGAGAGAGAAAGAGAAAAGAGAGAGAAAGAGTAAAAGAGAGAGAAAGAGTAAAAAGAGAAAGAGAGAGAAAGAGAAAAAAGAGAGAGAAAAGAGAGAAAGAAAGAGTTCCTATTGAGACGAGAGATGAAAAACTGTCTTTATTGCTGTACAGACAGTTTCATCAGTGGCTTATTAGTCGATTCTGTTTCTCTAAAAGAAACAGAAAAGTCGCAATTAGCCTGATACAAATTCTCTCTTCTATCAGAACATTTTCAACCAAAGCCACTATTTAATATTTAACACGCTTAACTACCTCCATTGTGTAAAACGACCATAATTACCGAATCCAGAGAACAAAACAGGCCAACAATACGTCCATTTTAACTAATAAACCAAAATAATACCGTGTTGCAGACAGACAGGGGCTTACAATTTAAACCAGCAACAATGGAAGAATGGACTGTCACCCATTTGTCTTAAGTACGTCTTAGTGATGTGACTGAGTTGATTCGATGATTCGCTGGGCTTAGGTAAACGTGGATTAGATTATTGTAGTGAGCGTGTTTTGTTTATTACAATAAAATTACAAATGAAAAATGGAAATGGAGTCACGAGAGCAAGCACCTTTCAGACTTGATTCTGCTGCTGTAATATCGTATGCTTCGAAAGTAATGATATGGAAGACGAATATAAATAAGTGTAATTTGGAGGGACTTGGTACGGTAACTGAAAGACAGGAAAACAGTGAGAAAAGTAAAAGAATCCATTAATAATGAGCTTCCTTTGGCCACTGTTAAAACACTGCCACTTCCACTTTATCGATTGCAATATGAATTTATAGCAAACGAATTCATAGAAATAATTCCATTTACTTCGTGATCAATCCATAAAACTGAAATGACTGTACTGTAAAAATGTAATTGAAAGGATGCTTCAACATGGAATAGGTGGTGAGCGTGATGGGTGCTTCCATGTGAATATTCATTTTTTTCAGCAATAATTCAGTAAGTGTGAATCTTTATAATTATATAAATAATGTATACAAAATGTTGTAAAACATTTTTAAAAGAGTAAACTACCTTTTGGAAAGGGCGACCAAAATCAATTATATTTTTTTTGTAAATTTTGAGGTTCAAAAGTGCCTTATGTACGAATTTGAAATAAATGATTTGACTTTGACTTTGACAGCAGAGGCAATACTAGAATGACAAAAAAAAACTTGCATTTAATGTACAAACAACAAGCAAACTATATAAATGTCAGCTTAATGTAGAACATCTTATTTCATGTGATGCCCCATGTTGATATCAAGCGTGTTTATAGACTACATCGTAAAACGAGATAAATCTTCAGCAACATTGTACCAGACACACATACCAGTAGGTGAACTTGCGCACAGTTTGCTCGAACAAGAACAGGAAAGCTCTCACAGAACCCATTACGAAAGTCTCACTAAATTAAATCTTCAAAAGTTTGTTAAAGTTCCCATCACTATATCAAGGTAGGAAACTTACGGGGAGAATTTCATTGTGTCAAATAACGTTGCTAATCTGCCCTCCCTGACATTTTACATATTAAACCGGGAGACAAGTTCTTTAGAGAAAGTTAGCAAGTCGACAAGTGCTAAGTGCTACTCGTAAAGAACTTTCCGGAACATCCTAGGTCTCGAGTTCGTAATTCGTACTTTAATCTGGCGCTTTGCGGTTAAAAGTTGCAAGTTTTATTGTTAAAATGTTTGTTTCTATTTTGGCTTATTAGTCGATTCGCACGATTTTACTTGTCCGCAACAAAACATAAAATTCAAAATGTACCAATTGCCTAATACATATGTCTTGAGACATGTCGACACGCCCACAAATAAATAATTTCGTGCGAGTCGCTTTAGGAAAAAATAATATTATTTGAAAGTGACGATTCGCCCGTTTCAGGCGACTAAATTCGTGCGAATCGATTATTAAGCCTCTATTTTACGTCACAGGTACAGACGCCAGCACATCAAGCTACCCGAAACTGTCAAATTTTCCCAATCAACTTTGAACCTTATGCGTTAGCGATAAAGTTGAAAATCTATTAAAGAAATTTGACAGATTGTAGTAACTTGATGTGCTGGCGTCTGTACATTCAAATGCTCACGCCATTTCGCCTTAGAAATAAGTTGGAAAAGCCTTGTGTAATATATATAAATGTATATAAATGCCTGTCAAAATGTCCCTGAAAAAATAATCCCTGCAAATACATAATGTTTACTTTTTCTTGGAATAACCTTCTAACAAAACATTTTCTATCAAAATTTCATACCATTCATAAGTAAACTCAATACCGCTATTTCATTTACAAAGGCACACAATATGAATAAGCGAGTAACTCACCGATTCTGAGAACATAGTACCTGAAGTAATCTTCCCGAGTTTACCCGAAAAAATACGAAACAGTCGGTAAGGAATTTAGGGATATCAAGCCCCGGGAGCCTTAATTGATAATGTCAATGTCAGCCAAATCCAATTTGCCTTGTTCCTTATCCCTTGAAGATTAGTCCTATTATATAAAGCGAGTTAGTCCCACATTTGTCATATTTTGAAAGGCCTCGAGCGTGTAAACATAAATCTCTGCTTTGTTTTGGGATATAAGTTCTGGTTTTGAAACATAAAATACTTAGAAGCCTTTGGTTATTTTATGATGGAATAAATGTTAAAACTGGCTGAAACCAGCCTAGAGTTTATTAAGTATCGCGTTACTTCGGGCGCACAGAGTGCGGTCTCTGTCCGCCCACCAAGTGACCACGGGGAAGACGGTGGCACAGTGGTCACGTGCTGCCGTGCATAACGAGGCTCAGGGGAGGCCCCTTTACAGTCTCCCCAGGGATGTGCCTTACAGGCGTTGCACGGGGGGTTCCGGAATTGGTCTTTTAAGAGCCACCGGGAGCACCCCTATGTGTTGATGGTGATCACTGGGATAGATTTAGTTTTTAGTGAGGTGAAAATCCCACACTCCCTGACCTCCTTCCCCGGAGGTCGGATGCCTTTTGTAGGTTTCAACCTGACAAAAAAAAAAGTATCGAGTTACTTGTACTTATATTAAACAAACTCTGCACACCTACATACATAAGCTCACACCTTCTTCCCATGGGGTTAGGCAGAAACTTGTTTTTTCTCAGGTGGCGTTCTGTAATGCCACCTGCTTCGACCCTTATTTACTCCTTTGGCCTCGTTTTACGTTCAACAAGCCATGTTTTTTTATTTAAGAAAATACTAAGTGTCCCATGTTCAGGGGGCCTAAAAAGGCCACTTTGGCGGAATCATAAAAGGATAACATTATGAATCATAATAGACAGTTAACTGTTAAGTTAATCGTATCAAATCCCATTGGTGAAGGATTTTTCAGTTATTTTTTTTGTCTGTGCTAAAATACTAATTAATCCAATCCCAATCTCTTTCATTACACCTACGTAGGCAGCAAAAAAAGGAAAAATACAGACTGCCTTCACCATATTATGATTCATAATGTTATCCTTTTATGATTTTTAGGCCCCCTATGACTCGTATCTATCCTTATACAATGTTATAAAACACTCATTCCAAAATAACCTAAAAGTATTTACGTAAGATTTATAAAAATATATACCGCTTCTAAAAATATATCGCCCCAATTTTTCTTTCCTAATTGTATCACGTTTTATTTTGACCTTAAATTAAAATGGAGAAGACTAAAGCCACACATTTCTGGAAGACGTTTTAACAATAATTGGCTTGGACGAGTCTGGAGAGATTTTTAGGTCGACAACGTTTCTATGAGACTTGCCAACATTTTTTAAACAAGACGTTCTTGTTAAATTGTAAACGAGCTCGGTTTAGACAGACAGACGTTCTGACGATATTGTGTGCTGTGATGTCTTTCACGAGTCTAGGAAAAAGGAAATAGGCTAGACATAAAATTATGTTGATGTGAGACAAGATAAAAAAACATACAGTAAAAGAGTCGTAGGCAGAACGTCAAACGTTTGAAAGGAATATCACGGAAAGATTATTAAAATAACTTGAGTGTTAGGAATGTTTGCCTCATTGGTCCAGTGGTTGCAAGTTGCTACTGCTGAGCATGTGGTCCTCGGTTCAATTCCCAGGTCGAGCAAAGTGTTATTAGGTTTTTCTATTAGGGATTTCTCAGTAACAGCCCGGAGCCTGGATTTCTGCCCATTTGATGCATTAGGCTCACCTTCTATTACATGGGACTTAAACATAACTGGAGGAGATGTGGAGCACGTCCCTAACCCTTAGGGAACATACAGGCGTTATGTTATGTAAAATGTTAAGAAACCAGACGTGACTTTTAATAACCAGGCTGATAGAGAAGCTGTTCTAGACTTTTTCACCCTCAATCGAAGTAAACCGTCTATAAACCGTTCGTGGCGATGTGCCTTACATCTAAATTTTTTCCCACTATCCAGTTTTCTATCTCCACCATCCACTACAGAAACCAGTACTTTTATACGAAACAAATTAGAGATACTCTACAAAATAAATTTTCTCCGTGAGACCATGCTGTTCAATTTAAAAGCATTTGCCACATTTTGTTACGAACGTGTGTTAGATTGAATAACTTTTTGTAGCTCCAGTATTTATCTGATCGTTTCCACGACATATTGGTTGTTTCACTTTTGGACTCTTGTTTCGTTATTGCATCGCTTTGTCTTACATTTGTTATGTTGGGATTAATTTCAGGCTGCGAGCGTTGAATGTTGATAAAATTCGAGTGAAGTGAGATCAAATTATACAAAAGATTTTTTGTCAAATATTTTTTATTAGCTGCGCCTCGCAGTAATTTTGTATTATAACATGAGCCCTTTACGTTAACACTTTAAAGAATTTCAGTAATCCTAGTGTCAAACACGTGGGTAAGAATTTTGCAGCAGGTAATTCTTGTTTCAAAGAATTAGGTGATACAATGAATGTCCACTTATTTGCTTCTAAAACTGTGTTCAAGTTTTATTTAGTGTACACCAGTATGAAAGGTATCTAAGGTAACCTCTTCTACAAAGTAATGATCTTCAACGTCGAGCAATTTATGTCTCATTATTTTGTTATGAATCTGGAAAGGTATTATATTTCATGATATGGAGAATTTCTTGTGATGGTATAGATAGTATTGTATATTGTATATATTTATATATAAAGAATAGCAGGATATACTCACACACAATATCGTAAGTATGTTATGATATCATAAACAAAATAACATGGGTATATTGAAATACCGCTTCAATAATTTTTCTGTAATCCCAGAAATAATTCTTCCCATATGGTAAATTAATTACCAACCTTCGTAATTTTAGAAGAATAGCAAGCTTAGTAACTATTAACAACATCACGGGAAAGAGAGTTACGATAGTTATTATTATGTTCTATTTCACCAAGACGACAAGGTAATAAACATTAGTGACGCTCAATTAACCTAAGCTGAACTTCCAACAAATCATGTCGTGGCACCAACTAATTCAATTATTATAACTACATATTATATACTAATACGGACAGAAAAAAAATCGCTGACCCGAATCGTTCTATTGTCTGAAAGGAAATGTTGCAAGTTTTAATGCACTGACATGGTTTCAATATGTCTTCCTATGTAAAACATCGTTAATTTTAATGGATATTAAATATCTTGTGTTTATATCGGCTATTCTGATTCATGGACTGCGAATGAGATATTTACTGCAGCTTGGTTATCGTCTTTTGAATCGTTAAAGTCGGTTGAGGTAATAGGTTGTTAAAATGAGCAGTGTCATTGATGGCTGCAGTTCTCTTCATTAACTGCTGTTACGATTTCTGAATAAAATCAACATACAGTACCCGGCGATAAATATTGCACATCGACCTTTACCTTTTTTTGTATTTTATACAAAGAATAAAAATAATTATCAAAAGAAGCAAATCATAATTGTTTTAACAGCTCCTAATAGATACCGGACTGTTTGTATTTCGTGCGACAGAGATAACGCTCTACGAAGCCGAAATTAGCCGATTGTCTCTTTCCAAAGGTCGATGTGCAATATTTATCGCAGGGTACTGTAGTAACATTGTTTTAAAAATTGATTAAAAATTGTGGTGTTTTAATGAAAATCTTCTTCTTTTTTTCGAGTCAATGGTACTTTTACACGTTGTTGTCGTAATGTAAAGTACAACATCACTTCTTTCCGACTTTATATGGAATGAAAAGATTCAAGTCATCACCATCATCTTCCTGCATTTGTCTCATGTTATTTGGGCTCGGCGCTACACGTGATCTTCTTCCATTATCCCTTATCAACCATCACGCTACCATTCACTTCCTTTTCTTTTATATCATTCTTCACACAATGCATGCTAAAACGAGACATTTTTAACAGTCTTAACACTGTCATTCGTTAAGATCTACAATATCACCAATATCTACTCCCCTCGTCTGTTAGGCAAATTTATTAAGTTCGGTAACTACAGATAAAGTAACTGTGTCTCATTAGTGACAGTTGAGCTCATAAAGTTGTTTTTAGCTAAGTTGGTAGTAGTGGGGTTACTATTAGAAGCCTTCTATAAATTCTTCTTCAATATTTCTTATATATTTGCTAAAAGACGAAAACTTTTTTATTTACATTTTAATTTTGATTTTATTTATTTATATTGGGATAAGGACAGAAGGATACTGTTGTGATAAATCGTGATACTATTGAGGATTTTCTATCAGAAATACACGCTAACAATAAACCCGATCCGGTAATTAAAGTCAGAAAATCTGTTAAAACAAATGCTCCAACTGTAATAAACGATTTTGAATTCAATTTTGTAATCCCAACAAGGTAACGAAATGCGACGACTAAAGTGTTGATTAGTACTGACGGATCCAGACGTCCATCCCTTAAATTAGTACCGCTATCCCTATTTTCCTCAGAAATATTCAACTGAAGAGTGCATGAAATCTTGGAGATGTGTCGATGCCTCTACAAATATAAAATGGTTTATTCAGAATGGACTTATTTTAGAGTGCTTTCTGGGTGTTAAAAGCTCTACAACCGCTTCGCCTGGTTTTAAATCTGAGGAGAAACTGTGAAAGTCTTCATATTTATGATTCACTTTTCATGGCATTTAAATAGCAAACTATATAAAGTTTTTAAGACCCGAGGGACCCTTGTTCACTTAGTCGTGACATAAAGTCATCTAAAACCTCGATACTACAGCGAATGCGTTGCCAAACTTCCAAAGATAGGTACTTCAACTTTGTAAACTTCCATTTGAAAAATACCGTTAATGTCGAAGCACTAACCGTACGCACTGCATTAAAGAACACCGAACAAAATACAACCTTAGACACACATTTTAAAGTTTAAAATCCAATGATGCAGAAGCAACGACTTTGGGCGCCGTTTCGACGTTTCCCTCCCCTACCATTTTACAGAGAGTTTCAATAAGCTCTTGCTTTGAAATTGGCTTTTTCATAGGTAGTTTTTTTTTCCCTTGGTAAATTATACTACTTGGATAAATAAGGTCATCATTTGTTGTATTCAAATTGAAGATCGACCCTTGTTGAATTGTTCATTTTGTGAGACTTAATGTGCCTCTTGAAAGGAGAACTTTTAATGGAATCATCTGGCTTTTGATAAGATGTTTTAATATCCATGCTTGAAATAAGGAATGAAACAAAACATGGTTTGTATAATACATTTTTGCTTGATTGCAAATTGTAAAGAGGATCGAAAATAATGACGAAGAATTTAATAATTGTGTCGTAGGCTATTTACGCACTTTATTTAGATATATTAGTAGCGATATCAATACAATGTTGGGCTATTTAGATATCTATAAAATGTATATGGTAGGTAAGTAAGTTGGGTATAAACTTTGGCTTATTTTTAGGTATATGCCTATTAATGTAGGTTTCTTAAATCCAAATCTACAAAGATACTTAAATATAAAATATCGTAAATTTGTCTGTATGCTCTTTTAAAAATTAATCATATTTTTGCTTACATAATGCTGATTTATTTTATTAAAACAAGATTAAAAGGGCTTCATAAAAATCCTGAAGCAACAAAATAAGAAATACAGAATACAGTAAAATATTCAAATACATCTCAAGTTTGTCAAAGAACAACATTACATTTTCTCAAAGAATATCTTCGTATACAATTATTCTTAGCTTACTTTTAAGTGGAGGTTGTTTTTTACTTTCGCTAAAGCCCAGCTAATAAGAAAAAAACCAAAAGAAACGTCGAGTACAATAGCAAACTTTTTGGAGTAAAGTTCAGAGCTCAGAAACCTTTTACCGCGACGCCAAACTCACAAAAGTGATTTAATTCCAATTCATTCATGACCCACTGAATGAGTCCATCTTAATTCGTTCCCTGCTCCTCACTTCAATAAAAGTTACAAGATTCCGAAAATTACTTGTTCAATTAAAAAGTTTTCAGATTGCCAGCGAGCAAAATAATTAAATTTAGCTCAAAACTCTCTTGAAAATGACTAAGTTTTATAATGGTTTACGACAATATGGATTTATTAATTTCGTATGAGAAAGTTTGAGTAGCAGAAGCCAATTTTATTTATCTCCTCACAATTTTATTGTATGTTCAATAAATTTCTTTCATTTTCATGAAACAGAGGATCAAATGCAACCATTACCTGTTTATCTTACCCTGGGCTAAGACAGGGCAAAGTGGGTTGCTATGGTATTTGTAAGCGAGCTGTCGAGATAACGCTGCAAGCTGTCAGTGTGCGTAGATTGAACGAACACGATAGTACCGCCTGAGGCTTCGTAGTAACTAAGTAAACTCGTTCTCTTTATCTAAGAAATGTTTTTCCTAGGTACCTTTATTTGTAACATTGGAGTGTAATTTGATATTTGGATAGCAGTTATATATGTTTATACCTACTACATATAGTAGGTATATAAACATGATCATTTACTGATTCATTTATAAGATATTTAGGTAGAAATAAAATTGGTGCCAAAGTCTAATACAGTGAAAAAGACCATCTCAGATACTTATCTGCATGATCCTCACATGATCCGACCAAGATAATGACTGTGACCTCCAAATTTGTTTCGGTCTTCTCACAGTTCCAGTTAATTTTGATATTTCTGACTTGTAAAAGTGTTTGTTAAAATCAATTTACAAAACGAATATAATAATTTATTAATAAAGAGAAAAAAAAACATGGTTAACTAAGACTTCTTATTTTCTTATATTTGTAGTGATGAATAAACAAAATCATGATGATGAAGATAGGAGGCACTTTAACAAGTAGTCAACCGGCCAAACAATATGAAAACATTGGAAGGTCATGATGAGAGGTTTCAAGAGTACTTCCGAACCAAGACTGTTTCAAGAGGGAAGCGCTATTAAAGAGTTTTATTAATTAATGCGAGGTTTGAAGAACGATTAAGTATAAGAAATATAAAATTATAAACATTCTGTACATCGAAGAACATCTTTGCTTTATATAAATATTTACGTTTGGAATTCTAAGAAAAACCATCATATTGTGAATAACCATTTAATGTATTTGTACAAAGCATCCTCTGTAATATTCTTGTAAGAATTTTGACTAAATTGGGTTTGATCTAAGATCAAAGTTGTCGAAAACATGACGAAAAATATTGTTGTTATAAGCATGTAACGTTCCAATTGCCACATATAAAACCAGTAGGTACTTTATCAAGAATTTTCTACATTAAGAATTAAATGAGGCAATCGACTAAGTTCCACAGTCAATTGAAGCAATTTAATGAGCTTTTCAAACTCGGTCACCACTTTAACTTATAATAAGAAAACTTACACATTGCCGACATTCATTTAAACGTTCAAAACTCCACTCAAATTGTCAGCCGTCTCAAAGTCGGTAATAAAAGTGTAGGAGTACCACAGGGTACACTAGGACCATTATGATAATTACTCACACGAGCAACAGTAACATAATTTGAATGAGTGTGTGAGCGGCAAAGCTTATCCTTTAGAGATTAATGTTGAAAGAGTACTATATTACTCCAAGTAATTACTGACAGAAGCAATTAATCCAGCCCCGGTCTTTTCGCGCTCCGGCTGAAATATTGTCGGAGCACATAAGTTATCAATCTGCTCCGATGGATTTTGGTCCGCTTGCACCGATATAGACTTACAAAAAAAAAGTTATTTTTATAAATTCATAATCATTTACTGTACCTCCGGTTTTATCTGTCCTTGCAATGTCAACTTATCATGGCTATTTATGCATTATTTTAACAGGATTATTGATATCATAATTAGGTATCTCAACTTTAAATACATCTGCATAAACCTAAATTATTAATCTGTAGCACACATGAAAAAATAAAACAAATGAAAAGTTGATAACGAATTCGAATAACATTGGATTAATGAAGTGTCGTTAAAATAATATATATGTTATGTAACTGTTACCAATACTGCAGTTAATCCGTAACAATATCAGTCCACGTTTTAATTAAAAGATCAAGCGTATTCTAATTAAGTCGACGGTACGTTAGCAAAATACAATCACTCACCGTAAATCATCGAGATGAATAGTAGTATTGCATTCAATACGTATGAATGCCTCTTTATTCTCTTCAATTCCCCTGCCATTTTGTTTATAATGATACTTTTATTACTATTTTAATTTGACACTCTTCTTCTTTCATCGTCACTCAACACTTTAATTTATAGTTCCTATTAACGTACCATTTACGTCTATCTTCTAATTACTAAATAGCTAAACATCTTGTCACAACTTATTCGCTTTTACAATTCTACTACTTTCCACTAAATACGTCAACATTTATTCTATTCGGTAATTAACGCGCTGACAAATAGTTTTATGACACTTAGTTAAAACGAATGTCGCTCCATATATTAAAGTTCCTACTTAATGCTCGTCTATTTTTATTTGATCCTCAACTGATGTTTGGCGCATAAATTGAACGGCACTGGTGACTGTAGTAACGCGTGCTTGGATTACTTCACTAAGCATAATGAGCGAGGAGCATCTAAAATTAACTCGAAAATCTCCGTTGTTTTCAGATATAAATCTTCTTTAATCCCGGCGCGTAAGTTTGAAAGAAATTTTCTTTTTGATACGACATTCCCGTTACCAAATTTACGGTCACTTGACACACTTGTGTACACTCGTGTTCATAAAAGTTTCGCATCACAGGAGGATTCACTGATATTTTTTGGTGTGGGGAACAAGTTGAATATCGGCATCGTCGATGGGTTTTTTTTTCTATTGGAGCGCGCGCGTCCGTTTGGGGAGGCAGCTCTGAAAGCACTGACTTACATAAGGGATTCGCCCGGTGCCAGCCGAGCGCCTGTCAGAGAGGGATGGCACACAGTTTTCGTAAGGGTTGCAGGTCGCGTGCGGTACGTAACGAAAGGGACGGAAGAGATTTTCGCATTCAGGCCGTGGTCCGCTGAAACGTAACGTTGAAATCTTGTGTGAAGACGCAATTAAAATGTACATAAATCTGAAAGAGATACGTTTCAGGAGTAACACGTCCAAGTTAATAAGTGTTTAATCTTGCAGTTAATAGCTTATCTGCGTGTATGAGTCTCAACCAGAGATTATTACCCGTGATACTGTGATACCGAGTTCATTAACTGTCAGTTCATTGACGACATAAAGACATAATTTATTAATCTAAAAGAGTAGCATTTCTTTTCTTACCTACTTGTTATTTTGTAAAACGTAGCACTTGCATTGATTCCGTAAAGATTTCAAATGAATTATTTGAAAATTACCTATGAAAACATCTAATAATACGTAATGATGTCAATCCAGAAGCATCGTTAAATCTGTGGAGGCAAAACCGTGAAAGGTCGAAATATTACTAAAATTTACAAGTATAATACAAAAGCCGGGAAACGTAATAATACAATATCTAAAGACATTAGTCCCAACAATCAAAAGATTGTTCCATTCTATTCAGAATCCTCGCTAATACCGTTTCTTAAATATAAATTATACCAAACGAAATTGGTGGATATAAAATTCAAATCAAGCTTGTCTTTCTGGAGTCAAATCATTAAGCAGTTTGTCAGCGATTGTCTCGCCCCTGGCAATACAAAATGAACATTTTACTATGTAGCTTTTTTTCCATTTACTAAAGATTTTTTCATACTGTGTTAATTTGGAATCCTTTATTTAAAATTAGCTTCTTTTGTGTAATGGTTTTCACTATCATTATTGTCATCGTTTTCCTCAAAGCAATGGCAGTGTAGTATTATTTGATATTTTTGTAGAGAAAAAGTAACAAATTATGTCATCATCACCATCTGCCTAGCCTTTTCCCAACTATATTGGGGTCGGCTTCCAGTTTAACCGGATGCAGCTGAATACCAGTATTTTACATGGAGCGACTGCCTATCTGGCCTCGACAATAAAGTTACTGGGTAATACGATATCCCTTGGTAAGACTGGTTGTTAGACTTTCGGGCTTCTGACTACCCGTAACGACTGTCAAAGATCCACGAATGACAGCCGGAACCAACGGCTTAACGTGCTTTCCGAGGCACGGAGGGAAATTACAAGTTATATATTGTGAGAAAATTAAAACTTCGGATTATTTAACAACAACGTTCTTATCTTACATGTAGTATACCTTTACAGCTCATTCTGTGTTTAAAAGCTGTGATTCTGTTTATAAATGATAGCTAGGACAGTAGCTAAGCCGAATGGGTTACCCAGTAGCCCAGTAACCCAGTAGGCTTAGCTAAAATGAAAGTTAAATGAAGCAAAAGTTTTGATACTCAAGTATCAAAATTTTGGAAAAGGCTTTATCTATTTAACCTTTCATGTACGTCCACACATTACATAAGCAGACAAGACAGAAAAATACGTACAAAATTGATGCTTATTTTCACATAAATCGCTTTCAGTATACCTAAGATAGGAAAGTAGATAACACCGTCGGTAAAAGGAGAAGAGAAAATAAAATCTAAAACAATTCACATAATTTATTATTTTGTCTTATTTTACTTCAATACATAACCAGCACAATACGGATTAAAATCTTAGAGCTTTATTTTCCGTGAATGAATGCAATAGGCGTATTATCTATAGTAAACTTGCCATCTTCCAATGTGCCTCCTACCTCCCAATTTATATACAGTCCATGGTAATTAGAATGACAAAAAGACACCACACAAACATATTTTCACAAACTAAATTCTACATTATGTTAATTTCACAAATTCCCTCATTTGCACAGAAAAATGCAAACACATTCTAAGCCACTCACACTTCACACAGTTAAAAACTTCAAACGGATTATACAAACAGAGTGAAATGTAACAAAGCAGAGCTTGCTAAAGTGCTAATATTTTTGCAACAATGCTCCAGGAATTTAGATTTCCATAGCATTAATTAGAAGCCTTTGTGAGAGAGAGCAGGAGTGGCTCAGTGGTAGCAGCCTCAACTTACGAGTTATGGGTCGTGGATTCGAACCCAGGAGTTATACTTTGTGAAATTTATTTCATCATCACTGTTCTCAAAACGATGAAGGAAAACATTGTGCGACTGTCCTAAAACAAAAAATTTGAAGACATCTAATATCTACCAACCCGCACTAGGTCTGCGTTGATGATTCCTCGACCCACTCTCTTTCACGGGAGGTCTGTGTCCCAGCATTGGAAACGCTGACGAACAATGGACTACGTTATGTTAGTAATTTATGCTCGAGGGTGACCTCTGATAATATTGATTCAGGGTCAATACTAATAAGTTGGTCGTTTATTAAATGTTTCGATGTTTAAAGGCTCCTACAAACAGGCGCGACGCGCGACGCGAATCGCGCGCGACACAAAGGCACCGCTCGTTGCACGACTTGCGGTGCCTTTGTGTCGCGTGTCGTGTCGCGCCTGTTTGAAGGAGCCTTTATTACTTTTGTTTGTTTTATTAGCAGCCTTTTCTTACCAGAATAAATTTGGTATAATTTATGTACTGTAATCATCGTTATTACCATATATTTTGCAGAATCCGAAAATATATTAAAAAAATAAATATAAATAAATAAAACGTTAGCAGGATTCTCTCTGTCAGTTTTGACGAAGGTAATCAAAGCCCTCTCGTTTCTTACTTAAAATATAAATAGGTAAGTGATAAGCATTCAGATTTTTCGGGAAATGGTTAACAATACACACGAGGGGCTTATGTGGGAGTGGGGCTTGTGGCTAAGTAAGTAATAGCAGCTACACGGGTAAATCGGTCAGGTTAAGCTACGCTTGCCGCGGTAGGTCCGTGAATGGGTGACCATCTTCACGTACCAAGACCCCTCCGTGCCTCGGAAAGCACGTTAAGCCATTGGTCCCGGCTGTCATTCATGGATCTTTGACAGCCATTACGGGTCGTCAGAAGCCGGAAGGTCTGGCAACCAGTGTTACCAAGGGTTATCGTGTTATCCAGTAACTAGGTTGTGGAGGTCAGATAGGCAGTCGCTCCATGTAAAATACTAGTACTCAGCTGCATCCGGTTAGACTGGAAGCCGGCCTCAACTTAGTTGGGAAAGCTAGGCAAATGATGATGGTTAACAATACACACATTACATACATACAAACATAAACTTACGCCTTCTCCCCATGGGGTTAGGTAGAAACTACAGAATGCCTCCTGCTTTTCAGGATGGGAAATCATCAAATGACCTCTCCCGCTCTGGGTGGAGCGGAAGGGAGTGTCAGACTCTTACTGACTAAAACCCACCCGTGTTCCTCGCCCTTTATGTTCCGGGCCAGCGGTAACCCTTTCGGACAATCCCGCTGACCCGGCAGGCTTCGGCCCTGATCGATCCTTACACGGTCTTTTTGCCGCGTTTACGTTCACATATCTGATCTGGTCATACATGCACGCCGGTTGCGAGTACTACGCACCAGAGGGGCAATTTTCATAATTTTAAGAACAGTCTGATCTCAATCTCAATCTATCAAAAATACGTCTGATTTCCCTACATTTTGACAAGTTTTTGACATTTGTTTGTCGCCGTGATGAGACTGCGACTAGATTTTGAACGTTTTAAATTACGAGAATACTAAAATACTAATACGAAAGAGCCTTCTGATCTTTCTGAAGAACATCACTAATAAGGTCACTATAATATGTCCTCCTGGTGCGTCCCCTCCCGGCTTTTAAACTCACATCTGCCTTCTAAATACCGTTTGTTAGTCGCCTTTACTCTTCCTCTTAACATGAGCAAACCATAGCATACATTTTTTAAATTCTTGTCACTACATCTTCTTTTAAACCGCTTCATTGCGATTTGACATTATTTTCAGCCTATCAAATTAATAAATGTTGAAGGTTTTCTCGCAAGTTGCCTTTTAAAGGTCCTTTTTCTAGTTTTGATAGAGTAGTATGCCAATTCAAGGCTAATTTTTTCCGAGTCAATCTGCCTAACCTTGTCCCAACTATGTTGGGGTCGGCTTCCAGTCTTACCAAATGTAGCTGAATACCAGTATTATACGTGGAGTGACTGCCTATCTGATCTCCACAACCCAGTTACTGGGTAACAGGATATGCTTTGGTAATACTGGTTGCCGCACTTTTTGGCCTTTACTTTTGTTAGGCGCCTTTCATTCATCCTCTCAACAGCATGACCAAACCATCTATAGTAAAAGTGCGAAGTGCTGCATACCCCCACCCTATTTCAAGTTAAACAATTCTCAACTTTTTTTCAATGACAATTAAGTTGACTTCAGAGTGACTAGCACTATTGAAAAAGTTATAAAAATGTTTGAAGTTGTAGCGTAAACTGAACTTTACTGTGTACGAATTAAAGTTATTTTTTCCATTAATTCATATTTGTTTACATTTTTGTCAAATAAATCGCGAACGCAGATTAAGCATACTCTTTTATCTGTATGTACAATTCCATCAAAATCATGTTACGTCAATTCAACTCTCATGGCGGAACTTACTAAATAATGCATTCCCTAGTTCCGACCCTTTTACCTAGCAGACCGATACAAAACTAAACAAACCACAGTTTAACTTTATGAGAAGGTCACATCTTCATGGTTCATTGGCTCCAGGGATAAAGAAGAGCATTTTATTAGCGGAAGTAATACTCGTACCGACAAGGCTGATATAGATTTGATTTAAGATTTGTGTACGTTAGAGAACTTTAATAAGGCTAATCAAGATTTACAAAAATAAACCATAAGCAAAGTCGCTAAAGTTTAAATTGAATCGAAACAGGAGGGGAAAGAGCTCCCGAAAATAGAACGGACAATAAGAGGGGACGATTTTATAATTAACTGCAATCAACACTGACGTATTGAATTTCGGGAATTTGTGTACAGTCGCGTAGAGATGTCGTTCTGTGTCCGCTGTCAAATAAATTTATTTTGTGTAGACTTGTCCAGTTTCTAAAAGAAAAATAAAAATCGAACTACTGTGTAAATCGTTATGCGTGTTCACCTATATAGTTGTAAATAAACTCTTATAAACCAAAAATCGGTTTATTTTCAATTACTATAACCACACAAAAAATATTGCAATTGCTGAGTTGTGGAAGTCAGATAGGCAGTCGCTCCATGTAAAATGGGTGTCGCTGGTATTCAGCTGCATCCGGTTAGACTGGAAGCCGACCCCAACATAGTTGGGAAAAGGCTAGGCAGATGATGACACATAAAAAAATATTAATATACGCGTCGACTTGAGCATTTCCTCCTTCTTCTCGTCGATCTAAAAAGCAATTACTTGTGGAGACAATAGGAGAAACACGGATTTAAAATAAAAACAGACATGAAAGCTTATAATTGAAGTAAATTGGACATACTTAGTAACCCTCATTGAGATAGGTATGCTTATGCATTAGGTAGGTATGCTTAATATTTCCCCATTGACAGCGATGAATTTTTTGATGCTCAATGAGCTCCTCCCTTTTTCTTTTATTTTTTATTATATACTTGTATATAATATATATATTAGTGTGAGCTTATATATTGAAATTGAGGATTTTTCTTATCAGTGTTGTCGTTATGAATAAATATTTTAGATTAATATTTTTTGTGTTTACCTATCAATCTTCCGATATAAAACTTATCCTCTACATTACTTACTACTTTGGTTCAAACTACTTAAAAACTGCTCCGAGACTAAACTAAAAGAAGTAAAACTCACTAAAATGAAGAGCTATAACTCATCAAGTGTACGCCTTTCGCCTTAGCTCGTGCTTCCCGACAGATGTTAACACACGTTGTTTGTTTTCCTACTTCGAAAGATATGTTTGTTATCTCTCCCTCCTAAGGAATTCTTCTCGTTTCGTTTATATTTATGTCACGAGACATTAACTGGACTTCGAGTTTTGTACGTTCAATTTCTTAATACGGTTCTTAGTTTGCGAAGTCGGGGTTTTTTGTTGATTTTAATTGGGCTTTTTTGTTTTTATTTTTTTGTGGGTACTTTTCACCTGTAATTTTTAGTTTCGTAGAATAAACCTGAAGAGATTGTTGGTTTTTAGTGTTCCGTATATTAAAATAATATCAAAAACTCATGGCTGCAATCCCTTGCAGCAGTGAAAAAATCAAGCTTCTTAGTCAACGCAATCAAAAGATATGCGTTTATGTTTCGGACGGACAGACAGATAGACAACGAAGAGATTTTATTAGGGTTCCGTTTATCTTTTTGAGGTACTGAAACCTTAAAAAGTAATTTCACGCGGACATAGTAGAAGCTAGTTATTAATAAATTTAAATTATTGCCTTTATGACTAAATAAATACAGTACCCGGCGATAAATATTGCACATCGACCTTTTTATACAAAACCATTTTATACAAAGAATAAAAATAATTATCAAAAGAAGCAAATCATAATTGTTTTAACAGCTCCTAATAGATACCGGACTGTTTGTATTTCGTGCGACAGAGATAACGCTCTACGAAGCCGAAATTAGCCGATTGTCTCTTTCCAAAGGTCGATATGCAATATTTATCGCCAGGTACTGTAATAATGCTTAGTTGCATGAAAGCTTACATTATAAAGCTTTCATGCAACTAAGCATTATTACGAATAACATTTTATTTAAATGTTATTGTGTTAGGTCCAACTAGGTAAACATTGAAATTGAAAGCTTTCAATTTTTAAAACTAGTGCACACGGATTTAGTGAAGCAAAATTTACGGATTATTTCCCAGTAAGGGTTTTTTTGTTCAGTAGGTACGAGCGATATTCGAAAATATTTGTAGAAATCAATATCGTTAAAGGCTCGTGCACACAGGCGCGACGCGACACGCGACACAAAGGCACCGCAAGTCGCGCAACGAGCGGTGCCTTTGTGTCGCGTGTCGCGTCGCGCCTGTGTGTACGAGACTTAAATCTCAATTTGTGTTCGGATTTTGTGTTTATTTTCATAATAGTTTTGAAGGACGGTGAATAAATTTAGCTCCATGTAATGTCTTCTGCATTTTAATCATCCTTTTTTCTTTAACAACACGAGTTTTTTTTCATAATTTCTATAGCAATATATCATTCTAACAGATATTCAGCAATACATTTGATAATGTGTTTGATATTCGAATAACGAGAATCTTGAAAAAAAAAAACAATTTTTTTTTTAGTGCAAATAGGCGGACTGGCACTATTAAAATAATAAAATTCATTCCCACACTCGAGAATTTCGCCAAATCCCCCATCTCTCTTACAACAACAAGGGTGACTCGTGTATTTATAGAAAAAATAAACCATAAACATTGACAAATGTTGAACATCAAACATTACTAAAATCACTGTAGGGGGAGTTTTAAAAATGACTCCATTTCAATGAGACATGTACAAAATGTTATTTCGGTTCCCATTTGGTCTCGAATTTAAGTTCCAATTTGTCTTCGTGAGTCAAGTTTCGGGAATTATAAACTTGAGTGTGTTTCTTTTAACAGACTTCAAAAAAAGGAGGAGGTTCTCAATTCGGTTGCATTTTTTATGTTTGTTACCTCAGTACGCCGTCATTTATAAACCGATTTGGAAAATTATTTTTATATTTAAAAGGATATATGATGGGATCCATGAGGAATTGAGGGAACTTCTCGAATGCTATAGGCTTACCTATAGCGATTTGGGTATTTTTTATAGTAACTCGTGCATTTGCTCTTGGAAACCACCATTTGGTGAAGTGGAACTGATGAAGAAGACCACAGATGGCCACCGGAACTACTCAATAATAATTATTTCACGGGTTGCTCGTCACAATGCGAATGGTGAAATAGAGCTGATGGTGGAATACCAGGAGAACTCCTCAACAATTAACGTCTCTGCATCGGGAAAAGCAATATTTTGTAAAAGGCTATGGGCAAGTTGGCATTTGGCTATTGTAACTTATATACATTATAAGCAGATCCACTAAATCGAGAAATAAAAACTTTTTATCAAAAAAAAAACGAATTCTTAAAAATACACTAGAAAGTAAAAATAACTTTAATTTCGGAAGTCGGTGGCAAAAACTAAAATACAGATCCAAAGACATCGACTTGCAAATTTAGTTATTTTTTGGAAGTCGGTTTGTTTTTTGTTAGAAAGTTTTTAAGATTAAGTATATGAAAATTTACTGTTGAAGAAAACATTAATTATTTAAATTTTTAGTTATAACTTGCAGTAACGTGGTCATTAAGGAAGGTAGCCTGGCTAGTTGGAGGTCACCGTCCAATCTATTGTGATACAATATGATTATTAATAAACAAAGAAATTTGACAAAAAAAAAATAAAAAACATAGAACAGTGGTTGTAGATTTAAAAGAGAGAAATAGGTAGTAGGGCTCCAACATAATAAAAGCTTTCAAATATGAAATTCCGGATTGTAATCGGTTCATCAGTTTCGGAGTTGCGATGCCACAGACAGACCCAGATCAACAGACCAAAGCTACAAAATTCCCCGTACATCAAAAGCCACATCTCTATTAAATTACTTTGACTCAAAAGTAAAGTTCATCACAAAAAAACCTATTTAAAACTCAAAATGAGTATGGCACAAGTTGAACATTACAAAAGTTGTCTCGAAGTACCTATGTTTTCCATGGCGGCTCAGCTGCAGGTGACTTTATTGGTAATTACTGTCTCTTTACGACTGTCTTTTTTATTTCTTTCCTGAGGGGAGCTGACTTTTGTTTTTTTGTCTTGTTTTTGTTTTGTTTATTTGTGTAATTTCTTTGCTGATCTGCGGTACAGTTTGTGGGGTCGTGTTTATTCAATTTGGAAGTTGCGTGGTTAATTGTGTGGAACGGGGCAGTGTATGTGGGGTATAAATTTGTGGTGCGTGCAATACAAGGAAATTGTGTCTATAAAGTCACAAACATATTGTGCGTTAGAGTCAGGTGCGTAGGTAGATATTTGACTTTAATCTAAGATTTGAATGGCAAATGTGTGTACATACTACATACCAAGTTTTCGTCGATCTTTAAAGATAGGTAGTGAAAGTTTTATTTTCAGGCGTTTCAGGCATAATCGTAAAAGTGCTTTCTACGTACGTTTGTACGCATAAATGGATGAAGACTAAGAACAAGTCGGCTTTAGTCTTCCTCAGTTGTTTAGTACCTAAGTATTTAGGGTTACTTTAGCAAGTCACATCCACAACAGCCCTAAAAGAAAATCCTGAACGAGGCCAAAAGGCTCCTATTAAGCAAGAATGGCCTAAGTATTATTTATTTATATGTCGCATCCGGTCATGCATTTGACTAGTCGGAACGCTAAGCGCCATCTGGTGGCGCTTGACAGAGTCTAGCCTGAGTCCGTGGGGGTTATAAAACAGCTCGACAGAACGATGTGGGGCTCACTTTTTGAACGAGGAGTTGACCATTGGACATCGTACGGACAACATGTGCTCAGAAACTGTCCAGCGTTCCGTATCTGGTTGTGTCGTGTACCTACAGTGTGTAATTTGCTAGTGTGACTAAATTGTTCGTGAAATTATAATCTTATTTGAACTGCAAACGGTTTTTCTATTGCGCAATAACCAACACATACCCACTGTACGCCCACAATAGTTAAATATGGCTGATAATAACGAGACACACTATACCTTCTCCGTCATCAGAAGTGGGATTCGTGTTGGTTCATGCGCAAAATGAGAACGCTAAAAGTGAAAGTGACCGTTGACATTTTAAAAACAAAGTGCAAACTGCGAACGCTTATTAAATAATCGTGTGGATCAGTTCGAGTTGAACCCAGACAAGCCAGATACGGATGCGCGATCATAGTGAATGTTGTTTTGGGCATAGGCTGTATGCAGGAATACCTTTGCCCAGTGACGCGCCAGTTGCGCCCTACCGCCATGTTAGGAAAAAAAAGTGTTCCCGTAATTAGAAAACGCGATAGGACGCGTGTGCAAACGTAACCGCACACAATACGACAGCTGATTTGTGTTTTGCTGAAAATTCACTGCAAGGAGGTCAACTTGTGGCCGTCATTAAGGCGCACAAAGGAAGCAGTATCAACGTGGCTGTCGTAAATAATACGATGGACGTAGCGTGGAGCTACCAGTGACGTGGAGTGACTTCAAGAATCGAGCCAAGCAGCCCGCAGCCGTCGGTGAAGCCCTTCGTGTGCTGCAAGTGAGGGAATCCAGGACATGTTGCGGCCCGGTGCACGAGAAGTGGCAGCCAAGCAGAGGTGGAGGTGGAGCATGCGCTGCAAGCAGCAACGGCGAGTGGATGTTTGCGTCGTACAACTACCGCAGGCACGTTAGAAGATAAAGGTGATCTGTATTGTTTTGTTACGATTCTGGTGCTGAATGCTCGTTAGTAAAAGCGAGTTGTGCTGTCAAATTAAGTGGCAAACGAGTTAATAATGTTGTTGCGATGACTGGTATTGGTCAAACGCGTGTATTCAGCACAAAACTTGAAATTTTATTGCAAAGTATTATTTTGGGTAGGCTATTTTGTGTTATTAGAAAACGAAGAGTGAAACAGATTATCAGACTAAAATAGATCGGAAGTTCAGAGGTCTATTTAAGGTGGTGAAAGTTTTGACAAGTGATCGTTATGTTTTGAAGTCCCTTTCTTCCGCCGGACGTACAAGTACGCACACGACCGACTGCGTAAAATAACTGACGTTGACATGCACGTAGGTGACGATGACGAGACTAGCCATGACGAAAATGATAACTCTGACAAGACTAGATGAATACTAAGTAGTCAACTTAAGATTTAGATTACCTAGCATAGTAAGAGTTTTCTTATAATCTGTAACGTTATAGAAAAAATACAGTAACATGTTGAACAAACCTACTTTAAGAATTATTTTGATAAAGGCTCGAAATGATTATCTTGATGGTGTTGTTTGTAACCGGATGGAGGTTACATGTGGAGAAGACCGGATGGAGGTCGATTGGTTTGATGCTTATAGCCGGATGGAGGTTATAAGTGTGATGATGAAGGCCGGATGGAGGTCAGAGTATGAGCATTGCAATATTTTAATGAGTTTTCTATTATTTTAATGAGTATGGGTGTTGTTCGACATGTCGGCTTTGAGAGAAAGAGTTTGTTGTGATTTTCATCCGAACCTGTAATAATTTTGGTCAGAATTGGCCGAGTGGAACATGCACTGCTGTTGATTTTTTTTGGTTACAGTTTAACACACAAGGACTTATGCAAGCCGGATGACAGTGGGGGACAGCGCTGCACTTTTTGGATCTCCTGTACGAATAATCGCTGATCAAGGACGGTGCTTTTCGAGCAAGGAGTTTCAAGACTTCTGCCAAGGAAACAGTGGATTGCAACCACTACAGCCAATAAGCCAGCTACAGATCTATTGTCTACTGAATTTGGTGAGTCGTTTTCATTTTGTTTTGACTCGGGGTATCGAGTGCTTCCCTGTTAAACAACAGCAAAAAACGGTTACATTGTTAGGTATAGCCCAATCTAGTTAACGATGCAATTTTTAAATACGCTCACGATATGTTATGAATGATGTCAGTAGGTTATGTACCAGTCGAAGTAGATTGTGATCACAGTGGTAATGAGCTAGGAGCAAGCCTAAGTAGTGGGAACCGCGCGAGTAGGGGTTCTCTATCGGCCGTAGTAAAAAGTGTGTAGTCACAGGGGTGATACACATGGATCCATGCGCTGGATGTGTGAGAGCAATGCGATTGCTGGTCGGCCGGAGTGCCGTGGCGTTAGAGTGGTTTACTCGTCTGTGGGTTCCCAGGTGTCTAAGGCTCTTAGTGGAAAAGATTATTGTTGTAATGTGGATAACGATGGTACATGGCTCTGGTTGATGTTTTTTTTGTTATGATTGATTAAAGTTTGATTACATGGCTCCGGTTGAGTCAAGTACGCTCATGAGGCTAAGGCATATGTCATGGCACAGGCAAAGGGATCAGAGTATTAATGACGAATTTGAGGAAAGCCAAGTAAGTCTTGTTGATGAAACAGAGTAGAGATTAAAGTCTAGTGATAGTGGTGAATCTTAGTTCGGAGGTCGGGGTCTTGTAGAGACCATAGAGTCCGTGGGACTCGGAATTCAGGAGGAATTCAAAGTAACAAACATGGGGTTTGTTGTAGGGGCTTAGTGAAAAGCCACAGGCCACGAATAAGATTCCTGCTGTGTTTTGTTATGCTCTAAGGATGTTTTATTAGCTGCTCTATCATGTTTACTTGATTATTTAGTTTGTGATCTTGAGATTTGGGAATCAAATTATGATTGATACTCTGAACTCTGCAATTTTTTTAGTTTGTGCGAATTTTCATTGTGTTGTTTTGCCTGTACCATATTTGGTCAGGAGTGACCGAGCTATGAGATACTTTGCGGGGTATGTTTGTTTACAGATTAACACACGAGGACGTGTGCATCGCAGGATGGCCGTGTCGCATCCGGTCATGCATTTGACTAGTCGGAACGCTAAGCGCCATCTGGTGGCGCTTGACAGAGTCTAGCCTGAGTCCGTGGGGGTTATAAAACAGCTCGACAGAACGATGTGGGGCTCACTTTTTGAACGAGGAGTTGACCATTGGACATCGTACGGACAACATGTGCTCAGAAACTGTCCAGCGTTCCGTATCTGGTTGTGTCGTGTACCTACAGTGTGTAATTTGCTAGTGTGACTAAATTGTTCGTGAAATTATAATCTTATTTGAACTGCAAACGGTTTTTCTATTGCGCAATAACCAACACATACCCACTGTACGCCCACAATAGTTAAATATGGCTGATAATAACGAGACACACTATACCTTCTCCGTCATATATATACTTTATTGTACAACAGAAAATACATAACAAAAAAAGGAAAGTAAGTATCTAGGGTACCAAACTTCTTTTGTGACTGCAAGAGCGAATTTAGCACGTTTATAAAAGAAGTGGCTAAATAATAACAGCCGCACAGGTCGATCGATCAGGTTAAGCTACGCTTGCCGCGGTTGGTCTGTGGATGGGTGACCATCGTTACATATCGTGACCCCTCCATGCCTCGGAAAGCATGTTAAGTTGCTGGTCCCGGCTGTTATTCGTGGATCTTTGAGAGTCGTTACGGGTAGTCAGAAGCCCGAAAGTCTGACAACCAGTCTTACCAAGGAGTATAGTATTATCCAGCAATTGGGTTGTGGAGGTCAGATAGGCAGGCGCTCCATGTAAAATACTGGTATTCAGCTGCATCCGGTTAGACTGGAAGCCGACCCCAACATAGTTGGGAAAAGGCTAGGCAGATGATGATAAAAGAATCACAGTCATCTGTACTAGTTTTATTGCTATTTACCTTATAAAGCGTTAGTTTCCTCTTAAAGCATGCAATGATCAAATACTTTCCGTATTTACGAGAACCGTATCTACTTAACACTAACAAATCACCCAAAATAGTTCAATACAAAAAGATCCTAATGCGTATTAAACTTACATTTAACGATGTTCAATCGTTTATTGAAGGAAACAAATCCTAAATAGAACATATAAAATGCACTTTTATTGCTTTTTGATTTGTACCCTTTGTAAACAGCAACCAATCGGAGTTTTTCGACCGAAGCAAAACAAACCTTAACTGTAGACTTTAAAGTGTCTTTCAGCTTAACAGAACATTTTATAATTAGCTACAATACAATTAGTTTGACTTATATGTTTTGGAGTGAACGGAATACAGATTCTGTTGACTATAAACACTGCAAACTAATCAATATTTTTTTTAGGGAGATGTTCAAACTGATTCATTGTGTGTGATTTAGGTTAGCGTGAATTCTGTTAGGTAATTAAATAAGTATTACTTTGGTAATTAAGGAAATTAAATATTTTAGTTGCTTGGCTCAATTTACACTGCAATATTAGCAATTCCCACTGCTGGGACACAGGCCTCCTCTCAGTGAGAGGGAGAGGGCCATAATCCACCACGCGGGCCCAGTACGGTTTACTAGACGTCACAAGTTTTCAAATTTTTGGTTCTAGGACTGTGTTCTGTGTGTTCTGTGTGTGTGGTGGTCTGTGTGTGTGGTGTGTGTGTGTGTGTGGGGGGGGGGGTGTGTGTGTGTGTGTGTGTGGTATTTATATGGTGTACATAATAAAGAGTATTATATTCTATTCTACCTATTCTATAACCCACACTGATCACACAGAAAATAGTAACACTACTGTGAAAGATTTTCATATAATTTTATGAAACATTTTTTACCTTTTTCAAAAAGAAAAGAAGAGAAATGAGTACAGTCAGCCTCAAAAAGATGTATACATCGACAAGAATTCATTTGATTGTCTACTAATAAAGTATATTCTTGTGATTGTGTGCCTACAATTAAGTATTTAATGTTTAATACTCGTGTTATGTTTTATGGTTCATTGAATATATACATTTAAGATAGTTTTTTTTAATAAGTTCTATGTTCAAATTTTCAAAAATTATCTCAACCGCTTTATAAAAAATATACCTAGATTTATTTAATTGGTACCGTACCAAACGTTTGCTCTTTATCAAAAACCTTTGTAGCAAAATATTCTATTAGGTCCAAATGACCTGTACAAATATACCTAGGACCTAAAAATATAAACAAGGTCCAAGTTTTGGCCATTATTTGTGAGGGTGCGGAAGTCCCTACATAGCTCCAGGGGGTTTAAAAGAGGCATTCGTTTCATCCCACTATTTATATTATGTAAATGGGCCTGGATCGAGGCCATTTCCTTGATAGAGGTCGTCATGTTTTTTGTTAAAGTCTTTTTGGGTTAGATATTGTAGGTGTGTAATTAGGTGCGTATTTGGCATAATTTATAATATAGAGAAGATTTAGGTTGAAATAATCAAGTGTCCTACTTTTCGTTGGTAATAAGTACCTTTTATGGGTTCTGTACCCAAAGGGTGCCAACGGAGAGTGTGTGTTCAGGCATATTCGCTTTATTTATACAGAACATGACAGGTGGCTGTCATTAATAATACTTATATTATTTATTTACTTAATATTATACGGAGAAAAAAAAAGGTAAAATATTGATTTGAGCTAAAAGTTCGACGGATTGTGGATAAATAAATTATTAACAAAGTATCTACTTAGTTATTCTTATTTGTTTAAAGTTAAAAAAAAGTGAAATTGCCATTGAAACCATAAATCTTGAATCTTGTATGAAATCGCATTTTATTTAAAACTCAGGAACGTAAAAATTCTAAATGGAAACATTTTCTTTTGTGCGCGACTGTACTCGCGAGTGTGACAGATGTCATGTTTGTACATACATTTGTTAAGTAAACAAAATAATTTGACAAATATACTTGAGTTAAAAATAAGAACGAGAGCAGTGGTGGCCCAGTGGTAATGGTCCCCGAGTTACGAGTTGTAGGTCGTAGGTTCGAACCTACGCGGGCAGGCCCCTTTACTTTGTGTAAATAATTCCATCACCACTGCTCTCAAAAATGGTGAAGGAAAACATCGTGAGTAAACCGGCATAGCTAAGAACTAAAAATTCTAAGACATAAGACATCTACCAACATGCATTGGGCACGCATGGTAGAAAAAAAAAAGAGGGTGTGGGCTATAATTATAGCCCACACCCTCTTTTTTTTTTGAAATTGTTTTGCTTCTGACTCTGGTCTAGGTCAGAGGTGAAAGAGACAAAGTCTACGATGGAGTGAGCTTACCTAGAAGAAGAGGGAGGCCTGTGTCCCAGCAGTCGGAACATTACAGGTTGATTAAGATTAAAATTAAGAATATGTACACACGCCAGCCAGCACATCAAGCTACTACAATCTATCAAATTTCTTTAATAGATTTTCAACTTTATCTCTAAAGAATATAATAAGGTTCAAAGTTGATTGGGAAAATTTGACAGTTTCTGGTAGCTTGATGTGCTGGCGTGTGTACAAAGTTAAATAGGTAAAATCAATCTGCCTAGACTTTTCCCAACGATGTTAGGGTCAGCTTCCAGTCTAGCCGGATGAAGCTGAATACCAGTATGTTACACGGAGCGATTGCCTATCTGACCTCCACAACCAAGTTATTGGGTAATACTATACCCCTTGGTAAGACTGGTTGTCTGACTTTCGGGCTTGTGACTGCCTGTAACGACAGACTAAGATCTACAAATGGCAGCCGGGACCGACGGCTTAGCGTGCTTTCCGAGGCACGGATAGTCTTGATATGTTATGGATGGTCACCCGTCCACGAACTAACCGCGTCAAGCGTATTTACTTTATTTAACCACAAGCTCCTCAAAACAAAGTTAAAGGGACTACATGACCTAAAGCGCGGTCACTGTCGGACTGCATATAAAAGAAAGAGAAGCCCGATGACACAACGCTGGTAATTTATTGCAAAATATGAAGCAATTACCTACTTACAAAAAATCTATTGTTTGACTAAAAAAATAAAACACTAGTGCTTTAGTATGTTGCTTGTAGAATAATTTGACAAAACTCAAAATGATTGTATGTATATTTGTATGGTTTTTATTGTAAAAAGAAAGTTTTAGAGGTACCTTCATGACTTTTTTCTATCGTATCAAATTAATTGTATTATGTTTTCAACACACTATCTACCTAGCATATATTCTGCATATATTAGCATATATATATCATGTATTTTTCTGATTTTGTTTACTGTAGATGATCATATACTTTATTGTTTCTAAAACTTGCGTTTTTGCGTTTAGGTCCTATAATCCCCTTAAATAGAATTCACAATAAAACAATTTGCTTTTCACATTAGCGTTTTGCAACTCTATTCTAGGTATTTAGATGGAAACTCGGCTATGCGTTAGGAACTAGAAGTTTGACAAACAATCTCTATTGAAAAAGCGCTCAGCCTACCAGCTCAGCTACCTAACACCCAAAACTCAGCAAAAAAGCACTACAACTGACAATAAAAAAAAATCGCAATAAAAGAAAGTTCAAATTCAAAACTACACGTCAGCGAGTCGGCACGCGCGATATTTAAACTTGGAACACTTACACTGCGAGCCACCGTACTGTATACAGTCGAGTATAGCCGACAGATGTTAACATATGCCCGTGTTTTCTTTATTTAAGAGATCTGTTTGTTACTTTTTGTTACGTATCCGCGGCGCCTCCGGTCTCTCACTTATTATTTATGGCGGCGAGTGTACCGCGTGGCGATGTATGCTACGCTGGAAGTGGTGAGCAATTAATTTTGTTTAAAATTATAAATTATCAAATTGTTTTTGTTAAATTTAAAACAAGTTTGACGTTCAAAAGTGCCTTTTATGTGCCTATTTGAAATTAATGCTACTATCACTAGACTTTGACTTTGAAAATATGACGCTGATATTAAATCGTCCTCAGACTCCTGAGAGCATAAAGCGACACCCATTTTTTCTGGTTTTGGACTTGATTAATCAACAATTATATAAAGGATCAAATTAGCACGATGTTGGTTGCTTCCTATTCTATAGTTACATAATATAAGCATTTTTCTTGGTCAGAACTACAAGTTTTATTTTTTATCAATATTGTAATACTATATAATTAATCAGTATGTACCTACAGCACAGGAAAGAGTGTTAAAAATAAATAATAAAAATCGTCACATTACATTAAAAAACGAACGAACGATGTCTGAATAATTTTCCGGAGAGTTGGGTAAAATAATTAATAAACAGTAAAATTCTCTTTTCGCAATGATTCTCTTGTTCATAATGTTTGCAAATTTTATTATTATTTTCGAAATATTACACATTTTATAATTAATTCACGTAATTATTTTTGTATAAGGCATTGAAATGCAGGTAGAAATCAAAACTCATTTCTTCAAGAGCTATTGTAAAAGTTGTCTGCTGAAATCGGCCTTATGTAGTGCAGGCTGGCCATAAATTAACTCTGATTGCATTCGAACGGTCACGGTCGGTCGGTCGGTCGGTCGGTAAACGTATTTTTTTTCTTTCTTTCAAGTTTAGAATGAGCTGTCAAATATTTGTATTTGGTTTGAAAAAATATTGATGATAAAGCGATGTGATATAAAGAAGTCATAACGTTGTTTGATTTCTTATAGTACCTATTAGAACGTGATCGTGGAAATAAGATTGTCTGCCTATCACATAAAAATCAGTAAATCACTATTCCTAAGACACATGTTGGAATATAAAATAATATTACGAAACTGCCATAAACAAAAATAATAGACTGTATAGAAGAAACGGAAGTGGCTTCATAGACAATGACCATAAACAATGGGAAATGACCCCTAATACACTATAACAATAATGAGCGAATCTTTCTAAGACGATGAACCGAGACACATAAATAGTGTTATGGAATAGTGTGGTGGTGTTAGTAACATTTACTTTAGAAAAAAATCTGTCATTTCCTTTAGTATTTTACTTTTGTAACGGAAATTGGGAAATCGATCGAAAGACGATGTAGGAATTTACTACTTTTTTAAGTCAACAGCCCATAGGGCCTAGTATAGGTAACAAGAAAGACTAGACCATAGGGCTGTTGACAACCACTTGAACAAAATTGGTTCATTAGTTTTTGAGAAAATCGCGGATATACAAACATACATGCAAACGGGTTGAATACCTACAGAACCTCCTTTTTTGAAGTCGGTTAAAAAACGAATGGAACGATCTTTCCATTTCAATTAGCAGGTACCATTCTTTTCCAGAAATAATATACATATACTCTGAAACTCTGAAATAACTCAAACAAAACAAAATTAAAAACACTCATACGATATGCTTTTGTTTTTCATATATCAAACAATGAATGGATCAATACGATATCTCTTCCATTGTCCATAGCTGCGCGTCCCCAAACGTTCGCCAGTGCGGGGTCGGACAACTTTTCACATAACTCAAGCCACTCGATTTGGTAGCAGAGTTTATTATTTGTACTCCCGAGCCCCGCTGTACTCCTGGTAGCGTACATATTTCGTGTTTTATCACTATATACTACATCTATGTTTCACTTCAATACCTACACGACACAGATCTTGTGATGTTACAAATTGTAGTCTGTATCAGATGTTAGTCTGTTAGTTTATTCGAGAGTTTATTATAATATGGAATTTTCTTTCTGTTGGACAAAATCGGAATCGTAAAGACGCTGTATTATTGAGACTACTTATTGAGAAGTTTTAGATTCTGCAAGTAAAATCAATATTGAAAAATTTCTGGAAATCTCGTATAGATTTAGAAAAATAAGTATTTGTATGTAGTTTTTTTGATTGCGTAATGAGCTTTGGTACTCTTAAAAAGCAAAAGACAGAATACCAACATGATTCTATATAGTGCGCAGAAACTGCTGTTTTCTGTGAACTTAATTTACGTACTGAATTTTTCACGAATCGGAAAATGCTGGAAAGCTAATTATGTGCGTAACCTAGAAGCATAGAACAATCTTAATACATCGTTAAACAAAAGCAAAGAGCCTGATCATTTTTGTACTTGTGCCGAGTTAGGTACGCACGATGACATTATTAAGCTATACATTTCCAGTATAAGCTGACTTCTGTACAAAATGCCTATAGAATGCGAGGTGTATAGCTAAATATGTCGTTGTGTGTATCTCTACCTAGGTAGGATAGACAATTCCTTGTTCTACTTAAGGGGCTTACAGGACCTGAACACAAAAAACGCAAGTTTCGGAAACAATAAAAAGTATATGATCGACTACAGTAAACAAAATAAGAAAAATATATGATATTCTTCAGGATATGTGCTCGGTAGATAGTGTGTTGAAAATATAATACAACTAATTTGATGCGATAGAAAAAAAATATGAAGATATCTTTAAAAACTTTATTTTTATAATAAAAACCATACTAATATACATACAATCATTATGATTTTTTGTAAGATTATTCTACAAGCAACATACTAAAACACTAGTGTTTTAATTTTTTAGTCCAAACAATATTTTTTTTGTAAATAGATAATTGCTTCATATTTTGCAATAAATTACCAGCGTTGTGTCATCGTGCTTCTCTTTCTTTTCTAAGCAGTCCGAAGACCGCGCTTTAGGTCATGTAGTCGCCTTAATATTGATTTTTGAGTACAATAGAGTTATTCATCATCTGCCAAACCCTTTCTAAACTGTGTTGGGGTTGGCTTCTAGTCTACCTGGATGCTGCTGAATACCAGTATTTTACATGGAGTGACTGCCTCTCTAACCTCCACAGACTTTTACTGGGTAACACCCCTTGGCAAGACTGGTTGTCAGATATTCAGGCTTCTGCATAATTGGTAATACGATACCCCTTCGTAAGTTTGACTGCTTGTCAGACTTCTGGGCTTCTGACATACCTGTGATGACTGTCAAGGATTTTCAAATAACAAACCGGGAGCAATTTTGCGAGACACGGAAAAATTATTACGAACATAACAGACAGCATAGTGGAGAGATGATTATTTTTACCAGTAAACCGAACTCTTTTATCAACTACTAGTTTCTGCCCGCGGTTTCGTCCGCATAAACTTTCTTGTTGCCCCGACCTTTCGCGTCGCATCGCATCACCTGAACGTGCTGTTCTTCTTCTAGCTTCGATTTCGGATAGCGTTAGCGTTATATTGCCTACTAGTTGCACCCCGTGGTTTTACCCGCGTAAATGTCGATTCCGTGGGAATATCGGTATAAAAAGTAGCCTATATTTTAATCTAATGTTAATCCAGCGTGTTAGCTACCTTCGTATAAAATTTTATCAAAATTGGTCCAGGCGTTTGAGCGTGAAGAAGTAACAAACATACATATAAACACACACACACACAAACTGTTTTTTTAATCCGACCGGTAGTTCCAAAAGTTACGCGTTCAAACAGACAAACTCTTCAACTTTATTATTAGTACCTATTATAGACATAGATACTACGCACATAAGTGGTGACGTGACCAGGCGATGCGACAAAAACTTGTTGAAACGAAACTAACACGATGACACATGGTCGTCGCAGTGTCGACTGTCGACCGGACATCATAAACTACGCCAAAACAAATAGCGATTGACACGCCAGTTATTTCTGAAGTTATATTTAGCTGCTTGCTGCCTAGCCTTTTCCCAATTATTATGATGGGGTCGGCTTCCAGTCTAACCGGATGCAGCTGAATACCAGTATTTAACATGGAGCGACTGTCAATCTGACCTCCAGAATCCAGTTACTAGGTAACACGATACTCCTCGGTATTGTCAGACTTTTGGGCTTCTGACAACCCGGAACGACTGTCAAAGATCCAAGAATGACAGCCGAGACCAGCGGTTTAACGTGCTTTTCGATGCACGGAGGGGTCTTGGTGTATAAAGATGGACACCCATCCACGAACTAATCGCGGCAATCGTAACTTGACCTGATCGATCGATCCATGCGGTTATTTCTTAGCCATGAGCCCTCCGAAGTTATATTTAACTAGTATGTTTTAGGTTCTGGAGTGGCGACCGCGTAACGGAAGACGTAGCGTTGGAAGACCTTCCACAAGGTGGACAAATTACCTTGTGAAGGCCGCAGGAATCCGTTGGATGCGAGAAGCACAGAACCGGTTGAAGTGGAGGTGTGTGCGAGGCTTATGTCCAGCATATTTTCAACTGAAATGATGGTGAGGATGACAATGTTTTACTCGCGGTTTTGATCCCGTGGTCTATCGCATGGGAACTGTGTATTTTTCCGGGATAAAATGCTACGTCACTCTCCGACCAATGAAATATTTCTATGGGAAAAATCACGGTAATCCTTTTCCATTACTTAGGGTAAGAAGGATAAACCTACACATACACTTTCGCATTTATAACATTTGCAAGTAGAGATATTTAGCGCTAGCTAGCTTACTAAAATGTGCACTTTTCCAACGAGCCTCTGCGATTGGTTATGGGAAGACAGAAATACAAATTGTTTAGGTATAGCACAGTGTGACCTAAACCCGCACTTAAGCGATGCTTTTCAGTGACTTAAGTGGTCCGTTTTTACACAGAAACGCGTGACTTAAGTGCGGGTTTAGGTTAATATTAGGCTGATTTCACGCCGTACAATAATGAACAATTTAAGTCACAAGTATCGTAATGTACTATTTGTTATCAGAAATATGTGCATGTAACCTACCTTGCTCACTGGTCCCTCTTTTTATTTTAACATGACATTGGTGCCCATTCCCTTGTTCATTAACTAAACTAAAATTAAATTCAGTGTATTTTTTTCTTTCTGTTTCATATAGAAAGGGACAGAAGATAAATTTTAGTTTAGTCCTGTCAAATTAATCAGCGCCTGACACTACTCCATACAAGTTTAGACGTGATTAAAAAGTTGCCTACTAAAATTACGTCAGTTTACGACGTCAGACGCTGATTAATTTGACAGGACTAAACTAAAATTTATATTCTGTCCTTTTCTTAATGAAATAGAAAGAAAAAGATGCACTGAACTTAAATTTAGTTTAGTTTGTGAACAATAGAATCAGCACCATTACCTGTTAAACTACGAGTGTGTGTGTCGATCTGTAGAAAGTGGAATAAGTACGCATTTTTTACCAACTTTGGATCTTAATACGGTTATTATTTGTAAGTACCTATATAAATATGGCAAATTAGGTTTCATAGAGCAAAACACTCAGTGGGTACACTTCTGAGTGATTTTCTCTATAAGACCTTATTGGCTCGTCCTTCGAAGTACATTAGAATAAGTATCATATTCCAAAAAAAAGTTAACGTAATTTTTTTGTCTATAAGATTTTAGCCAGACGTAAAATATAGCCTCCCTTGACCAGATTCTTATGATCACGCCATTTTTCTTTATCCCAAAAGGTGTCGATTGATTTATGTATGTTTTCTTTGAGGAAATAACAATCGGGCTTATAAGGAACCATAAGAACGAAAGCTAAAATTACAAGAAAAACTTGTAGCAAGTTATTTTTGGATAATATAATGAAGAATTGTTTTTACTCGTAGGCTATGTTCATAAAAAGATTTCATAGAAATTGTCAAATGAAAAAGTAATAAGACTCTACCGAGATAGCTGGACTAAGTACTGATTTAATTCTGAAATTACAAAAGTAACTTACTGCTAATGGACTTTGTCGTAACAATATTAAACTCCTTGGATTTACTAAAATTTCTCAAATTTCCAGCCAATCAACTAAAAGCAAAAAACTGTAATAATAAGTAATTAATTTTACTATATAATTTAACACTAAAATATATAATCTTAACGTTCATTTGCATAGCCTTTTTCCCAACTAAATTGTGGTCGGCTTTCAGTCTCACCACATGCAGCTGGATACCAGTATTTTGCATAAAGCGACTGCCTATCTGTCCTCCACAGCCCAGTTACTGGGTAATACGATACCTAATGGTAAGACTGGTTGTCAGATTTTCGGGCTTCTGACGACCCGTAACGACTGTCAAAGTTCGACGAATGACAGCCGGGACCAACGGCGTAACGTGCTTTCCGAGGCACGGAGGGGTCTCGGTATGTAAAGATGGTTACTCATTCACATACCAACCACGGCAAGCGCAATTTAACCTGATTACTTAGCCACTAGCCCCTCATATATATATTATGTTCAAGTACATAATAAAAGATAAAAGAAAAAGGGAGGACATGGGGCGTAAAAAAATTCTTCCGCATCGCTGTCAGTATGATAAGTTATTGAACACGACATCAAACATTGCTCACTCTCAGAGCCTATTAACATGTAAAACCTACAAAATAATATTGTAAACATGAAAACGGGACATATTTTACATGTCCAATAGAATAAGTCAGAAAAGACCTGTAAGGGACATACCCTCTTCATTTTAATAACCATTTATTAGATTTATGATCTCCTACTGTATTTCTGTCGGGCAGTCGATGAAAGAAATTGAATATTATAAAAATGGTGGAATGTTTTCTGTTTTTCCTTTTTTTTTCGGAGCAGATGGCATTTAGGTTTCTGGGGAATGTTTTTTACGTGAGGGGAATAAATCTAGGGATATTAGGATATAGAAAGTGTTCGGGGACCGTTTAAGTCGTTACATAAATAATGTTGGGCGAAAAGCTTATTGTCTAGGTTTAGCTTCATTTGTACGGACAAACTATTGTTTTATTATCGTCTTTAGTGAGGATAAGTTTAGTGAAGTGTAGATGGCAAATTATTAAAAAGTTTTAAATCAAAAGTCAATTATTCAAATTAGGCTGAGAATCAGCACTTTTCGAACATCAAAATTAGATAAGACAGTCCCCCAAAACGCCCGCCCTTCATCACTTCCTAATGCTTTCGCTGGGGAGAAGAAGTGGCGCAACAAACTCTCCAGCTGCACAGCTGTCTGTTTACTTAAAAAAAACTTGCTTCTAAACAATGCCAGGTACTTAACACGCTCAAAGGCGTCATCCACCAACCCGCACTGGGCCAGCGTGGTGGATTATGACCCACTGCCTCTCATCGGGAAGAGATCAAAGTCCCAGCAGTTCGTTACAGGCTGATTATTCACTCAGAAAGGTCACGTCATCAAATAATTAGGTATTTTTTATATATAAGATTTTACTGTCTAATCTTTTTAATACACACACATAACATCACGCCTAGTTTTTCCGGGTTAGGCAGAGAAAAGCAAAGAATTCTTAATAACTAGCACAATATACTACGAGTGTAATGAAATACCCAATCAAAAAGGCTCCGGGTGAAAAAACTACTCCTTTTTTAAGCAGACGATAAATAGTATACGTGTATATACTATCTTAAAAGGGGGCTTGTGGTTAAATAATAGCAGCCGCACGGGTCGTTTGAACGTTAAGCTATACTTGCCGAGGTCGGTCCTTGGATGGGACCATCATGGATCATCATGGATACCATCCATTACATATCGACACCCCTCCGTGCCTCGGAAAGCACGTTAAACCGTCGGTACCTGATGTTATTTGTAGATCTTTTACAGTCGTTACAGGTAGTCAGGTAAGACTGCTTGTCAGACTTTCGGGCTTCTGACTTCCCGTAACGACTGTGAAAGATCCACGAATGAAACCCTGGACCAACGGTTTAACGTGCTTTCCGAAGCACGTAGGGGTCACGGTATATAAATATGGTCACCCATCCACAGACCAACCGCGGCAAGCGTAGCCTTACCTGATCGATCGACTTGTGTGGCTGATATTATTTGGCCACGAGCCCCTCCTAAGTTACACAGTGATGGTTACAATAAATACGTTTTCCTGTTTTTCTTTTCAAGGTCATCTCCTCAGAATATCAATTTGTCACAGTAAGTCTTTGCGCTTTGACATCAAGGTTAAGGGTGGCGCCATCTTAATCAGGCCGAAGCCTTTACGGCTTCTCCTACACTTTTTATTACAAATGGATTTTGGAAAATCCTTTCTACAAACAATGATATGTTTTTGCTAAGTGTTTGAAGCGTACGATGAATGAAGTATCGTGTTACCTGGTAACTGCTTTGTGGCGGTCAGATAAGCAGTCGTAATCAGTAGCATCCCGGTTAGACTAGAAGTTGAACCTAACAAGGCTAGTCAAATATTGGTATTCAGCTGCATCCGGCTCGTAAGATAGTAAGTTCAGAAAAGGCTAGGCAGATGAATATGAAGAGTGAGTGAAGTTGTGTTACTGAAAAGTCATGTTTTACTGTGCTGGTTTGCAGAATTGGTCTAGTTATTCCCAAAAGATTATAAATAAGACTGCATTACATTACATCATTACAATGCACACTTACACAGGCTTCGTTACATTTTACTAAGAGAACAAATTATGAAACATGTTGGAGAAACCAAACCGATTGTGAAATTTATACTCGTATGTCTATGAGGACTTTGAATAAATAGGTTACTCGAGCAAACAGCTATAATAACTCAGTAATTAGAAAGAAGAAATAGAGAATTCGTTCAATAAGGACAAAAAAAAAGATTCATTCCACTTTTCAAAGCTTTAAGTTTTCAATGGATGTTATAGAGATAAATATCTATGAAACTGATTCACATCTGACACCTAACACTTCAGATCATTTGAAGACCAGCGTCAGGCACCAGATGTCTGGTATTTTTGCTGTATATGCTATTTGGCACAGCGCAGCCGTGAGACAAATAAATCAAAAACCCTCTCTAGGTTTATTTTATTTTAATTCATCAGAATGATATTAAATGTTGTATGCCTTTTAGTCTGTGTTTAATGAATGTATTTTCTTTCTTTATATCAGAATAACAAGATTCATGAATAGTTATTATGCATTCACAGACGTGTTTTTAGAAACCAGTTTTTATACGTCGGCAACCATTTCCGTAATTCAGTCCACTAATGTACCAGAGACTATAAACTAAACAATGAAAGCATCGCCACTGATATTGGCATACAGTTCGCCTCATTTCACTCATTACCAGTTCGTGTAGCTTTAACTAACCCTGCCTGCATCGAAACAGACAGATTTAATTAAAGTTCTAATGCGTGCAGCTCCGACAAATACAATTCGACTGGTTTCCATTTATGATACTCAGGAATTTGGAATTTCAGTGCTAGTATTTGTGATTTGTATTTAGATCAGTATCTTGTCATTTTATGCATTCGGAGAAGTATTTTTCATTAAACATATATTTATGAAATTGAAATAACTACATATGACTAGCCAGGCTTAAGCACAGAAGCTCGGATTCAAGAAGCAATACCTTAACCACAGAGCAGGTATCAAGGAGTCTACACCCTAAGCAGGACATCCGTATTTTCGGGCGACATTACGGGCTTTTCATACTTCGTATTACTTACGGACATACGATTAGTTCGGGGTCCGAACTAGACGGCTGCCCCATTTCAAAACCTAGTAAGGACTTAAAATGTAATTTTTCAGGAGAGCGCATAAACGTAATATTGGTCAGCCTATGGAATGTATATTTTGAATTGGTTAAAGTGACTTACTAGGATTTAAAATGATCACTAGGGAGTGAAAGGTGCACTTACTAGGTATCGATGCTTAAATATATCCCCTTTTATGTAAGTTTAAAACGCTGGTGTTTTTGTATTTGGTAGAGACCTTCTAGGTTAGCAAGATTATTCAATAAAACGATTTTTTGTAAAAAGTGTTCCTTACTAGGTTTTGAAATGGGACAGCCGTAGAAATGAATGACAACACGATTCCACAGGGAAACCCGCGATGTGATTTTGCCCGTCCGTAAAATTGCATTTGTCACTAACTTGTTTTGAACGACGAAATACATTCGGAGGGGCCGTGATCTTTGTTGACGGACTAAGAAAGTAGACCTCCAGGCAACATTACACAGAATAGTGTGTTACAGAGAGTAGAGTTCAGTCATACATCGCCTCACTCGTATCGGCAAACAGTCTGAATCATTTTACTCTGTGTCTTGACACATGTCGAGAGTAAAGCTCCATTGTCTGTCTTAGTTTACTTAGGGCCGATTTTTTCAACGCCAGATAACTTTTATTCGAGGAATAAAATTGACGTTTGACAGTTTTTGTATGAAACAACTGTCGAAATCTCAAAATTATTCCTTGAATAAAGTTATCAGATGATTGAAAAATCAGTCCTTAGAGCCGATTTTTCCAACGCCAGATAACTTTTGTCCGAAGAATAGAATTGACGTTTGACAGTTTTTGTATGAAATAACTGTCAAAATTTCAAAATTATTCCTCGAATGAAATTATCAGATGATTGAAAAATCAGCCCTCAAACATCTAGGAGGTCCCCAGTTACGTTGATTTTAGGTTTCGATCTTAGCGGTAATGAGACAAAGTAATTATGACTCTTTGTTTCATATTTATTAACATAACTACCTACTACTTTGGAAAATGTTGAGTGAATGATGATGATTCGAAAGAAGTCCACTGCTGGATATATACCTCCCCCAAGCACCTCCATTTCGACCGGTTCTGTGCTTCCCGCATCCAGCGGATTCCTGCGAAATGTATGTTTTATGTGTGAAAGCATATAAAATATTTAAATTTAAATCCTTTAGTAGCGGCAGTCTCATCTGTGCCCGTTAAACTTGAGAACCCCTTATTTGACTTACTAGTTTTTTTTTATTTTTTATTACAAGCAACGCAAAAGTGTTGTCGGCACAGCTAATTTGACATATTATGTCAATTTTATTGTATTTAGAAAAGTTACTATTCATTATACTGCGTTCCAAAGTTCTCTTAGATATCTCGTGTTATTGAGTCTCAATTTAATCGTTAGTCACGGTCCTCAACACGCAAGTACACAGCTACTGCAAACTGTTACTAGACTAATGTAACTTGGACATCAAAAGAGGCCATGCTTTGTATCGCAAACAGGCCGCACCATTTCCCACCATCCCTGTACACAATGGTACTGATGTGTGAGTGATTCGAAGCCATTGCCATTCAATGCGACGTCTTCGATTGTGTATTGACAATAGTTCAGCGATTGATAACATAAACCTGTTCTAGTTTCATATAGATTTTTCTGCAGTTTCAGAGAGTCTTACCGTGAACTTGGGCAGATAATTCAACTCATCATCATCTGCCTTTACCCAACTATGTTGGGGTCGTCATCCAGTCTAACCGGCTGAAGCTAGAACTGGAACGAATACCTACCTATTATCCATAACCCAGTTACTGGGTAATACAATACGGGCAATCAGTTCCACTGCTACACTGATTAACGTATATTATTGTTTCAATTCTCTGACTGGATTACCTACTCAAATTCCCGTGTCCTTTTCCTCAAAAGGCCATTCTGGACATTATTCTTACATAATTTTCGGGTAAATCAAACATGATGTTATGCTTATCAAATTCTGTCAGAACCTTTTCCTTTCTGAGTACTCTGAGAAAAAAGGCCGAAACAAACACAGATGTCACAGTCTTTTTTGAAGTCCAGATATAATCTTGGTCAGCTTATGTGAAGACCATGGAGGTTGGTGTCTGAAATGGTATTTGGAGGAACAACCACACAGTTTGAGTAGAACTGTCCAGTTACTGTACGCATTTGTCAGTAATCATGCAGTTCAACTCAGAACTTAACTCTTTCTTCCAACAACCTTTATCTTTTCTCTTTCTATTTATAGATATGTACCATTACCTTTTCGCAGTCTTTTAAGACTTCTATAAATACATATACCTCTGGAAGAATTTTCTGGTAAAGTTGACGAAAAATACTCCACAATTTCTTTAACCTATTTAAATCTGTTTAACAACTAATAAAATGGTTTCAGAGATTTAAATGTCTTGTTGATAACGTTAAACGACTATGACTAAAGGGAAAAGCCGCTTAGGAAGTTATTGGATGCTTGGTTCTGTAAAACACTTTTTTTTTGTGAATGACTTACGTTTAGTTGTTATTAGATGATCTATTTTCTTCCGTCGATTTTGATTGTTTAGCATAATAACGAGATGACATGCTAAATAATGCCTTAATAGTTAGTTGTTCTAGGAAAAAGTCTTCTATTGAAGTTAATATGAAACTTTAATTGCTTTTCTAGCAATTTTATAATGTTCTATAATATATAGGTATATACGACAGCGCTCTTTAAAACAAACCTACACTTACCTCGCCTGCCTTCAAAGCAAGAGTAAACAGGCATCTTCTGGGCAAGCTCGTTCCATCATAGACATTTCCATCGCTTTCGATCAGGCGTGATCAAGGTTAAGAGCAGCTCCATTCATCAATAAAAAATAAACTCACGATTTGAATTGTTTTCAAGGACAAAAATATTTTCTTTTCCATTAAAACATAGTAGTTGATTGTCAGTTGGTTGGTGCTGTGTCCTATTAAAATAATAATTGAAAGTAGATGATTGCACATTTTCCTATCGAGGTAATAATGGATGTTTAGGGAAAAGCAATTCTGATAACTGGATCAAAACAATACGGAAAAAAACATAGGCTAACATCAACAATGAACACAACTGTAAGAGATACTATTAACAAAGGGGTTCACTTGGCATGGAACGGTGCGTGTGTTGCTACAAGCTATAGGTACACTGCGCTCTGTAAACATCGAGCTGCATTGATTATGAATCAGACGCGACACTTGTTTGAAACGTTCAACAATAAGCTTTACACAACTGTAAGAGATACAGTAACAAAGAGGTTATTTTTTTATTTCAAGATGGGAAATCATCAAATGACCCCTCCCGCTTTGGGTGGAGCGGAAGGGAGTGTCAGACTCTTACTGACTAAAATCCACCCGTGTTCCTTCCTTAGCCCTTTATGTTCCGGGCCAGCGGTAACCCTTTCGGACAATCCCGCTGACTTGGCAGGCTTCAGCTTTGACGGGCCCCTTCGGTTGATGCTGACATCTCTTTGAGGCACGCGTGGAATACGTACGCACCGTCCGACACGGGCCTGGTCCTGATCGGACGGTGAGCTACCCTTTCAAGGGGTTCACTTGGCATGGATCGGTGCGTGCGTCACTACAAGCTATTCACTGCGCTCTGTAAACATCGAACTACATTGCGTTTGAAACGTTCAAAAATAAACACAACTGTAAGAGATACAGTAACAAAGGGGTTCACTTGGCACGGATCGGTGTGTGCGTCGCTACAAGCTATCCACTGCGCTCTGTAAACATCGAGCTGCATTGATTATGACACAGATGCGACACTCGTTTGATAAGTTCCTTGTGGAGGTTAATGCGCTTATATCTAGATGTTTGTTTCGCTACAAAAATAAAAACGATGGTTTATATATAATTATCTTCTTGTAATGTTTTTGAATTTTCTTACGATGTTGTGAAAATAAACACTTGCATTATTTGGTTACTATATTATACCCTTCACACTTTTATGTAGGTACTAGCTGACCCGGCGAACTTCGCACCGCGTTTTAAAAAAATAAAAAAAAAAACACCACAAAGTGAAAAATAACTTTAATTTCGGAAGTCGGTGTCATAAAACGAAAATGCGGAACCAACGACACTGACTTCCGAAATTAAAGTTATTTTTCACTTTGTAGTGTTTTTTTTTTGGAAGTAGGTTGTTTTTTTGTAATAATGTTTTTATTTTTCACTTTTAAGAATTTGTGTGGGGTACGTTGCCCCACACAAATTCGTATAACACTACTTTTTTTTTTTTTCCAGGATGGGAAATCATCAAATGACTCCTCCCGCTCTGGGTGGAGCGGAAGGGAGTGTCAGACTCTTACTGACTAAAACCCACCCGTGTTCCTTCCTTCGCCCTTTATGTTCCGGGCCAGCGGTAACCCTTTCGGACAATCCCGCTGACCCGGCAGGCTTCGGCCCTTACGGGCCCCTTCTTTTAATGCTGACATCTCTTTGAGGCGCGCGTGGAACACGTACGCGCCGTCCGGCACGGGCCTGGTCCTGATCGGACGGTGAGCTACCCATTACTCTCCGCCCGCAGGCCCGCGCCTACGGTGGCCGGGAGTCGTCGCGCGGCTCCCGACGCCCGGAGCGTCTCCCGCGGCGGCTGGGACGGGAGGCTCTCTCCCTTAGCCGTCCCGCCGCCTCCTTCGCTAGCATGACTGCTTCGCAGAAGGAGGCGACTGCCCCCCACTCCCTCTCGCCCCGGACCATGGCTTGAACCAGGCCCGGACGCGAGAGGTCGCCGCCGCTGCCGATCGCCTCTACGAGGACACGGCGGTGCTCCGCCCAAGCGGGGCAGACCTCCACCGTGTGCTCCACCGTGTGTATAACACTACTTGCTTAGTAAATATCAGTGACAGGAAGGCATTATAACATCAGCAATATAAACTAAGTGGCAAAAATACGTATTATTGAAGCTAACTCAAAAACTACCCAAGCAAAGTTAATAAAATTTATACGGAACCACCCCTGAGGCATACCAAATCCATTAAAAAAAAAATTGAAATCGATTTACAATTGCCGGAGATGTCACGTAACAAACGTGCAAAAAAAAGACATACAGTCGAATTGAAAACCTCCTCCTTTTTGAAGTCGGTTAGAAAAGAATGCATGAGGAACCAAATTATCTTTATAATTATTTTTTCCGTGAAATTTTCCCCCGTTTTTATAGTCATTCTGCTATTCGGGGCGGAGACAAATCTAACAAATCAAAGATAATAAAAATCGGTCCAGCCGTTCTTGAGTTAGTGTAACTAACCCGACTTTGTTTTATAGATAGATTTTAGAGTAGAAGATAATATCCAATCCTTGCAGACCTAAAACCCACAAGGGTATTTGGTTTCTACATACATATTTTTACCGTACGGTTTTTACCATTACACACGGTAGTACATTCAAAATAAGATCTCAATAAATACAAAACAATTATACGAGTAGTTTAAAAAAGTTTTACATAAAATTTTCAATAAAACAATTCCCCTAATATTCTAGAAAATTACCAAAAAGAAAAACGTTTGAACATCTAATTAATCAGACAAAGGCATAGTTTTATACCCTTACATAAACTCAGTAATTTATTACTCCTTAGCAATAAAGCTTTTTTTAAGTTCCATTCAATTTTTTCCTTGACAGAAATAGGCATGACGGCCTTTGTAGTGACTTCAAAGAGCCCTTATGGGATGAAGAAAAAGAATGTTACAACAAACGTCTAATCATCGGATATTTTTGTTTTGACATTCGGTAACTGGATCGGAAGGTACGCACACTTCAAGCTATACATAACCAGTATAAGCTGACTTCTGATTGTACGAAAAACCTATACGAGATCAGCTAAATTAGGAAATGTATAGCTTGATGTGTCGCCGTGTGTAAAGTTCACAGTTATTTTACCTCTAATTTTGACCACTGTCAATATCATAATTTTAACCACAGTGATCTTTATCATCGTGGCAATAAGGTTGCTATTAGATTGCTGCCATTGCCAAGTCTGTCAAAATCACAATGATTTTTATTTTTGTTGTAATAACGTTGTTATTCGGTTGTTGCTGTCAGTGGTAAAATATCTGTAAAGAGACTATTAGAGTACAGAGCTTTGTGGAGCAGCATGGGGGAGATGTCCAGCAATGGACTGCAATAAGGCAACTTGATGGTTTTATGTGCTTATAAAATATTACAATTTTACTATTTTTCAATAGGAGGACGACATTTACCTGAAAACAAATACATATGTTTTTGCTGTTTGAAATACGTCATTTCTAAACTAAAGTTGTGAAACCCTAATATTTATTCCTTAAAATACACACACAAATGACACACAACCGAACACGATGCACCTGATTTTTTTT